>JAHRHZ010000088.1:8953764-8996292 GCA_024137785.1 Ginglymostoma cirratum
TACACCTTGTTATCTCATAAAACAATGCCAGTATTGTTTGACTTTTTGCAGCTGATAAGTGAACAGTACCTTAAGGCGATGTTAAATGACAGTCTTGAAAGAGGTAGGTGGAGTAGAGAGGAGGAAAGGTTTAGTGAGGAAATCCCAGAGCTCAGGGTCTTGGCAACTAAAGGTGTGGCCACCAACGGTAGTACAATTAAAAATGTAGTTGATGAAGAGCCGAGATTAGATCAGCACAGACAGCTCAGAGCACTGTGGCTGCAGGTGCCTGCAGAGGTAGGGAGGATGACAATTTTAAAATTAGCACGCAACACAGGTCTGCAAACACACGCTTGATACGAGATCAAAATGTAGTGCAAATAAGAACACGGGCAGCAGATGTTTTGTAAATTGTTAAGTTTACCGAGGCTAGAATGTAGGAAGCTGGCTAGGAGTGCACTGAAAATAGTCAAGTCTAGAAATTATTTAAAGCGTGGACGAGGAGTTCAGAAGTAGCCAAGGCAAGGATGAGTTCGACCTTCTTACAGAGGAGGAAAAAATGCAGCCTTACTGTTAACATGAATATATGAATGGAAGTCCTGAGTACAAGTATGACAGAAAGGTTGCAAACAGCCTGGCTCGGCCTCAGAAGGTTGCTAAGGGAAGAGATGAGTTGGTGGTTATGGAACAAAGACTGTGGCGGAAATTAACATATACAAACCAGTGGAACAGTAAGATTTGGAGCACAGTAAAACAGCAGGACAATCTCCACTTTAATTTATTTGCACTAGACTGTACACAGCTTGATAAAAGAACACCAAATCTAAACCAAACACTCATCCCGGTGAAGACCCAAATAGGTAATTATTATTGCAGAACGCTAAACACTTTCTACCCTTTCTCACTTACATTACCAGCTTAATAGTCAAAAATAGTCAAAATAACCAAGGGTTCAGTGTCATTTGGTGCTCCATGCAATGCCCAAAATGCCAGGAGTCAGTTTATATTTCTTTGGAATATTTACATTGCTTCAAAATTTTGCAGTGATTTTAAAATGCAGTTTCAGTGACATGGAAGAACAGCACAAAGTGATTGAAGCACCAACATTGAGACTGAACACCAAGCTGCACATTGGCAACTGTAATTCCCCTCAAGATGAGCTACAACTGCCTGTCACATGGTAGCAGTGCGTGGCCATCATTTTAGAGTTACAATTTCACATCCCACAAAATGCCAGCTTTGGAAAGACCTGAAAGCCGTGTGATACATATCCTCTCAACCACGTTACACAGTGTGATAATGTCACTAAAAAGGGACTTTGAAAAAAAAAATTACTGTAATAAATATAAGTCCATCTTCCAGCATTCACAGCTGTCAAGCTTGGCAGCCATGAGAACAATGCAGTATGGAAACCTGAAGTTAGAACCTAAAAATAAAAACTAATATTCTCAATAATAAAAAGTTTTGTTTAAAAAAAAAGAACTGCAGGTGCTGGATATCTAAAATAAAAACAGAAGTAGCTGCAGAAACTCAGTAGATCTGGCAGCATCTGTGGAGAGAAAGCAGGGTCAATGTTTCAGTTGCAGTAACCCTTCTTCAGAACCCTTTTGTTTTGTTTAATCTTGTTTAACCCCTTTGTCAAGCCTCCGTGTAATAAAATAATGCTTTAAACAAAGGACACACTAAAGCAACAGTAAATCACAACCTCACAAGGCCTTTGCTAATTGTGCTCATAAGTTAACAGTAAGGAAGTTTTGTGTGTGTAATAGGGTTGCCTCTGAGTGATCAGTCCTTCCAAAGTTTCTACTTCCTTCGCCCTCTGCTACGTCACAGTTGATTCAGAGGATGAGCTCTTCATATTGCCATTGTATTGCTGGCTCTGATGGGAATGTCTTATAAACAATGAAGAATGTAGACAACTGATGTAAAGGATCAGGAGACTGTCCTTCTGATGCTTCTGGGATATTGCTTCTAATGTGTGGTTAAAGTTTTGACGCCAGGTTTCAATTTCAAGGAAACACTCAAATTTGGTCATCACAGTTGGGTTGAAAGTAAAAAGAAAATCTGTAGTCTAAATTAACAAACAATCAGTTGTTTTGTAACGACTCATTGATGCTCCTCTTCTGTTGATACTCGGACAGCAGCACCTCACATCTGAGACTCTAGGAAATAAGTACAGCAAAGATGTGAAATGCAACTTCTGTGAAATAATGCAGCATTTCATTGCAGGTTAATGTTCTTAGCTCCTGCCTTTTTTGTAAGGCAAGCAACATCACAAATGGGAATTGAGAAGGTTAAAGTCTCTGACTTTAATACTCAATGAATTCACTACTAATATTTCTCTGGGGTTGTTGCAATATTGTTTTTTCATTTCTCTCTCCCAACGATACTAGTTCATGACGATGCCAGCTGAAGCCTAGCCTTTTCATCATGGATGCGAAGAAACAGAGGATCTCTGTCGAAGTATCTTTACAAAAGCCCACCACAGCCAAACTTGATCTTGTTCTCACCCAACTTCTACAGTTTGTACTTGGAAGTCAAGTCCATTAGATTAGTGGCCTGGTGCAGGAATTCTGATTCTTCCTTTTTCTAGTCCAGGGGCATTGAAATTGATTGCAACATCCCCACTGCTGTGTTAGTTGACAGCAGTAAACTCATACAGGCTAGGAATCAAAAGTGGAACCATCTGTTCAGCATTGCTAAATGCAAAGTCAGATATTGTCCTGATCCACTACATGACTTGGGTGGCACAGAGGTTAGCACTGCTGCCTAACAGCAACAGGAACCCAGGTTCAATTCCACCCTTGGGCCATGGTCTGTGAGAAGTTTGCACATTTTCGCTGTGTCTGCATGGGTTTCCTCCCACAGTCTAAAGATCTGTAGGATAGGTGAATTGGTCAATTGGTAAATTGCCCATATTGTTCATGGATGTGTGGGTTATAGGGGGATGCTCTGAGGGTCAGTGTGGGCTAAAGGGCCTGTTTCCACACTGTAGGGATTCAATGATGATGAAGTAGCCCACAATTTTAACTTTTCATTTGGAGTTAAATGTGTTGAGTTACTTTCAAACAAGTGGCCCTATAATACTTTAGCTACACATGGATTTTTACACTACAGATTATATTAAGAATCTTTCAAGCAAGTGTAATTGTATTAGAGGCAATGATTTATTATCAAGTGAACAGAACGTAGAAGTTGGAATTATTTTCCTTGGAGAGGAGAAGACTCAGAGGAGTTTTGATTCAAGTTTTCAAAAGCAGTAGATATCTGGACAGAATAGACCAAAATTAACCTGTTCCCATTTAGAAACAGATCAATAACAAGAAGGCAGACATCTAACGTGATATTGAAAACGAGGTAAATGTGATGTGAGAAAAAGGAGTGGTCTGAAACTGGAAATGCAGTGCCTGGTAATTTGGTGGATGTACGTTCAATCAAAGCATTCAAAAGGGCATTACATCTATTTAGATAATCATCTAATTGTCAGCACTATGGGGAGAGGACAGGATGATTGCACTAAGTCATAGTGCTCTTTCAGAGAGGAAGTTCAGACATAATGGGCGGAATGGCCTTCTTCTGTACCATAATAATTTTGTGATTCTTTGGACAAGCACTGGTTAGATAAGACCATTGTCTCATTTCAAGCCTACCTACAATGCCTTTCCCAAGCATCAGTGCAAATTTTCATCAGCTAGGTGATCAACATCTGTCTTCAATATAGTATAACGGCCTATACTGGGTGACCACCTTGATGTTGCAAATGTTGAGGCCTAAACCTGTGCTTACCATTTCATCCAGTCCTTATGTGAAACAATTAGTGACGAGAAAAGTTAGTCATGATTGTTATGATTCTAGCTGATGTTATTCACGGACTAATCGCCGCACTTGGAGTATTGCGTACAGTTCTGGTCGCCGCATTATAGGAAGGATGTGAAAGCATTGGAAAGGGTGCAGAGGAGATTTACCAGGATGTTGCCTGGTATGGAGGGAAAGTCTTATGAGGAAAGGCTGAGGGACTTGAGCCTGTTTTCGTTAGTGAGAAGAAGATTAAGAGGTGACTTAATAGAGAAATACAAGATGATCAGAGGATTAGATAGGGTGGACAGTGACAGCCTTTTTCCTCAGATGGTGATGGCTAGCACGAGGGGACATAGCTTTAAATTGAGGGGTGAGAGATATTTGATGGATGTCAGAGGTAGGTTCTTTACTCAGAGAGTAGTAAAGGCGTGGAATGCCCTGCCTGCAACAGTAGTAGACTCGCCAACTTTAAGGGCATTTAAATGGTCATTGGATAAACATATGGATGATAATGGAATGGTGTAGGTTAGATGGACTTCAGATTGGTTTCACAGGTCGGCGCAACAGAGGGCCAAAGGGCCTGTACTGTGTTGTAATTTTCTATGCTCTATGTTCTATGTTCTAATCAGATGCTAGAATTAAATCTGGCTTGATAGATCATATTTTTGTCTTCTTTATTTAACATGGCAGTCTTTCACTATAACATACACAAAAGGACACAAATTATTCTAAACACAAAAGCAAACTAACATATTTCAATGTTTCTCCCTCCTATTATAAAATGTTACAACATAAACAAACTTCCATTACTTTCTAAAGAGCCTTCAGCCGTCTGTTGTCTGATGCACACTAATTTCAAATTATGATTCTGAAAAAAAAAACCTGATTAATTATTAAATCCCTTCAAAGAAAAATAGATAAACACCCATACATTACTAGTTTGAACTCCAACTCTAAAGCATTAACATTAAGATGTATAAATCACATACCTTTCATTCACTGATAGAGTCATAGAGTTTGAACAGCACAGCCCTTCATCCTACCATCACCATACCAGTCAACTAACAAACATCTATTCTAATCCCATTTTCCAGCACATGGCACATAGTCTTGTATGTGATGGTGTTTCTAAAATAGGTCTGTTGTCAGAGACTTTTTCCCAGGGCGGAAATGATATTATGAGGGGGCATAATTTTAAGGTGATTGGAGGAAAGCATAGGGAGAGGTCAGAGGTAGGTTCTTTATACAGAGAGTGGTGGGTGTGTGGCATGTGCTGCCGGCAGTGACAGTGGAGTCAGATACTTTGAGACTTTTAAGCAACTCTTAAGGCACATGGAGGATAGTAAAATGTAGGGTATGCAGGGTAGATTGATCTTAGCAGGATAATAGGTCGGCACAGCAACAAGGGCCGAAGGGTCAGTACTGTGCTGTACTGTTCTACGTTCTAAATGTATTGAGGGTTTCCACATTCTCCACCCATTCAGGCAGTAAGTTCCATATACCCGCAACTGGGTGAAAAAATCTCCTCAAATCCACTCTAAACCACTTGGTCCTTAATGATTCTGATTTCCTCTTCAAGGTATTCAGCAACTGGTAGGTGTTAAAAAATGCCCTCTCTCCATTCACCTATTATCACCCCTCACTTCTATATTTCACATCTGGCCAGCAGTTCTGTTCCAAATTTAAGAGATATGAATTGTGAAGGAAACACTTCAATTGGCCCCATATTAAACTGTCCAGTCACTTCACAGCTCAGTCCTGAAAATCTGTATCCAAAAGCAAAGTTGAGCCTGTCCAATTTTATATACATTGCATTACTGGATCAGCATTGATCTATTTGTGGATTTTTACATGAGACGATATGGTAGGATAAATTTATCCTGCATGGAGAATACCATGTAATGGGCTTGTAATGTTTCACTGCAGCTTTGCTCCATCTGTGGAGTACCAAATGTAATGGGATTATAAAGCTTTAACCAAAGGCTGCAGACTTGGCAGGCACTGGAGTTAATGATTTATCCTGGTTTATAGCCCACTGCATGCTGACCAAATGTCATGGAGTTTGTCACAAAGTTGTAACATATGGGCTATTAATCTTTAATTCCATCGACTGATTTACTACCTTAGACTTTTGGTTGAAGGCAAACAAGTTTAATTTACCCAGGATACTGTTTTGAATTGGCTGTAGAAGAAGTCTCTTGACTTGGAAAAGTCACCAAGTTTTGAGAAACCTCTGAACAGCAGACATGTCTGGACAGTTCCCTGCAGGACTTCGATCCTGCCATTGTCGAAAGCCTCTGAAAAAAATCTAAGGACAAAAATTAACAAATATCTTGACAACTGAAACCAGCAGAGAACGAAACCCATTATACATGAAGGGGTGCTGAGAACTCTCTGTTTCAATGGTAACTTGATGGCTTTGACAATGAAACATTCAAACCTTTTAATTAATAAGAATTGTCCCTATGGTGTCGCAACAGCCAACTAGCGGATAATTGAAATATGTTTTAAACATGATTGAAGAATTAACATTATTAATCTTATCTGGTTGTTACAGAAGGAAGTTACATCAATACTGTCAGGTCTGAAGAGAAATCAAACTGAATTCAAAACATTAACTCGGTTTCTCGCTCCATAGATGCTGCCAGAGCTGCTGAGTTTCTCCAGCATTCTCTGTGTTTGTCCCCTTATGCGCAGTGCATTGATCTCATACAAACAGCTACATCCACAATGTAAAAGAAACGTAAAATGTTTTTAAAAGTGCTATGGTTTTCTACAGCCAGGCAGCAAGAACAGATCCTTCCGGTCAACACTCTCAGTGAATGTACTTTCAGTTGGCGGTCAATTTGGTGGGATCTGTGCATTGGATACTAGTGAAGTCATTATGGTGTAAACACAATTAAATGGAAGAGCAAAAAGGTACCCTAGACTCAGCCCCTGTATAGGATACAGAGTCTAATATGATTATAATAGCAAACAGCAGCATTAAATAAGAATCATAGTCTACTGGGATATAAACCCATTGCCTCAGGCCCCATGACTGAATATAACTGGTTGTTATAGGTTTAAGCAAGATTGAAGGTCATGTGAAGGTCTTTTACCTAATTGGTTGGTGAATGGTACAAAATAATGTCAACGGTGGGCTTTTAATCATCACATAAGTTAAAGTAGTTCCTGGGGCACAGCAATATCGTGCACAAGTCAGGTTTAGCAACTTATAGACAATAGGAATGCCACAGTGAGAGGGAAAGTCCCCATGTGATCTGGTGAGTGATTAAGAGGCCTTGTTTTCACAGAGAGCAGGTATTCTATAGCAATGCATTCTGTACCAGTGAATGTATTAATAAGACATGCTTTTTCCTGAAAGACTTGCTTCCTTCTAGTTACAACACAGTGCCACTAATATAACAATGTAATGCTGAATCTTTTTTTAAACTCCTGCCTTTTTTTAAATTTGAAGAATAGATTTACTTTCTAGCCACGAAGTGCCTGTTGATCTCTTCCAGTGACTGCCCCATGGTCTCAGGCAGGTACAGACATACAAAACCAACTGAAGCAAATCCCACCAGTCCATAGAATAGGAACGTCCCAGACAGTCCAATAGTATCTGTATAAAGGACAAGATAACATTCATTTTTCAAGTATGAACTCAGTATTTTTCAACATTAATATTGGCCCTCACCCAGCAAACAGGTTTCCTCTTGAGCTTCTTGCAATCAATAATAACTTTCTGTGTGTCACTCCACTATTACAAAACAATGCATTTAGTCACCTCACCAGCTAACCTTTTCTTTTAATACACACATGACAAATTTGTGTCTTGAACAGGTCAGGATTCGATGCTGTTATATTTTTATTTGAAAATAAAAGACATCAATCTACATTTCCTTCCCATTCCCACCAACTGACATTGGTTCTCTGTCTGTCAGTAGGATTCAAGGAACTCAAATCTTTGAATATTAAATTATTTACAAGAAATATGTATATCCTCAATGGATGAAATTTCTGACCTCAGTGAGACAATATGCTCACTTCAAAACGTAGGAGTATACTCAGGACCTGACGTTCCTCCCTCAATCAGAATGACTAGTCATTTGCAACTGCTGTCCGGCGTCATTTGCTGCTGCAGAAAGTTGCTGCATTTGCCATGGTAGCAGCAGTCAATACCCTCCAAATGTAGTTATTCACTCTGCATAAATTCTTTGGAGATATTCTGACACGATAAGGCCCAAAATAAACCCATGGATTCATTTCTCACTCACCAATTACATCCAGGAATGTGACAGTAACAATTATATTCGCAGCCCAGTTGAAGCTGCTGGAGAATGCAAATGCCCGGCCTCTGATTCCAGCAGGGAATATCTCGCTGAGAACCAACCAAGTCACTAAAAAAAAAAGTCAGAGCAATTTCCGTCAAGTTTGTGGCACTGTTGCAGCTGTTGTACCTTTGTGTTGAATCTATCATGGATTCGAAACAAAAACAGCAAAGACAGATTTAAGCAAACTCATTTATAGATTGAATCTCAAATGTTTTTCACCTATCTCTCCTGCTCCAGAGACAGTCACCAGCACCTAAAAGAGCAAACGTGGGGAAGATCCTGTTCTTCCGAAATAGTGTGACAGAGTGCAGGGGGCATCAGCTTCATTAAGAGCATGAGATAGCACAGGGACAGCAGCTTCATAAGGAGCATGAGAGACAGTGAGGTCAGCAGCTTCTCAAATAACGTTAGGAAGAGGGGACAGCAATTTCATAAAGAAAAGAGCAGACCTGCAGCAGAAGGGCAACAGTGACACGAAATAAGAACCAGCAGCAAAGAGCCTCTTTAACTTGCTTTTACCTGTCAGAGCCAAAGTCTAACTTCACAGATTGGTAGATCTCTTTAGATAGGTCAAGCGGTTTAAATCAGGAGACATTATTACAGTTAAAATGTATACGTAAGAAATTCACTTCTAAAATCTTTAACATCCAAATGTATGAATTAAATAGAATAGAAATGGCTGGGCAGGCGATGTGTTGTAGCAGTAGTACGTGGGACCCGACGTTCGCCAGTGTGATCCATGGCAACTGTATCTGTGGCAAATGTTGGCTACTTGAGGAAATTAGTCTCAGAGTTGATGAACTGGACTCTGAATTTCAGACACTGCAAAACATCAGGGAAGGGTAAGTTACCTATACACTGTGTTTCAGGAAATAAAGAGCTACGGAAACGATAAATCAGGAGCAAAAACAGAAGTTGCTGGAAAAGCTCCGCAGGTCTGGCAGCATCTGTGAAGAAAAATCAGAGTTAATGTTTCGGATCCCAAAATGTGCACTCTGATTTTTCCTCACAGATGCTGCCAGATCTGCAGAGCTTTTCCAGCAACTTCTGTTTTTGCTCCTGATTTATAGTTTCCGTAGCTCTTTTCTTCCTGAAACACAGCCTATAGGTAACTTACCCTTCCCTGATGTTTTGCAGTGTCTGAAATTCAGAGTCCAGTTCATCAACTCCGAGATTAATTTCCTCAAGTAGCCAACATTTGCCGCCAATACCGTTGCCATGGATCACACTGGCGAATGTCAGGTCCCACATACTACTTCTGTTTTTGTTACTGTGTTTCAGGACCCAGTCACACCCCTTAGATTAATTATAATCAAATTTATATCCAAGGTCAGGGGCAAGAAGGCGTAACTGTGAGTGAGACAGGGAGGTAAGGATAAAGTCACCATAATCCTGCAGCTGCTCTCTGAGGCAGGTAAGGGGATTCAGAGCTAAGTTTGGGAGGACACTCAGTCAGTGCCCTTTTCCGACAGGTACAAGGTTCTTGTTCCCAGCATGGACAAGGGAACAGACTACAGACAGTATCGTGGTGCAACGCACCATTCAAGTGAGGGGAGAAAAGAGAAATGCAATCTTAATAATAGATTGTATAGGCAGGGAAATAGATACTGTTCTCTGCTGCAAAGACAGAATCCCAAAGGTGGCCATTCCAACCTGGTGCCAACATTCAGGATATCTTTCTGGCTGGAAAGAACTTTGAGTTGAAGGGGAAGGATCTGGTGTTATGATCCATGTTAGGACAATAGGAAGAACCGGGTAAGAAGGTCTGCTTAAAGATTATGAGCACCTTGGGGATAAGCTGAAAAGGAGAATCATCAAGCTAATAATCTCCAGGTTACTGCCTCAACCGTGTGAAAATTGGCGTAGAGTAAATAAGATTAGAGGTAAATGGTTTGGTCAAAGATTGCTGTAGGAGAATTTGGGTTCCAACTCAAGGGGCACTGCTATCAGTGCTGCAGAAAGAGAGAGCTGTTCCAACTAGATGGCTTCTTTTGAACCATTCTGAGACCAGTGTCTACGGCTCGTCGATACAGCTTTAAATTAACTGGTCGGCGGCAAGGTTAAATCGAAGGCAGTTTAAAAATGTAAAAGAAATGAGGGAACAGAGGGTCAGGGTACTGAAGAGCTGAATGAGAATCATAGTGTGACAGGAATGGGCAAAAAAATATATACAGAGGAGTGCCACAAAAATTAGAACCAGAGGAAGTAATAAGGTTAAAAAAATCAAAACTTGATATGAATGCATGCAGCCCCTAAAACAAGACAGACAAGTCAACCACACAAACATAAATAAATTAATATTACAGTAGCTATTATGGATTGCAAGGTGACCAAGAATAAGAGCTCACTATTCAAGAGTATTCAAATTTTATAAGAATAGGCAGAAAGGAAAAGGATGTATGGTTGCTTCGCTGGAAAAAGAAGATATCAATGCAGTGGTGAGTGGTGAGATAAATAGAATAGTTTGTGATTTGGAATCAGTTTGGAGGGAAATAAGGAGTAGCAAGGGAAAGAAGTTACTGTCATCTGGACGCCTTTAAAGAGTTGCCTTCATAAGATCATAAGACATTGGAGCAAAATTAGGCCATTTGACCCAATCAGTCTGCTCTGTCATTAAGTGTAATCATGGCTGATCTGATAATCCTCAACTCTACCTCCTGCCTCATTGCCATAATTTTGATTCCTTTATTGATCATAATCTTTCTAAGTCTTCTATATATTTAATGAATCAGCCTCTTTGGTAAAGAATTCCATAGATTTACTACCCACTGAGAAAAAAAATTCCTCTTCATCTCTGTCTGAACTGGGCAACCACTTACAACCAATGAAGTATCTTTGATATAAAGTGCTTTGAGATGTCCAATGGTGATGAAAAGCTTTAGATAAATGCAAGTCTTTCAAAATTCTTCACTGCAGAAGTGAAAAGGAGGACAGTGAATCAATATCAAGCTAAAATGTTATTTCAGTTTCTAAAATATTTCAGAAATCGTGTGGCTCAGTGTATGGCATTTGGGTTAGTCCCTGCCTCTGAACCAAAAGGTCTGGGTTTAAATCCCACGCTGGGACATGATGGCCAAGGAGAGTGTGTTTATAACAGACTGAGTATCAAATTTGCAAAACTTTCCAACATATGTCAATAGCAAAGGTTAAGAGTGAGAAAGGTTCCTGCTCAGCACCGTGGTAGAAAGAAACTGGAGCATCTAACATCATCATCCATAGCCAGAGCGCCAGACTGCAACAAGCATGTAGCCACAGGAATACAAGCTCTTTGGGTACCAGTTGACTAGAAAGCCATTGTGGATAGGATTAGAGGTACAGCATGGCATTGAATCCCTGTTTCAACTGGGCTGTAGACTCCTTGCTTGACTCCGTGGCTGGGAATTGGTACTATACGTTAGATCTGCCTTTGGGCTGACAGCTGAGGTAGAATTGATGTTTCAACACATGGTGTAGTCATGTCAGTAAAAAAGCCTGAGCTTCAACGATTCCTACAAAGTTGGAAGATACTGAGAGATTACAATTTGATGTGGTTCATCTGAGCTAATGTTCCTTGTAAACATTTTCAATAGTACAGGACTTTACCATCTGCGAGATACCTAGGTGTAGAGCTGGATGAACACAGCGGGCCAAGCAGCATCAGAGGAGCAGGAAAGCTGATGTTTCGGGTCTGGACCCTTCTTCAGAGGGTGGGGAGGGGTGAGGGCATTGAGGGCAGGGGGAGGGATGGAAAGGGCGAGTGCATTGAGGGTGTGGGGTAGCCGGGGGGGGGGGGTGTCATGGGGAGGGCGGTAAGGGCCGGGGAGGGGGTGTTGGGGCAAGGGCGTTGAGGGTTGGGGAGGGGTCAGGCGAGGACATTGAGGGTGTGGGGACGGGGAGGGTGTGGTCGGGGCGAGGATATTGAGGGTAGGGGGAGGGGGCCTGCTGTGTTCATCCAGTTCTACACCTTGTTATCTCAGATTCTCCAGCATCGGCAGTTTCTACTATCTATTTACCATCTCTGGTGTGTTTTACAGACAAACCCATCTCTGCTGTATCATTTCCCGCAAGTTATACATTTATTTATTCTGTTATTTAACAACACCCTCCTCTAACTATTGAAACAGATGAAATAGCAGTGCACTTACTTGGACCAAAGCCAATTGAATATGCGCTGACAAAGGCCATCATAAAAAGCAGCGTAATCCAATTTAAGGCTAAATGTTTGGAGAGGTGAGTAGAGCTTACTGCTGGCTGTGTCAGGTGACTCCTTATTTTCCTCAAATGGAAATCTTCATGTGAAGTATTATTTAAAGAGTCCACTGCACTGACAAATCGGATTGCTGGCTCACTGAGTGAACTGCTGGTCATTGCTTCATCATTTGCTGCCTGCTGTTTGCCCTGGACTTTCAGTGAACTTTCATTGCTGAATGTTGGATTTGATTTCCAAAGAATTGGTTTGGAGGAAATTGTACTGGAATTTAACATTTGGTATGAGTCATTAACCCCAGTGTTTACTCTGCAGCTCATATGGGATTCCATTGTAATGTTCTGGCTTGAGAACGCAATCACAGTGACTGACACTGACATTACAACAGAGCCAGCAATTAGCAATGTTCGTCTTCCAACTTTATCAGCACATATCATGGCTACTACAGTAGTAACAACTTTGACTATTCCCAGTCCGACTGAAGCTAGTACTGCTGAAGCATCGCTCTGAAATCCCACTGACCTAAAGATCGTTGAGGCATAGTAGAGCACATTGGGCTGGCCAGTGAGCTGCTGGGACAACACTAAACCCAGTGCCACCAGTAATCTGGCTCTCATGTTGTCTTTAGATCGAAATAAATCAAGGTAACTGTAATGTTGGTTGATTCCTTCTGTTGAATTAACATCCTCTGAGTCTGGGTCATCATGCTCTCCATTGTGTAACTGTAGCAGAATTTTCTGTGAATCATCACCTTGACTTCTGACCCTCTCGATGGTTGAGGGAAGGAGAAGAACGCTGACACCTTGGAAAGCCGCTGGGCCAATGACCAGACCAAACATGTACTTCCATCCATTTCTTACATCTGCCCAAATGTAATTTAATGCATAGGCACTCAAGATGCCAACTGTGACACCAACTTCATAAAGAGACACCAACTTGCCTCTATGATGGGGGCTAACGATTTCAGAAACATATATGCAACAGGCTGTGGACGAAATGGACATGGCAAATCCTACAGTCAGCCGGCCACTCACGAGCAGCACGAATGAGGAGGACAGTAAGAGAATACTACTTCCAGCACACAGTAGTACTGCACTCAAAATGATTGAGTTTCTTCGCCCATGATAATCAACAGCTATCCCTCCAATCAATGAGGCAACGAAAGCCCCAATCAAAAGGGCGCTGACCAATATTTCTTGCTGCAAACAGCTAAGGCTGAAGACTTCCTTGAGCTGCAGTAGCGCACCCGAGATGATTCCTAATTCATATCCAAAAATCAGTCCACCAAGAAGGGCCACTGTCGATGACAGTAGTAGGACATGTGAAAGCCGACCTGAAATAGAAAGCAAACATTCAAAAAATGTCCACTATCAGGCTTCACCCAAGGCAAGTTAGCCACTGAAGAACAGTTTCAAACCTTGTGATGCCAGAAAACCAGGTGGTGGAAGGGTAAAGCTGAAACCAACTTTTACACACTTCTACAAACGTTTATTCACAGAGAAACATATTACAAGCATAAACTTCCAAACCCAACCACCAAATTTTCAACCTATACCTATTTATGGAGGCACAAGTGAATCCCCTGTTAATGCCACCACCTACAAACAACTAACATCCTGAACCACATCACAATATTCCTTTGAAAGCTTTTAGAGAGGTTACTTACAGTAAATATTGAACAACACGAACAGTTCGTATTTACATAATAACACATGCCAAGTTTATAAAACAAAATTTAACACTGTACCATAAAAAATTAGATTGGTCCAAAAAGAACATACAATTAGATGAAGAGTACATTAAAATGGAAAAGAAATAGAGGGGCAGGGCAGTTAATGAGGAAATTCCAGGATTTAGGGCCATCTCAGCTGACGGCACAGACACCAAGACCAGAGTAATCAAAATCAGACACGATTTTGTCGAGAAGCCAGGATTAGATAAGTACTGATACCTGTCAGGTCTGTGGGGTTGGAGGAAGGAAGAGGCTATGGGGGGACTTGAACGTTGAAAATAAGGAACAACTTACAACTGTGATCCAAGTGAGGGAAATGACTGTGCAATATCACACATGTTGTTAGGTAGTTCATGGCTAGAGCTACTGATGGGTAGCAGAAGGTCAAATACAAGGAAGTTTGAAACATAAGCCTTATTCAAACATGAAAAAGCGATTTAAGGTAATACTATGCACTCAGAAACAACTTTCAAAATGTGAAAATTGAGCCACATACTTGCAGAAGCTCTTCACTGTGTTCACAGAATATTATTCATTTCATTAAAAATACAGATATCTGAGCATAGTTTTGGTGATGTTTGGTTTAGAGGCTGAATTCACTGATCCCCAGTGATATTGGACTCTTCTCTTAACTCAACTGATTGGAACCTAGCATGTCCCCATCCCTCCCTGTCAAACTATTGAAAATATTAACTCGTACCTAGAGATGAATATGAACTAGGAAGAAATGAATGTCAGAAACTTGAATTATCGGAGAACTTAAAACTGCAATCAATACCACATAGGGAAGTGGGATCTAAAATGTTAACTGGTGTAAATGTTTGTCTGTAGTCATTGACACTACAGCTGTTTGATGACTGCTTTGGGGGATATTTTTTCTCCATTGCTGGAGTCCTTGGGGATTTGTGGGACAAACGAGTGACAAACAGGCACCAACAGAATTCTCTGCTCTGGATATACAATTTTATTAGCATCTATAATTTATTTGCCAATTATCTAATAAAGTGCATGATTAAGCATTGGTTAAGTGCCCTTTGTTGGGCCTTAATGGTGAATTTCCATTATTTTCCATTGGATCCTGTAAATGTTCCATTAGCACCTGAGTCTAGGTTGCTGGGTCACTGGGTTAGGTAAATACATGTAACCATGCTTCTTACTATACTGCCAATGATAGGGGCTGTAATAAAAACTGAATGACTGCATAAGACACTCATCCTTAGCAGACCTAAAAAAACTGAGATAGGACAAAGAGACAGTTTTGACTCTTCCTGTCGAGGCCAAAAGAAGACAGTCTTTAGACACCCACGCTATTCAAGGGAGCAACAGGTTTCTAAGCCAATCCCAGGTTCAGCATCACTAGAGACAGTCATAAAGCCTGATAACTAGAAACTACAGCATTGTTTTGCTGCACCCATTAATAGATCACCCCCATCACATCAAAACAACCGACAACAAGAAAAGGAGTTTCATTAACGTGTGGATAGAATGCGATCATCAATTTAGGATTCTGTACAGTAATGTCTGCTCCCCCGGGAGCATTGTGATTCATTAATCCTGATTTAACATTACCAGATTTTTCCAAGCTCAGGCATGATACAACAGCTAGTTACTGGACAATTATGCTACACTTTGAAACTGTAATTCATCATATTTTTGCATAACCTGCACAGAAGGGCTGGAGGAAAGTCGAGCTTAGACTAGGCCAGCGATCAATCAGTCCTGTGTCAAGATCCAACAGTACATCAGGTAGCTGGGCTGCTTAGATACTTGCTGCTTAGGTACTTATTCATGTCTGCCTCTGAGGAATTAGCTGATATAGTGAGAACATTCTGCACAACACCAATGGAGATATCAACAAATAGCTCATTGCAGATAAGCAGATACTATTGCAATAAAAACCTAAGCAGAAGTAACAAAGATCAAATGGGAGAGACAGATCAATGATAACAACTGACTACTTTCTTCATTTACAGCATCGGATGCAGTGATGTCTGCCCCACCTACCCATCCTTCCTGTATTCTAATAAAAGTCTTTGATAATATTTTTACCTTTAAAGACATTTCCTAATCAACCTACTCAGACATGTTATGACACAGCTCAAGTGTAGTTAGGTCATGAATCCAGGCTTTCCGGCCCTTAGGCAGGAGCACTGCTACCAATGTGCCACAAGGCTCTTTAATAGTGCTCCCTTACCAGGAACTTAATCCAGGCCACGATGGTGACAGCATCTAATGCTAACCATTAGACCACCAGGAAAGCTGTTTTTATCCTTACAGCACATGTAGAAACAGCAGTAAGCTTTAATTAATGAGAATATTAACTTATTTCTGTATGGTGGCTCAGCGGTTAGTACTGCTGCCTCACAGCACCAAAGACCCAGGTTCAATTCCACCCTCAAGCTGTTTGGAATTTGCACATTCTCCCCTTGTCCCTGTGGGTTTGCTCTGGTTTCCTCCCACAGTCCAAAAGCATGAAGGTTAGGTGGATTGACCATGCTAAATTGCTCAGTGTTCGGGGGTGAGTGGTATAGGGGGATGGGTTTTGGGTGCGATGCACTGATGGTTGGTGTGGACTTGTTGGGCCGAAGGGCCTGTTTCTACACTGTAGAGATTCTATGATCTATTTGTAGGGTGGGCTTGGGTGGGATGCTCTTCGGAAGGGTTGGCGTGGATTCGATGGGCTGAATGCCCTGCTTTCACACTATAGGAATTCGATGACGTTCCCAAAACCAATTATTGTGCAGAATCCTCTGTGTCATAAGTATTGCTATGTCTTTAACCAAGTTAGACACAGAAATCTGATGTGTGACAACTTGTGCTAATGTGTAAAGATGGATGGATGCATGATCTACTGGAATTGGGTGTCACCGCTGAATGGGGGTGATGAATTGTACTGTGACCTCATAGTGCTGCCACTGTCTTTCAAATCTACAGGCCCTAATCTAGCTCCATGTGCTTTGGTTCCTGAGGAGGAACAAAGTTGAGGGAGGACCCCTTCCTACTTCAAAATCACAAAAGTCCCAGTCTCCAAAACTATGACCAATCAACATGAGGAGTTCCTCAAGCGTTTGTCACTATCTCTCACATCCAAGATGTATTCCATTGTCATTGTTGACAGACTTTCATGTTTGTATGAAAGAGAACACTGTTATGTCACTCACACTTCTGGAGTGCATGTACTCACAAGATGTTAGCTCATTTGGCTGGATGGCTGATTTGCGATGCAGAGTGATGCCAACGTCATGGGTTAAATTTCCACACTGGCTGAGGTTACCATGAAGGACCTGCCTTCTTAACTGTTCCCCTCGCTTGAGGTGTGGTGACCCTCAATTTAAACCCACCACCATTTGTATCTCTACAATGAGACAGTGGTCCACTGGGACTATAGTGACTTTACCTATATACAGTGCAAGCATCCCATCTAACTGCTGCTGCTGCTAGTGTCGTATCACACATTTTTGGATTGCCCACCAAATAAGCTAGAATATTGCAAGGTACAATCTGCACAATCATTGCAATGGTCTGCAGCGCACGTCTTTCTTCATTGCTATAATATAGTGCCTGCTAAATAAAGCACATCCAGTGTTAGAGGTCTCACATCTCAGGGTCCAAAAGGGAGAGACCACTCTGAGGTCAACAATCTCCACAGACAAATCTCACAGGTCACATAACATTGATGCGTTTTAACAATTTTCCAGGTGTCCTTTCCAAAGTGAGCGAGCCAATCATCACTCGTACGTCCCAGGGACAAGAGAAACTGTAGTAGGTTGGCATTAGTGTTTCCATTCCTCAAACTATTAACTTCAAATCAGAACCTTCTGCAGAAGCATCCTTCTGCCAGTCCTCCCTGCGGCTCTGGCAGTGAACATTAAATAATATAGCCCAGTTGAATAATATAGTTCCAAAGGCAGCTACCTTATCCACCCAAGTTACAGGCAGGAGTTATGTTTGAAATTGCCCAAGACTTATTGTGCAACATCAGAAATGCAAAGTATCAACTCATTGCCACTTTGCACCTGTAGATGAATGACAGTGCTTTGTACATACTTTTTCCCAATTTAATCCATCTTTCTTTCAAAAGGACAGATCTAATCTATTGCTCCCAGCAAAACACATGCAGGATTTTCACCAGAACATTTTTTGTCCTCTTCTGATGATGTGTGCCTCATTGACAAGGCTAGGAGTCATTTACTGTTACTAACTTCTCTCAAGAAGGTGCTGATAAGCTCCTTTCTTAAATACAACTGAGTAGCTTGCTCAGCCAGTTCTGACAGAGTCAATGACATTGTTGTGGGTTTAGAGTCATGTATGGGCCAAACTAGATAAGGATGTCAGATTTATTGCTACAGACAATCAGAAACATGACAACTTGGTAGCATCTGACAGGGCAGATCTTAGCCTAGCAGATTATCACAAGACTATTATTCCTGAGACACGGGTAATGTTCTGGGGACCCAGGTTTGAATCCAATCACGGCTGATGGTGAAGTTTGAATTCAATAAAAAGCTGGAATTAAGAGTGTTATGATGACTGTGAAACTGTTACAAAAGCCGAAATTGCTGGAAAAGCTCAGCAGGTCTGGCAGCATCTGTAGAGAGAAATCAGAATTAACTTTTCAGGTCCAGTGTCCTTTCTTCAGAACTGATGGTAGCTAGGGATTTTTTTTCTGTGCAGAAGAGAGGGTGGGCAGAGGACACCTATCACTATGATAGGTGATGATACAGCCCAAAGAGAGAGAAGAACATTTGAATGGATAAAGAAGTGGATAACGATCAGCCTAGGACAGTGAATGGCTGTGAATGGGGACAATCAATGGGTAACAATGGGTCACGTATAATACTAGACCATGTGATAACAAGGCCAGGTGTACGGCAGTTGGGGTAAGGACATGGGAGAAGGTGCTTCAAGCCCTAAAACTGTTGAACTCAGTATTGAGTCCAGAAGGTTGTAGAGTTCCCAAGGGGAAAATAAGGTGCTGTTCTTCCAGCTTGTGCTGAGCTTCACTGAAGCACCTCAGCAAGCCTGAGACAGAGATGTTGGCCAGACAACAGGGTGTTATGTTGAAGTGGCAGGCAACTGGAAGCTCAAGGTCTTTTTTGCTCCCGTGAAACTGTTGTTGATTGTCAGGGGAAAAAACCCATCTTGTTCACTAATGTCCTTTACGGACCGAATCTGCTGTTCTTACAACATATGACTTCTACCTTGAGTGTTAACTTCCTCCTGGGCAATTATAGGGATGGGCAATAAATGCTGACCTAGTCAGTAATGCTCACATCCCAAAAATGAACAAAAAAGCATCATAGTCACCATTACTAATGTTTCATTTCTGATTTATTTTAGTTAGCTTTACCAGCTATCACAGTAGGATTTGAACGCAGTCAGCAAGTTATTTGTCCAGGTCCCTAGGCTACTGTGCCAATATCAGAACCACTATGCTATCCTACCTAGTATCAGCTTTAATAAAACCCTAAAATAATGATACTAGCATTTTTCAGAATCCAAAACAAAAATGTTCAGCTTATACGGTAAATCTTTTAACAAGTTTTGTCATAAAATATTGTATAGTTGTTAGGGTTAAAAGGCTACATGGTGGAATTTAACAAAGTCAGACACAGTGAAAGAAGCCCAAGTGATGTTCGACTTGGGCACTCACCCATCTCCCTGTGAGAACAATGCCACATAATTCTTGAAAATACATCAGCAGCCTGGTGTCTTGTAGAGCATGCAATCTTTCCCTGGGAAAGGATCAACAATACACAACATTAATACTCAGAATCAGAGTGCAATTTCCAATTGTATATCCACTTTACCAAGCGCAGTACTACGACTTATTGCTCTTTACCTTCAGCTGCTCTGTGCTGACAGCAATCGAACACAAGGGAAAATGAAGATTGGTAAGTGACGTGTTATGAACCACTAGAAACCTCTAGGGGTACATCAAAGAGGTTTGTAGTCAAGGTAACTACTGAATTTGATATCCACAGTTGCATCAAATCCTACAGTGAACAAAACAGAGAGACACAGTGCATAATTAAAATTAGCAAATTCATTACTGGCAGTGGAATCAATGAATATTGATATGACGTAACGTCCATCATCCTCCTATTGCTGAATAGCGAGATTATAGTTTCCATAGAAACCCATTTAAGCGCACTAGTTAGCATAATGATAGGTCGGCTAACTCAGCACGAAGGATTGATTGATTTAGTCATTTCAATCTGATGATTAATGACTGGTAATTGTTAACAGATGCAAACATCTGGTGGCTGAGGTTGAATCTGTTAGTTTTAAACAATTACGCACAACTACCATTTTTTGACAAAGAAGAGGACAGAAAACCAGAAATAGCACATTCATTCATTCATACATAATATGGTATACCATAAACTACAAAATGGAGATTGGGGGATTAAATTCAAGTAACAGAAGTATAATTAGGAGGACAGACACTATTCTCTGCAACCACGTGTGCGAATGCCAAAGACTTAAGGTTTAAGGGTTAAGGACATCTCAAGCTGGAGAGGAACATGGGGTGGCATCATTCATATTGGTACTGACATCATTGATCAGCCTCAAGAAGAGACTCAGTTGAAAGCATGTGAACCATGAAAAGCTAGCTTAAACCTCCAAATAAATAATCTCGGAATCATGACCTGAGCCATAGGCAAAATCGCAATGCATAAATAAAGCCAAGGAGTTAAATGCCTGGCTCAAAGATTAGAGTAGGTAGAATGGATTTCAGTTCAAGGGACACTGGCACCACTACTAGAGTAGAAGGGAGCTGTTCTGGTGGAATGAGCTCCACTTGAACCGCAATGGGACACGTGTCCTGGTGAATGGAATAACTAGGGCTGTAGAGAGGGCTTCTAACTAATTGAGGCGGTGGGGGGTTGGGACAGAGGCAATGTAAGCTTACAAAGCAATAGGATAATGGTATCATTACAAGGCAGCTATTTTGGATAAAGATACCCAGAATGTGACAGAAATCATCAAGAAATAAGCATCGACAAACACTAGGAAATAGGGTCAATGGAGCAAAAATTGGTAAAAATAAAACAGAATTAATTGCTTTTCGCTTAAATTCATGTAGTGTTCAGAACATAAGAAATGAATTAACCAAACAAATACAGATTAATGGGCATTACAAAAACATGGTTACAAGGAGATCAAGCAGGGAACTATTATTCAGAGGCATGTGACTTTTCAAAAGGGCATGGGGTAGCATTGTTGGCGTGGGATGGAATAAGTACAAAAGCAAGAAATCATCTAGGATAGATGATGCAGGTTTCATCTGGGTGGAGGTATGAAATAAAAAGGGGAAGAAGACACTGGTAGTATTCTACAGGCCCCCTAACTGTAGCTACTCAGTGGGACAAAGAATAATTCAGGAGATAATAAGGGCATGAAAAAAAGGCAGTTCTTATTCATAGGCAAGACTAATCTTCATTGAGCTTGGGATAGTCAGATTGGTAGAGAAAGTCTGAGGAAGGATTCATATAGTGAGTTTGTGACAGTGTCCCAGAACAATATGTAGTGTATCCAACCAGTGATAAGGCTATTTTGGATATGGTTATGTGTAATGAGACAGATTGAATAAATGATCTAACAATAAAAGATCACCTAAGAAATAGTGATCATAGAACGGTAAAATTTAGTATTCACTTTGATACAGTGAAACTTCAGTTGTGAACAGCTGTAATAAACTTGAATAAGGGTAATTACAAAGGAATGAGGGCAGAATTAGCTGAAGTGTACGAGGAAAGGTGTTTAGCAGAAAAGACAGTTGATGAACAAGGCCAGAGGTTTAAGAAAATACTTCGTGATGCACAGCAAAGACGTAATTGAGAAGTGAAGAAGAATTCTAGGAAGAGGATAAACCAAACATGGGCTAACCAAAGAAGTTAAGGATAGCATCAAACTGAAAGAAAAAAAACATTGTGAGAAAGGTTCGTGCTAAGCCAGAGGATTTGGAAAGTTTTAAAAGCCAACAAAAGATGACTAAAAGGGAGAAAAACACACTTTGAGGGTAAATCAGCACCTAATATAAAAATGTAAGCAAGAGGTGCCAAACTGAACATAGGCCCCTTAAAGAATGAGGCTAGGGAACAAATAATGGGGAACAAAGAAACTGCAGGAGTTAAATGAACACTTTGCATCAGTCTTCAAAGTAGAAGACACTAATAACTCCCAAAATTACGAAATAATCAAGGGCCAAAAGCAGGAGAGGAAATAAATACAATGACTGCCAGGAGGATAACTAATGGGGCTAAAGGCCAATAAGTTCCTTGGACGTGTTAGAATGTATCCTGGGAAGCAGCTATAGAGATAGTGGATGCACTGGTAGTAATCTTCCAGGATGGCTTAGAATTGGGACAAGTTCTATAGAAATGTAAAACTGCCTATGTAACTTCTTATTCAAAAGCGAAGGAGACAAATAATCTGTCAACAATAGGCAAGTCAGTTTAATTTCTGTCATTGCACGAACCCTGGAATATTGTAGCATTCCCTCAGCACTCTCAGACAGTACAGCACTCATATTGGACTGGGCCTCGCATTCTGCGACTGCATCCTTCACAATGGACTCAAACATTTTCTCTATCGAAGATATTAAGCTAACTTGCCTCTACAGACCTTTTTTTCGTCTCTTTCCCTTTTGAATACGGTGTTATATTGCAGTTCACTTCTCTGGAACTTTTCCCAACTCCAATGATTCCTGGAAGATTACAACCAGTGCATGCACTGTCCCTGTAGCTACTTCCTTTAATATCCTAGGATGCACAGAGTTGTTGTCATCACCCATTTCAGTCTTCGCTGCCAGTGTAGGGACGGCAGTAATTTAAACGATTTCCGCCACGGAAATTCGGCTCCGATGTGATGCCCCCCTTGATCCACCTGCTGCCAGGGCAGGGTCAGGCAGCACGAGGCGGGATGCCAGAGAAGCGAAAACGCATGCAGCAACGCAACCTCATGTACAGCCATCATTCTCTGGACAGACTGGGGGACGAATGGGTCAGAACAATCTGTCGTTTATATACCCATCAATGCAAAATAAATTATCATTTCCAAATTACAGCGGCATCAACAAAGAACACGGGCTGGATTCCACTTCCTAAATTAGTAAAACTAAAGGGAGAGGAATGGATACATTGCCAAAAACACACAGAGGTACAAAGCTTCATCTTTTCCGCTGCGTTATTTTCAACAATAAAGTTTGCAACAAATCCATTTGTGTACAACTTTCACCATCCCATCCTCGCACGATTATACCCTCGTGTGTTTAAAAAAAACAATACTCCCCATATCTTTGCTTTGCTCGAAATTACAAACTACTGAAAACTTCAGAAGTACTGGAATATTGCATCAAATTAGACGGAAGTCTCACTCTGCCGAGTTTTGCAACACACCGTGTACTTAGAAAGGACGAATAGATCAGGGGTTTTTTTGCTGAAAATATTCGGTTCTTTACAAATCACGGCCTAAATGTATTTTCTTTAAGTATTGTCTCTCTCTTTTACCGTTCCGTTAACATTCCGGACAGATACAGCTTTCTCCCAGAGCTGTCTACTTTTGCCTGCGTACAAAACAAACAAGCGGAAAGAACATTTTCAAAGGCATTACAGGAAAACGGATACCGTTACATTTTGCCGAGTTTCAACCTCTTGGAATGTGCTTTCTTACGTCCCGAAGTCGACGTGGCAGACAGAGAATTTAAACTGCAAGGAGCGAATTAGTGAAATGGTGTCGCTTTGCGGAGTGACCACCAGAGAGCAGCAGACTCCACCTTTACGACCGAGAGTCAACAGAGATTTTGATCCAAATCGTTTAATGAAAGCTTAAGGACTGAGTGTGTTGGAAGTCTAGGGTGGGCCAAAAAAAACAGCAAGGGCTGGAAATGCTCAGCGGGATCTGGAAGCATCGATAGAGAGAAAACTATCTTTAGAGAGAAAGAAAGAGGTAACATCTCAAGTGGACTATGACTGTTCTGTTTCCGAACTATTTGGTTTGCATCCCATGACTGAATTGGAAGTAAAGCTAAAAATGTCGGAATTTGCTAAAAAAAATTATACTCTAATTAAACTGCAAATAGACCTTGTGGCGAGGAAATTGTATTCTGTGAATTGAGTGTTGATGCAGTAACTGAATATAGAGTTAAGCCTAATAATTCAGTTCAAGGCATTGCAAGCTGATAACAGGACATGTGGTACCTCGGTAAATGACAGCGGACATAGTCTTTTTCCATAACCCATGAAAACTAAGGAGAAAGAAGCAGCAACGAGGAACAAAGAGTGAAGAAGAAAGTGAATTAGAGTCGAAGCACCGGAAAGGGAATGAAGAGACGGAAATGAAGATTGAGTGAGGCAGAGATAAGATAAGAGTATTACGAAAAAAAAATCTACTGCCTTCAGGAATGGGACTTCACAGTTTTTTTCCTGAACCAGAGATGTTGATTTGCATTTGCACCATCCTTAGCCTGTTTATTTCCAGCTCCAATACTGCAAAACAATGCAACTATCGCTGTGTCAATATACCCTTCATGACATGCTTATGATAGGTATAAAGACCTCATACTCCATCTTACCAGGATTGCTGAAGCATGACATGCTATTGAAAGCATACTGTACTGTTGTGATCTTTTAGCCCAGACGTCTGAGGAATATAATGTTCACATGAGCTGTAAAAGTGTTAGTACATGTAGATGATGAATGTAATACATATTAGCTGTAATTAAGACCTGTTGATTCTTCAATAACATAATATCGATGCTTAGTTCCTTCTAAAAATCCCTGCTGCAGGCAAAATGCATCATCAATCCAGCAGTGGACATGTACAAATTACTCCATTGTCTTGGGGTAAATGGATGGAAAACTAATTGAAGACCAACCAGACAATAGCTTTGAACATCAGGGAATTTGAACAACCTGCAGCATCAGTTTCCATGAGTGCAGACAGTCATATAGATCTATACATAGGGATTTGAGCACCTATGAGCAGGAAATATGGCACCAAAGGCCAAGTCAGACCCCACGTGACCAACAAGATGGTATAATCACAACAGCAAGGAAAGTGTTAAGAAGATGCACAAAAGCAAGAACATGGATGAAGTTCAGAGTTAACCTGCAAATGTGGTGAGGAAATTGCATTCTGTGAATTGAATGATGAAGTAACTGAATACAGAGTTAAGCCTAATAACTCAATTTAAGGAAGTGCAAGTGCAAGGAAAGACAAATTTCAGAAGATGACCAGGCTTTCTATATAGTTAACCTCTCATAAGTATGTCAATGTTATAAGATGATCAGTGGCTTTCATAAACAACCATTAACATCACATGTCCTGAAAAGGAAGGACAACACACACTACAAGCCAAAATCAATATGGGAGTCGGTACCAACATATTACCAATAGGTATCCTGAAGGACATCTACCTTAGGAAGTGGCACTACATTGTACAACATATGCCTTTATTGGTCAGTGCGTTGAGTAGAGGAGTTGGGAGGTCATGTTGCGGCTGAACAGGACATTGGTTAGGCCAATTTTGGAATATTGCATTCAGTTCTGGTCTCCCTGCTGTAGGAAAAGTGTTGTTAAACTTGGAAGGGTGCAGTAAAGATGTACAAGGATGTTGTCGTGGTTGGAGAGTTTGAGCTGTAGGGAGAGGCTGCATAGGCTGGGGCTATTTTTCCAGGAGTGTCGGAGGCTGAGGGCTGACCTTGTAGAGGTTTCTAAAATCAATGAGGGGCATTGATAGGGTGAATAGCCGAGGCCTTTATATAAAAGGGACTTAAGGGGCAACTTTTTCATGCAGAGGGTGGTGTGTATATGGAATGAGCTGCCAGAGGAAGTAGTGAAGTACAATTACAACATTTAAAAGGCATCTGGATGCGTACATGAACAGGAAGGGTTTAGAGGGATATGGGCCAATTGCTAGATTAATTTAAGATATCTGGTTGGCATGGACGTGTTGAACCAAAGGGTCAGTTTCCATGCTGCACAACTCTATAATTATGATCCTAAATATAAGAGACCATTCACAGGATTTGTCAGATTATCAACTCCATGCATTGGCAGAATCATACTACAATACCAATACACAAGCTCACCTCGCCTTCCTGAATTCTTCTACCTGGCAGGTACCTATGGTCCAACAGTGCAAAGACAACAGTGTGCCCAGAACTCAGTATAGTCACAATTCATGATGTTCAAGCTACACAGCGCAGCAACATACCATACATGACACAATCAAATCAGTCAAAGATTTCCAAGGATATGACTTTAAGTGAGATATAAGGCAGGTACAAGGATGCTTACATCTGATATGCTGAGCAGATTACTTAACCTGGCCAAAGTTCAAAATATTCCTTATGATCTATACATTGATGCTCTTGACTACAAAGGTGATGACATCTCAATGCTGATCTGTTGCACTTTAGCCAGAGACAGTGTGAACAATTGCAATTGACGATGGCCGAAGATGATCACCTGCAAGTGTCACAAAAGATCATTGTCCAAGGATGGCCTGACAGGATTAAAGAAGATCTTGAGAAGCTTTATTCTATTTGGCCATACACAGATGAATTTGGTATATTGCAACAGCCCATGCTCAAGGACAAACAAGTCCTAATACCAAATATGCCAATTATCATGGTTATTATGCCTGTGTTACATCAGGTACACATGTGTTGAATGTGCAGGATGACTAGCACCTCAATCTGTGCACTAACCAGAGATAAGTGAAGATTGTCAATGACCCATGAATGTATGTGAGACATGCTAAACATATCAACCCCAGCAGCAGAGGAAGCCTCTACAGCCACACAATGTCCTATCCATGTCTGTACACAACTGTGTATGTCTGTTTTGGAGAATGTTTTTATTTTTGAAAAATGGGGAATGCTCTGTTATTTCTCACAGTGAGTGTGGCACTATACTTTTAGTAGTATAGTGCAGATGACATCATCACTGTGTTGTAGCATGTGACCTGAGGGTATAAAGTCCTCATATCCTATCATAGTCCAGGATCACCTGAAGCATGCCATGGTATTGTAAGCATGCTACTCTGGTGTAAACTATTAGTTTAACATTAGCCCAGGCAGTTTTGAGTTGTGAATGTTATTTTTGCAATAGAATAAATGTCTGTTGGATCCTTCAGTACCACATTATGCTCAATTTCTTATGTTATGACAGTAACATAAGCATTGCCACATCGAGTAAACCACCTTGCTGAAGGCAAACTGACATCAACTATAACTTTACTATTTAATTTTAACACCACTGTTTCTCTATAAACATAACATAAGGAAATGTTACATTTGCAAAGTACCTTTCACAACCTCAGAACCTTCCAAAGCACCTTATAAACAATTAGTACCTTTTTGAAGTGTAAGCACTGGCATAGTGCTGGAAATTATGGCAGCCAACTTGTAAACTTCAAGCAGCAAAATGCTAATCATCAAATTATCTGCCTTTGTGAAATTCATTGAGGGAGAAATATTGTCCAGGAGTTAGGTATAACCTTACTGCTCCTCTTTGACCTGGTACCTGGAATATTTACATGTGCATGAAAGGATAAATGGGGACTTAACATCTCATCTGAAAGATGACGCCTTTAAAAATGCAGCACCCTTTCAGTACCAGCACTAAGATTGGCAGCCTAGATAACACACTTAAGTCACTGGAATGCAACCCACAATGTTCTAATTCCAGGGAAGAAACTGAAGAACATGTTTATGTTTGATCTAAATGTTCACACCTATAAATTATTTGATCTAACACTGAAAAATACTTTGGTCTTAGAAGAGTAACATGGAATTACATTTTAACCAGCTTTGAATTTGATCTTTGCAATGCTTAGAAGTAAAAGTTCACCTTCCATGAGTTCAATGCGATTTGAATCTGCAAACATTATTTTCTTTCCCATTTGCTTCAGTTTCCTTCAGCATTTAAAAGCTGAGGTAGATCAAAAATTTCTCTCTTCAGCAACAATGAACAGGACAGCTACAAAAGAACCTTTTAAAAGACAAAATCTTGATAATAAGTACAAAGTCATACCAGGTCATAAAATGAGCATCTTACATTGTTGCAGATGTGGCTGCTGTAAGGGGCATAGTCTGAGTGAATGTGTTGCTTCCCCTCACATCCCGACGAGTACTGTCAGTGTCCTTATGCAGCTCCTTCAACTACAGGTGCTCACCATACATTTGGGTTTACATTCTTGTGCACTGAAGTACTGATGGGTGTTTCCTTGGCTGAAAAACTATAAAGGGCAGATTCTGCTAGCACAGAGCCAGAGTTGTAACTGAAGCACAACTGCACATGCCAAACGATACAAAAATAACAACTTGACTTTAGATTTTAATGATTATTTTAAAAATCCCAGGAGTAAATCCTTCTTTTGTAACTAAAACTAATCTTCTGAAATAGAATTAAGTCTTAAAGCACCAATTGTATCATTTGTCATGCTCCTCAGGAACTCTTCTTCCTTCTGCATGTTAAAAGTTAATTCACTGTACACCGCAAGGATTTCCTATTGCACACTGGACATTAATCTTGGCAAGGTGCATCATGAGCAACCTCCACTACTGCCAGTCCCCACACTCATCTGCCCCTCAATCCTGTTGCTGTTCAAGAAATATCATAGCAGAACCTCAAATGGGCCTTTAAACTAAAGCTTAGTTTACCTATTAGGCTAGTTTTGATGAATACCAAAGATTTCATGATATGATTCAATGAACTCCCTGGGTTCCTTGGGCAACGAATTGTGTCTGAACAGAAAAACAAACCACTCCTTGCTACTTATGTGGCATTGCACTGCACACAATGACTAGGCTGCTCGTCTACATAATAACAGTGATTGAGTTACGCTGTGATTCATTTTCTGTCAACTGCTTTGTGATATTTCTAAAAGTAAGTTCTTCTTGGAGTAAAATAGTCAGATCTCACGGGTACTTAGTGCATGTCCCACAGCGTGAGTGGAGAACAGAATCATCGCAGAATTGAGCGCAACGTTAACAAATTTATAAAGTCGGGAACTTGGCGGAAGTGGGATTTCTCTGGTATTTATTTTTCAAGCTAAAATTTAGTTTAACCTTTGAAATTTCACTCAGAACTTTCAAAAACAATGAAAGAAACTGCAAGCTAGATAAGCTATCTAGTGATCAGTAACTGCTCGTAAGTGTCAGTTAACTATTTATTATTCGTAGTGCTTTAACTCAAATAGGTGTAATTACTATCAACAGGAGGCTGAGTTCGTGGTTGTAACCTAAGTGTCTGTCAGTAGCTCTGTCTAAGTAAATAGCATTTTCCAGGAAAGGGAGACATGTTGTTAAACCTTTCAACCTGCACTTGTCAGGACAAATGGAAGAACACCAAATTCCAAATGATCGCACACATTTACGTGACAGAGGACAAGCAATGCTGATTGGTGGGATGAAAAGCTTCAGCAATACATCTCCCTTTGCAGCAGCATAGAGGTTCTGAGTGCCAGTAGACGGAATTTGCTACCATGCAGAGTGTGAAACATAGTGTAATCACAAAATTGAGTGCCAAGTCTAATGGTAACTAGTGTTTTTGGTGGTATGGTTGACTGTCACTTTACGATTCTGATCTCATGATGACATCATCAACCACAACATCACATGACCGGACTCTTAAACTGACTGTCCATGGTAGGACCAAATACAATAAGGCAAAGTCACCATTTGGTGAAAAACCATTTGGCAGCTCTTCTCATTAGAGAGCAATGACTGGTGGTTGTTTAACCTGAGAGTCACCACATCTAAGGCAAGGAGAGAGGTTGACAAGGAGAGTTCTTCACAGTAACTTCAGCTAATGTAAAAATTAAACCCACACTGTTGATGTTACTTAGCATTGCAAGCTGGTCACCCTGCCAACTGAGCTAATTGTAACATTCACACCACTCAACTACCAGGCATTGAGCATCTCCAACAAGAGAGAATCTACCATTGCCTCTTGTCATTGAATGGCATTCCCATAATTGAATCTCCTCCTAACAACATCCTACGGCTTACCCAATCAGACTACACTATGAAAATCCAAACTGAGTGTCAGTGTGCAAGTTATTGCTGAGAAAATACAGCTTGATAGCACTGTTGATGACCCCATCTGTCATTTTACTGATGATCGAGAATAGACTGAGAAGACGGTAAGTGACCTTAATGGTTGAATTTCACCTCCTTTTTGTGCACAGGACATATCTGGACAATTTTCTGCATTTCCAGGTAGATGCCAGTGTTGTATTTTTACTGGAATAGCTTGGCTAGGGTCACAACCATCTTCCTTTAAGCTAGGTGTGACTCTAACAGGCAAAGAATTAGCCACCAATTCCCATTGACTTCAACTTTGCTCAGGTTCCTTGGTGCCACAAATGGTCAGTTGCTGCCTTAATGTCACGGGCAGTCACTCTCTCTTCACCTTTGGAATTCAGCTCTTTAGTCCATGTTTGACCCCAAAAACTATTATAAATGTCTGGCTCTGCAGTCTTTTATTCAGGAGAGGTTGACCCTTGGGAGGCTGAAGTAAACCTGGCAAATCTGTCAGTGAGGAAAAACAACAAGACCAATGTAGGTGTTCAAAAAGATACATAATTAATTATGTTCTGAAAGAGCAAAAGTCAAGGACTAAATAAAATTAACATTAACAATAAAACAATGAAGAATGAAATGGAGAAAAGGAATGGCAAAGCCTAAGATTGGATGCTTTCCATCACAGTGTTTAAAAATAAAGTAAGTAGGGATCATTTCAGATGCTCGTAAATGATAATTTTCCAAAGTTGTCTCAGTTTGGAAACTGGTTCTATAGATTGGAATATTGAATATACTACTCTGCTATTCAAGAACTGTGACAGAGGGAAATCAGGGAATCATAACTTCATTAGTTTAGTATCTATTGTTGGGAAATTTCTATACAATAAGATATTGAGTGATTGACACTTTGACCGTTTTTAGCTGATCAAACAGAGTCAGCATGGCTAAGTAGTTCTTTACTGAATTTTGACTAAATTTTATGAGGAGGTGACTAAAGTTACAGACAAAGGAATATTATTTAAATGTACTTCCACAAAACATATGATAAAGGCCATCTTTAGGGACTGTTAGCTAAAATGGAACATCACAGAATTGAAATGATTGACCTGGTTAAGGAATCAGTTCAGTGGCCAAGACAGAGAATGAATAGAAGGCACGTACTCTAATGGATAGGTTACAATTAATGGTGTTCCACGTGGATCTGAGTTGAGAATTACAGAGCTTAGGGCTCCGTGTGCATATTATACATTATTAAAATGCGATGAATCTGTATAAAAACAAATCAAAATGACATGTGAAATGCTAGCCTTTAATTCCAAAAAGAAGAAAATACAAAATGTTGGAAATGCTGCAGCTAGAACAAGTTTCAGATAGTCTACACATGGAATACAGCAAGCAGTTCTGGGCCCTAGCTCAGCAAGGACCGCTTGGCCGTGAAGGAAGTCCCACATGGATTTACTAGAATGGTGCCCAAGATTCAAGAGTTAAGTTACAAGTAAAGAGTACACAAAGTAGTTTTTATAGAAACATTGAATACCTACAGTGCAAAAAGAGGCCATTCAGCCCATCAAGTCTGTACCATAACCCTGCATGGGGTTTCTCTAGAAGTTAGAATATTCAAGGATGATTTGAATAAGGATTTCAAAAAAACTGAGGGGCACTGATAGAGTTGGTGAAACTATTTCTGCTGGTTCAGGTGGTTAGGACAAAGGGGCACAGCCTAAAATTATAGGTAGGCTTCCCAGGAGTTAAGGCAACAAACATTTCAAACTTTCCAATAAAAATACCATTTGATGCAAGGTAATTGTGAATTTTAAATCTGAGATGGATAGATTCCATCAAAATAAGATATTAAAGAACCTTGGGCAAAGGTGATGGTATACATTAAGTCGCAGATCACGTTGAGTGATAGAACGCATTTGGGGAGTGAACTAGCCAACTCCTGTTTCCAGGCTTTTATTGTAACAGAGACTGGTTTAAACAATTATTGTTTAGAGGCAGCAGGCCAAGGCACGTGACTGCCAACGCACTCTGATTATGTTGAACTCAGTTGTAATAACAGGCATTGAAAAGAACAATGTGCATACAGGTCATATGAGAATGTTTAATATCTTTCGAACAAGCAAGAACAAGCAGAAACTTGAACTTCTGAAACACTTTGGTTTTAGACCTGCATGGGCAGCATGTTTTGTTGATGTTTATTGCAAAGAGTAAGTGTCTGAAAACTGTGTTGGCTTCTCCTTTGCAGATCTCTTGATTGCTGGGTGGCACCTGTCATAATGTGTATAACTTGGGGATTTTTATTTGATGGGAGTTGCAATGAAAAACAAGATCTGAAGGTGTAAATGCAGCCAAGATGAAGAAATCATTTTCAAATTTAGATTGTAGGAACACAGGACTAGGCCTTTTAAGTCTCCCAAGCCTGACTGTCAACTCCATACATATCTGGTTCACAAATAATACCCTTTAGGGAGGGAAATCTACTGTCCTTACCCCGGTCAGACCTACATGTGACTCCAGATCTACAGCAATATGGCTGACACTGAACTGCCTTCTGGGTAATTACGATGGGCAATAAATCCTGGCCCAGCCAACGACATCCACATCCTGTGAGCAAATTTTTAAAAACACAGAAACCAACACATTCCATTTTCCCATATTCCCCAACAACTTTGGTTAACAAAAAAAATTAATGAAATGATAATCTAGTCTTAAATGCTCAAAGTAAAAAAGAGATGAAAACATCTACAACTCTTTCCATTCAGAAGTGTTTCCTAATTTCCTGCCTAGCAGATCTGTCTTTAATTTTCAACTACACTCCATCCCCATCCTGGTCAGAGACCCCTTAAATCAGAGAAGTCCAACAATTGAGACATTTTAAGTATCGACTATCTGCAGTTGATTTTTTTTTTGAGGAATTTTATATCCGCTACGAAGACGACAACAAGGGTCTCGAGAAGGCGTGGTTAGAAAAGTGTCAAAAGTACCAACATCTTAACATGCAAATAAAGGAATTGACAGGAGGCCTCGAGCCTAAATCTTTTTGCATTTGTCTTGGGAGCAAGATGCTGAAGCTCAGCAACAAACTGACGGACTTCCTTAACATAAAGAGATATAAATCCTTCTCACAACAAATCTTGAGACTGACAATATCCCTGACACTCGAGCTCCTGCAAATCTTCAGCGACAGGTGATAAAACCACAGGGATTACCTTGGGATCGTGATCACAAGCCTACCCTTGGTGCCAGGGTAGGGCGGTCTACACGATGACGGGGATGACTGGTACCAAATGGCATGTTAGTGGGAAAAAAATGATAAAAGTATAAAATCCCTCAAAAAAAAACTTAAAATGTACAAAAAAAGGTGTACCTGCAGCACATCAGATGACTACACCTTTTTCTAACTGTCTCACTGCCACAGGAAGTCTGCCAGCATCATCAAAGACCCATCGCACCTTGGTAATGCTCTCCTACAATGTCTTCTGTCTGGCAGAAGATACAGAAGCCCGAACACACACACACACACACACACAAACAGGTTCAGGAACAGCCTGTTCCCGACTGTTATCAGACTAATAAATGAACTCTCTGGCCTCAGATAACGTTAATCTTGCTAATGTTGCCTAGCGCACGCACTGTGCAATGTAACCTGTATGCCTCTAAGTCTTTTTGATCTGTACATCTTTTGCTTACATTGATCTGCATGTGATGCTCGTAAACAAAGCTTTTCACTGTATTTCGGTACACGTGACAATAAATCAATCAATCAATCAATTGTCTGTTCCCATTTAATGGGTTGAAAACTTCAGTTGAATTACCCCTTAATGTTCTAAATTCTGGGCAATCCAGTCCTAGTTTGTGTAGTCTCGCCTCATAATTTAGCCCTTGCAGTCCAGGTGTCATTCTAGTAGATCTACATAACATTTCCTGTCAAGTCAATGTTTTTCTAATGGTATCCAGAACTGTTCTCATGATACCAGGTGTGATCTATCCCAGGGCTTTGTACAGCTGAAGCATGAAATCCAATTCCTTTCTAAGTTTAGTTAATAAAGTTTCTAAGTGACCAGTGTATTGTTAAAATTAGTGACCTAATAGACCAGCTAGCTATTTGCTAATATTAACATTCAGCAAAATTTGGGTATCATATACACGGTGTTCCACTGTTGCTCAATTCAAGAGCAGACAAGACCTCACAGTATAATTTGGTGCTGCCTATTTATAGCAGGCACAACAGAATAGCAGCTGTATCAGATACACAAAGGTAAAATATAGTTCCCACAAGGGAATGATATACACTTGTTCCTATGAAAGACCTGTTTGAAAATAGGCAATGGATCTGAGTGTGGTTTCATCTCGGAACAGGAAACAGGTGGGCGATGGCCAGATCAAGAGTAACAAGCCCAATAAAGTGCCTATTGTGGTGCAGTGGTAATGTCCTTACCCTATGACTAGGAGACCCATGTTCAGGTCCCACCTACTCCAGAGGTGTGTGATGACATTTCTGAACAGGCTGATTTGAAATTTTCAGAGAGTTGGGCACTCAGGGGGCAGTGGAGGGGGTCATATTTGTTGATTTCCACAGCTATGTTCATGCCCCGTATTGTTGGAGAGGGGCCACACTGATAGTCTTGATGCTTTTCGAGGGAGGTAGGAACCACAAAGGATACAGTGTTTTATCTCCCCTTCCGGATCCATGTTGCTTTATCCCCTCCCTCTCTCCATACCTTTCCATCATCTTTGGTGAACTACTTTGGCTTCAGCCAGCTTTGCAAGCAAATTGATCAATTGGAAAGCACAGGTGATTTACTAAAGATGGTTAACTTATGAAAAATATATCGGGGTGATCTGAGGGAAAATAAAATCAGTTGGGTGCGATAGCAATTCTGGATATAAAAGATGAGAAACATCAGCAGAAATTGGTGGAAAAGCTCAGCAGGTCTGGCAGTATCTGTGAAGGGAAAAAACAGAGTTAACATTTTGGATCCGGTGACCCTTCCTCAGTATTCAGTACTGAGCTTTTCCAGCAAATTTGTTTTTGTTCCCGATTTACAGCATCCGCAGTTCTTTCGGTTTCTATTATGTGTTTGTGGTGCCTTGTGGTGCAGTGGTAGTATCCATGGATTTCTTGGAAGAGCCCAGGTTCGTAGAATGCCTACGGTGTGGAAACAGGCCCTTCGGACCAACAAGTCCACACCGAACCTCAGAGCATCCCACCCAGACCCATCCGCCTATAACACACCTAATCTACACCTCCCTGAACACTTTTGGGGCCTTCTGAAGAAGGGTCCAGACCCGAAACGTCAGCTTTCCTGCTCCTCTGATGCTGCTTGGCCTGCTGTGTTCATCCAGCTCTACACCTTGTTATCTATGTTTTTCCCAGGCCAGTTGGCTTTTTGTAGTGCTGTGGAGTCTGTCAATCATGTGAATACAGATTATGGGAGGTTGCACCCCTTTTTCATTTTTTTTTTTAAAAAATTTTGTTGTCCTTTTGGTTGCTCTTCAGTCCCATACTCCTGATCTTTGGGCATCTGGCAGGGAGGAGGACCAGAACGTCAGAGGACGTCCTCATGGGTCTGCATCCAGGCCTAGCCAAAGTGGTTCTCAATAGGTCCAGGCAGCAGACCATGTAAGGGGTTGTAATCACCAACTGCCTGCCTCTCAGTTATGGTTATGTACATGCTCAGGGGTCCTTGCAGGGGGAGCAGACTAGGTCCACTGGCAGACTTCCCTGTGGGCACCACTGAAGCTGTGATGCATCATTAACCTCACCAAATTACATTTTGATTTGAAATTTTCTGTGTTTCCTTTAAAATGTTGATTCATGTAACAGCGCCACTGGTGGGATATTCTTAATTTGTTTCAATTTGGTGTATTTATTCCATTTAAAAATCTCAGTTGGCTGAATGGCTGGCTTGCGATGCAGAGTGATGCCAACAACGTTGGTTTAATTCCCACATCAGCTAAGGTTACCATAAAGAATTCTCTTTCTCAGCCTTTCCCTTCTCCTGAGGCTCCGCAATTCTCAGGTTAAACCATCACCAGCCATCTTTCTCTAATGAGAGAGCAACCCTATGGTCTTGTAAGAATATGATGATTTTGCCTATCCCTTTTATTTGAAAGAGTAAGAGTTGGGTTCTGCCAAGTCCAATTGTCTTTTCTATGGTGCAGTGATGTCCTTGGATCATATGTATATAGGTTGTGGGAGGTTGAACCTCCTATTCATTTACTTAAAAATATTTTCTCGTACTTTTGTTTTCACTTGTGCACAATGTTCTTGATCTTTGGGCACCTGGGGCAAAGGGTCTGCTCCAGGGCCTAGTCAAGGTGGCTATCAATAGGTCCAGGCAGGTCCATGGCTATCAATAGGTCCGTGGAGGTGTTGTGATCCCTGACTGCTTGTCTCCCTTTTGTGCTCACCTCTTTGCCCATGTAACATTGGAGAGGGTGTTCATGGTATTGGGCTGTGATATTTCCCGTCTTAAATGCCATTTTGATTTACCTTGCCTAGTTTTTCAGTTGTCAATTAATGTTACAATGATCCTAGTGCCCCTGGCAATTTTTGTTTCTAGTTTGATTTATTTAAAACAAATAGAATTAGGTTGTCCCCAAACGGAGTAGTTGATTTCTGGATAAGGAAAAGATCTGGAAAGAAAAGGTGCAAACTGGTGTCTGTGCTAAGCTATAGATTTACAATAAAAGTATAACCTCTGAAACTCTTTTGTTGCCTACATCAACATATGGATATGAGTTGGTTAAACACTATGCACCTTTATTCTCATTTTGTTATTTGCTGTGGACTTTATTTTAGGTATTTAAGTGAAAAATAAATCAGAAGTCATAACATTTGTTCAAAAACCTGTTTCTCCTGATATGAAATCACCTACAGATTGCTTGTTGTATATTAATTGAAAAAATCAACTATTCTTCAATATTTAATAAAGAGGGAAATCCAATATTCATCCACGTATAATGATTGAATCATTGCTAAGAGTTAGGTTTGATGTAATACTTTATTTTACATTTTGATTGCTTTGTTTTTGGAGCAAAAAGTAATTTCTATAACAACTATATGTGGGTAACAGAGTTGCCTTGAAGAAATTAATTAACCACAAAAGTATGAGGAAAGCGAGAACATATATAGGGTTCAATCTTCTGACAGCATTCGCATGGGAGAACATTATCCAGTCAGAAATCAAGGACCTGGCAGAAGCAGTCCCAGGGTAAATGATTATCTCTTCTCCAAATTATTCAACTGAGTTTCCTTACACTGTCCAGCATAATATCTTCTAAGAAACAGTGCCAGCAATGTATCAACAATAATCACTTAGTTAAGTTTTCTAAAAATGCAACAGAAATGGGTTGATATTAATTATAATTCTTTCAGTGAGGCCTGATAGTGAGATTCTCCATATATAACCAATCATGTAAAATTACTAGAATAGATACATTTATACTTCTCGTATGCTGTATGAGAAGAGGAGACTATAGGACAGTTGAAGGTTATAGGCGTGCCATTTTCATACCAGATGAGCAGAAACAGTTTTGTTTTTCCTGTTTTCTGTTTAGTAAATAATTTCCTGTCCTTGTCAGTCCTGTTTCACCTGCAGATCATTCACAAGATTAGCAGCCGCTTATTGTCACTGGTCAGAGAATAGAGGATTTCCACTTTCCCAAAATTTTCCCAATAACAGCATATTACGTACTTTAAGTGCTCATGCGCTCTGAAACCCATCATTGAGTTACTGGCTGCTGGGTGTCAAATTTGGTCTGGTTACACTCCTGTGAAGTACCCTGGAAGAGTTTACTATACTAAAGGCACTGTATAAATGTCAGGCATTGTTGTCATCTGACAAATGAGATTTGCTGGTTGCGCAGCAATCTAGTTTGTGAAGCTGGAGATCAGCTGGACAGAATTGATTGAACTTTCACATTCTCAACGACTTTGTGTATGGCTGCTCACAGGTATGTTGACTTAGTTCATGGTAGCAGTAACTTCCCACAATGAGCTAGCTAGTATTACAGGGAGAATACAATTCTGATTGTGTCAGAAGGAGAGCAACCACTTCAAAACTTGGGGTTGACTCTGATGGTAGAATTGGTTGATAATTACACTCTACTCACCATCATTGAGTTTGAATACTCAGACGTAATCCTAAATATTAACAATAATTTAGGACACAGCCTTTACATGGCACAGTCTCTTTTACAAATTACACACAGGCGAGGTTAGATCTAGTAACATTTTCATAAACAGAATCATGAATTGAATTATCCACTGGGAAACTGTATACCCATTGTTAGATAAGTTGAACGTTTCAGTATTTTAAAGACAAGTGGGTCTGTGGTCTGACAAATATATATGCAAGTTAATTGAATTTACAGCTGTGTTAATATGTTCACTGTTTTAATTCATGTACTTCATTTTGGTATTAGTACCACAGTTAAAACTGGGCTTTGCTTGTATCAGGAACATGGGTAATGAAGAATTCCTTTTACATATATGTGGGTTAATATTACACCTTTAGAATCAGAACAAAGCTGTGTTTTTTTCATATTATTGCTAAAGCTGGAGTATAAATCCAGATTCAGGTTGGTGCAACTCACATAGCTAGGATGAAGACTAGTATTCGTACAGTTATAAAATTTGTTTGACAGATCTATACATTGCATATAATGCACCTCCAATCCAACAAGTACAGATTCAGTCCACTCATATATTCTTTTGAAAAACAGATTCGTAATAAGCAAATTCAACCAAATTTTTAAAAGTAACATGTTAAATGGGTATTAGCAAAAAATAAATCTTCAAAGGAATATTTAAATTTAGATTAAAATGTCAGTGATTTGGGAACAATGTATTACAACCTTCATGTTACTTGCAGGTTGGGTAAGGCCTTAAGCATGCCAGTGGACATCATATGCTACATCTCCAGGAATACTTCAGTGTAAATGTAAACGCAGACAAGAGGCAGGCAGTCAGGTCTAACAATCCTGCCCATGGCCCATTGTCAGAACCTGTTAATGGCCACCTTGGTCAGGCCCAGGAGCAGGTCCACAATGAGTTCCTCTGACCTACCCGTCTTCCTTTGTATTGGGTGGCTGCTCCAATACATATGAACATAGTTGTATCCCCTGTTGACACCCACTACCCAAATTCAATTAAGCACCTAATTAACATACAATTAACACAGGACTCTTAAAAAAGCAGAATTTCCTGGAATAGGGACCTTTACACAATATCCATGCGAAACAGTGCAGATTATAAATCCGGACTCCCGTCAAACATAGCATAAGGTGTATCTGGGAAGATCATCAAACCTTCTGGAGATCTTTTGAACCTACATACAATAACTATAAATGTGTAGGAATAAAATGTTGCAAGTTTTATTACTAAATGCAAAAACAGGGTTTGCTGGAGAAACTCTGCGGGTCCAGCTGCATCTGTCGAGAGAAAAACAGAGTGACTCAAAACATTAACTCTGTTTCTCTCTCCACAAATGCTGTCAGGCCTAGTGATTTGCTCCATCACTTTCTGTTTTTATTTCAGATTTCCAGCATCCACAGTTCTTTGTTTTTATTTATCATTTAATTTTTGGGTTAGAATTTCAACACCGTTCTTGAAAAGATGTTTCATAGAAGATATATAGGGGAGGAAAGTTTCAGGTTAAATTTCTAGACTTTGTTGTGTTAACTTTCTACTGGACCCTCTTAACAGGATTTTTAAGCCCCCAAAGTGGATAAATATGGGAGTGGGTGGACCCAGAAATCCACCCCAATAGCTGGCATGTCAATTTTCTGGCTTTATCCCACTTCTGGGACAACAGGACAAGATGAGGGGTGGTTAAAAGTCCATTCAGATCTATGGCCTGGGCTCCAGATGCATTGGGGACTGGACCAGCTTTTGGTGGTGGACTGGGGTCCAACAGTCCAGGTAGACTTTGAGAACCTCTCCCACCTCACTACCCTGCCTGGTTACAACTGTGGCCATAGGGTTCAGCTGTCAAAGACATTCTTAAATTTCAAAATTGAAGTTTGGAGGGAGAGCACCTGAAAATGGAAGCACCTTCTCTCTTTCATACCTAATTCGCTGTCTTTTCCATGCTTCCTAGCAGCCCACTGGCTTTGAGAGGCCACTTGTCATTAGCAAGCCCACCCTCTTTTCACTCAGGACCAACTTAGGAAAAATCACAGCCAGGTGACTGTTTCCCATGTGATACCAGGTTATAACCACCATGTGACCCTGAGGTCCAGATGCGGACCCAGAGAGAAAATTCTGCCATGGAGAGTAAAATTCCCATTTTCAATTCTACAATTCCACTGAAATTTCACTCACGTGGTTAGTGTTCACTCCACCTGTAGTAGCGCTATTAGTTGAGAATCCAATTACAGTCTGACAAGTTACACAAGCAGTTCCCTATTAGAAATGTGGTTGTGGCACTTATAATGGAATATAAATTTTCTATTCATTCATCTGGTTTGAGCTTTGCTGGCTAAGACAGTACTCAAAATTTCCCATCTTTAGATGCCTTTGAAAAGGTGATAGGACACTTCCTTAAATTGCTGCAGTTCATTTGGTGTAGATAGACACACAGTGCTGTTAAGGAGAAAGTTCCAAGATTTTGACCCAGTAACATTAAAGGAATGGTGATATCTTTCCAAGTCTGGCCAGTAAGTGCCTAGAAGGAAACTTGCAGATGGTGGTGTTTCCATTGATCACTTGTCCTTCCGCGTGATGGTTGTCTTGGGAAGTGTTCTGAGGAAGGGTCACCGGACCCGAAACGTTAACTCTGTTTTTGCCTTCACAGATGCTGCCAGACCTGCTGAGCTTTTCCAGCAACTTTGTTTTTGGTCTTGGGTTTGTATGTTGATTTTCTGCTGAGCATCTTCTAGATTGAAATATTGCTGCTACTGTGCGTTAGTGGTGGTGGGAGTGAATGTTTATGGATGTGGTGCCAATCAAGCAGTCTACTTTGTCCTGAATAGTATCAAGCTTCTTGAGGGTTGTTGGAGCTGCACTCATTCAGATATGTGAGGATTATTCCATCACACTTCTGACTTGTGCCTTGCAGATAGTAGACAGACACAGATGCTCCAAACCGAAGTCTGAAAATTTGTTCTGCAAATTTGGTAGTTTTTGCTTGATCTGTTCTTGATCTTTAATTACAGATTGATTCATTTATGTGAATCAAAGATATTAAAAGGAATTAGGCACAAATGTGGGTATGTGACTTGAGGTAGCAGATCACTATTTCATTGATTTGTTCCTATTAGTCATGACCTTCTAAAATTGGGGAACTATCTCTAGATTTATTTATTTAGAGGTTTTTTTTGATAACACCAAGGGACACAATGTCTAACTACAGGGGAAAAGAAAAGACAACATGCTACACAGGTCAACTGATATGGAATAAAAAAAAACCCACAGGATAACACAGAGTAGCATTTATAATTCGCTTGATTTTCTTTCCATGTCATTAGAATGATTAGCAATTGATTATGACAAACTGTGGACCATTTCCTTTGCTTATCTGGTTACACAGTAATGTTTCCTTAATTCTGAATGTCTAATTTAATTTACTATGAAATGTTGCTTGTTGAAAAATCCTGGTACTTTTAATGATCCACGGATTTGTGTAAGGTAAAAGCACGCTAGATGTTGAAATCTGTTTATCACATCCTCTCGTATGTCTATTTTAAAACACAATGGTTCAGTTAACATCATAGACCAGAAGGATCTGGGTTCAAGTCCCATCTGTGTGAGAAGTGTATCTAAATGGATTGATAAAAAATAATTTAATTCAACACTTTCTCTTTTTGGCCATGATCTTCGTGTTAAAATTGAGGCTAAAGCACTGTAAAAGGACGTTTTTCAATCTTGAAATCTGTAATATAAACAGAAAATGCTGGACAAACTCAGCGGCTCTGGCAGCATGTGTGGAGAAAGAAACAGATACGAGTCCAATATGACTCTTCAGATCCAGTGTGGTTTGGAAGAACTGGCACACAAAAGGAAAATATTTTAGATATTGGAAATAATCAGGAGTTCCAGCAGTGTCTGTGGAGAAAGAAACAGGCGTAACATTTCAGGTCGATGACCTTTTTTTCACAGCTGGAAATAATTAGAGATGCAGTACGTTTTGAGTAAATACAGTGACAGAGAATTTGAAAGGAGAAAAGAATGAAAGGAAAGAACTGCTGTGGAGCGGAAGTCAGAAATGATTAAACAGGAAGGAAAAAGAAAGGCTTGCACTTATACCAGAGATAATAGGAACTGCAGATGCTGGAGAATCCGAGATAACAAGGTGTGGAGCTGGATGAACACAGCAGGCCAAGCAGCATCATAGGAGCGGGAAAGCTTGATGTTTCGGGCCTAGACCCTTCATCAGAAAATAATGAAGAAAAATCAGATTTTCTGATGAAGGGTCTCGGCCCGAAACATCAAGCTTTCCTGCTCCTATGATGCTGCTTGGCCTG
>JAHRHZ010000088.1:8996692-9027717 GCA_024137785.1 Ginglymostoma cirratum
TGCTTGGCCTGCTGTGTTCATCCAGCTCCACACCTTGTTATCTAGCTTGCACTTATACAGTGCTTTTCATGACCACTGGATGTTTCAAGTATTTTACAATTAATGATATACTTTTGAAGTATGGTCACTATATGAAATATGGCAGCAAATTTGCACACAGCAAGCTCCCGCTAAAGGAATGTGATATAGACTGGATGTTTTAGTGATGTTTATTGATGGATAAATATTGGCTAGGGCACCTGGATTCTTTTACACCCACCTGAGAGGGCAGACAGGGCTTCTCCTTAGCATCTCAGCCAACAGACAGCACCTCTGACAGAGTAGCAAACCCCTGGAGGTGACAGCCGTGATTTTTGTGCTCAGGCCGCAGTGTGGGACTTGAACATGATGATGAAAGGTTGAGAATGAGACAAAAGGTAAGATGAGGATTAAAGGCAAAAAGACATTGTAATCAGACTACAAAGAAAATAAAGAAACAACAGATGGGTCTGGAGGCAATGTAATGAAAACAGCAGAATCATCAGCAGCAGTTAGCACACAAAAATAAACAACAATTAATACCTTAAAACTTCTAAAAGCTGTAGTGATTGAAATGTTGTTATTGACCAGTTCATCAGTTGGGCTGGCTTCAGAAATTGGAGCTGGTATTTACTCTGACAATTTTTAAAAATTTATTACTGTCTTTCTAAAGAACTTAATTTGTAATACAACCCTTTTTAATTGGAGAGTGGAATAAATCATATTAAGTACACCACAACAAATTACTTACACGATTCAATGCAAGAAATTGGCAAAGTTATTGGCTCTGCTTTAAAATTAAAGTGGCTCTGCACAACCTACTGTCTTATATTCATTAATATAAATCTGTGCAATGTTATCTTTTATGGGCGGCATGGTGGCTCAGTGGTTAGCACTGCTGCCTCACAGTGCTAGGGTGCGTGTCTGATTCCACCCTTGGGTGGCTGCCTGTATAAAGTTTGGGTTTCCTCCCACGGTCCAAAGATGTGCAGGTTAGGTGGGTCAGCTATGGTAAATGCAGGGTTATAGGGCAGGGGTGGGATGCACTTCAGCGGGCTGGTGTGGACTTGATGGGCTGAATGGCCTGCTTCCACACTGTGGCATTTCTATCTCCTACATAACATACAATAAATGCAAGAACTTGGACAGTTTAGATTCCACTGAGGGAAGTGACCTTAGCAAAATATTAAGGGTATGTGGAGTGATGAGTTCTAATTAAAATAGCTTCTTTGTACTGGTTTTATATATTCAGTTATGATTGATTATTTGTAACTTTGTACAGACATTATTGTTTTCATATTTCATTAACCAGGAGAAGAATGGATTACTTGAGCGTGTGCACAATGCTAAATTCCTGATATGTACACAATATATAAACCGAGTCTTTATACTGGATTACATGTCATCTTGTTAACTGCTGCATTGGAATGTGAATAGTACCAAATTAATGTTTACACAAGAATCATTAGATTATGTTTATATTGTAACTCAGATGTTGCGATGAAGCAGTTTGTGGAACCTGGCCTGACTTTAGAAGGCAGTGTTACCAGAATCTAGCCACCCACTGCCAAAGTTCCAGTGTTGACAGAGGCCACAACAATAAGTTGTGTCTTGTATCCAATAGAAGAGCATAACTCTAATGGGCTGTACGATCCCATGTTAAAAAGTGTTAATTTCAAAAATGTACCTAGCCAGAGTTGATTTAAATGTCAGAATGTGTGGAAGCACCGCCCACATACACAAAATACTTCATGTTTAATTATGCAGACAGGACCGTGCAAATTGGTGCCAGACAAAATAAACAGGACTGCTTGGCTGAAGCTGTTGCTACTGCTACCAATCTCAGGCTAGTCGCTGCAGCCTAAATACATCCATAAGCCGTCTTTGAAAACTAGCTCATGTAGTCCAGATTTAATGTAACCGATGACAACAAAATAGAGCTGCTGGATTTTTCGTAGAACTGTTTCTTTTCACAAGGGCTTCCAGATTGCTGGCAACTTTCTTCTCCCCAGTAAACATGATTTGTGAGGGTATTTTTGGCAACATCATGATCCATCCTACAATTTACAGAATTGTAGGCCCATGATAACAATGCTGGCTTTCTTGGAAGAAGTTCTGTTCCTCTGGCATTTCCCTATATCCGTGTAACCACAGCAGATGGTAATGAGATGGGACTTGCTACTCCTGAGGCAGGTGGAATCTGAGATGATTGATGATTCCAAAAGTTAATTGAACGGTCTCTTGGGCGAATATAAATGTGTACAACTACAGGGATACAGCAGAGAAATGGGACAACTGGTTTGCTCTACAGAGAGGCAGCATGGATTCAGTGGGCTAGATGAACTCATTCTGTGCTCTAAGGGCTCGATGGCAATATCCTTTCGTCCAAGATGAGGCAAGGCGGGGAAGGGTGGGTGACAGTTAATTAGGCAGAGTGGTGGCGTACCCGACCCCCACCATTTCCCATCTCCTCGGGGAGGTTCTGTCAGAAGGTCCATTGCCAACCTTCCCATACTGCCACTAATTGAGGCTGTTAAATAATAAATAAAGGGCCTCTTAAGGGTCTTAGCCCACCGCCAATTGCAAGAAAGGTCTGCCAACAAGCAGCCTTCCTGGAGGCAAAAAGAGCTTAGGTTGCTGGGGGTGGGACTCGATCAAAGGCATTTAGTGCCTGCTTGAAGGTATGGAAATAAGGCAGGAGAGCAGCCACTCAGTTTCAAAATCATTAATTGGTAGTAAGGCTCTTGGGGTATTCCAAGACAGTGCAAGATACCAAATAAACGCAAGTCTTTCTTTCTAAAGCTAGTGCATTTTTGGGACGATCATCAGAGAGAGGTGAAGGTATTTAGAGCAAGAACCCCAGAGACTGAAACTTGTGTAACTGAAAGTTCAACCACTAATAGTGGATGGGGAGGAGTTGGAGCTGCATATGTTGTCAGAACAGCAGAGAGTTCTTGGGTGGGTTTTGTCAGTCTGGGGGAAGTTGGACAAAACCATGGTTGGAACTTAAACATAAGGACAATTATCTAAATCATTGGTATTAGGAAACCTCAAGCTAAAGTAGGACCATGAAGAAAGCGTAATGAGAAAATAGCACTTGATTAAGGATAGTATATGGGTTTACATTTACCCATTCATATCATTATAGCAATTCTTTATACTGATCACGTCTATTGTCTCAGTTTTCTCGTTTCTAAGGAACAGAGTCCAGTTTCTCCAATCTCTTTTCAGACTTAAAGACTGTTATGCCTAGTATCTACATCCATTCATCAGCTGCTTGATTTCCTTCAGGAATGTAATGCATGAAACAAGACATGATATTCTAATTGTGGTCTGACCAATATATTGTTTTAAAACTATCTTGTTCTTTTTTGTACTTCTGCAAAACCTGTGGAATCCTTTAGTTTCTATATTTATCAAACTGGACCATAAGATCATAATATGTGGAAGTAGAAGTAGGCTATTTGGGCCATCGGCTCTGCTGCTCAATTCAATGAGATCATGATTTGATAATCCTCAATTCTACTTTCCTGTCTTTTCCCCATAACCCTTGCTTCTCTTACTGATTATAAATCTATCTAATCATCCTTGAATATACTTAACAACCCAACCATGACAGCCCTCTGTGGTAAAGTATTCCACAGATTCACTACCCACTGAGAGAAAATATCCTCCTCATATCTGTCTTAAATGGGCAATTCCTTATTCTGGTCCTGGAATGTCCCACAAGCGGAAACAACTTTCCACATCTACCCTGTCAAGCACCATAAGAATCTTGTACATTTCAATAATGTCTCCTCTCCAATGAGTAGAAACCCAAATTGCTTGACCCTCCTCACAAGAAAATCACCTTCATACTTGGAATCAACCGAGTGAACTCTCTCTGGACTGCCTCAAATGCCAATATATCTTTCTTCAAATAACAGGACCAAATTAATTCTAGGTGTGGTCCACCTAGTGCCTTGTATAGTTTCACCTAAACTTCCATCTTTTATACTGCATTCCCTTTGAAAGCCAACATTCTATTTGCCTTCCCTATTACCTGCTGAATTTGTATGTTAGATTTTTATGATCCAAGCACGAATCTCTCTGTGCTGCAGCTTTCTGCAGTCTTTCTCCACTTTAATAATATTCATTTCTTCTTGTCTTAATGTTAAAGTGCATAATTTCATATTTCCTACTCTATATTCCATCCACCAGATTTTTGTTGACTCACTTAACCTGTCTATATTCCTCTGTAGAATCTTTGTGTCATCTTCACTTGTCTTTCCGCCCATTTTTGTGTCATCTCAAACTTGACGATAATATATTATGTACCTCACCCAAGTAATTAATATATATCGTAAATAATTATGACCTATCACTGATCCCTATGGCACTCCGCTGGTTATAGGTTGCCATGCTGAAAATGGCCACTTTATCCTATCTGTCTGTCTTCCATTTGTTTAGCAATCCTCTATCCATGCTAATGTACTACCCGCAATGAGATGGTTTCTTAACATGTGAAATAGCCTTACATGTGGTACCTCATCAAATGCCTTTTGGAAAGCCAAATATATTACACTTACTGATTCCCCTTTATCTGTCTTATCTATCACCTCCTCAAAGAATTATAATATGTTTTGCAAGCATGAATTCTCCTTCATGAAGCCATTCAGACTCTGTTGATTATATTGTGCATGTTTAAGTGCTCTGCTGTTACATCCTTTGTAATGGACCTTACATTTTCCCAACAACAGATAGTAAATTAATTATCTGAGAGTTACCTGTGTTTTTTGTCACCCTCCTTTTTTGAATTAAGGTGTTACTTTGGCTCTTTTCCTGTCCTCAGGAATGTTTTCAGAACCTAAGGATTCTTATAGTATTACGAGATAACACAGTGTGGAGCTGGAGGAACATAGCGGGCCAGGTAGCATCAGAAGAGCAGGAAAGTTGATGTTTCGGGCCGGGATCCTTCTTCAGAAATGGGGAGCAGGAAGCTCAGAAATAGAGAGAGGAGGGGTGGGGCTGGGGAAGGTAGGTGGGATGGTGATAGGTGAGTGCAGGTAGGGAGGATTGGTCAGTGAGGTGGGAGGAATGGATAGGTGGGAGAGAAAATGGACAGGTTGTGTCAGGTGAGATTACTACCAGTGTATCCATCACCTCTGTAGCCACTTCCTTTAACAACTAGGATTGTAGCGTGAGAGAGATTAAATGATCTTGAGGCTTTAACAGCTAATAAGATTTGTACTGTTCTGCATGCTTATTTGCTCAACATTCATAAATATGTATAATTAATCAATTCAGAGCCTCACTTGATCATGTGTTGATGATAGCGCAATAGCTTGTGACAGTCCATAGGGGGCACTAATGACCTAGGTTTAAGATTCTGAGCTAAGTGCTGAATTTCCTCAGCACCTGAAAGATGACAACGACAACAAGTCAGTTGGGAAAATACAGCAAAATTGGAAACATTAGATTCTTGACATTGAGAAGAGACCCAATTTTCCACTCAAGTTGTGAAAAGCGAGATAAAAATCTCAGAGACAGCAAGAACTGCAGATGCTGGAGTTAGAGTCAACAGTGTGGAGCTGGAGGAACACAGCAGGCCAAGCAGCAACAGAGCAGCAAGAGAGTCGACGTTTCATGTCGAGACCCTTCATCAGGACTGCGGAGGGGGAAGGGAGCAAGAAAATAAATAGGGGGGGTGGGGCTGGGGAAGGTAGGTGGGATGGCAATAGGTGGATGCAGGTAGGGGTAGTGGGGATTGGTCAGTGGAAAGGGTAGGGCGAATAGGTGGGAGAGAAGATGAACAGGTTGTGTCAGGTCAAGGAGGCAGGGATGAGAGGGAGGATTGGACATGGGATGAGGCCGAGGGTGGGGAGATTTTATAACTGGTGAATTCTATGTTTAGGCCATCGGGCTGTAGGCTCCTGAGGCAGAATATGAGGTGCTGCTCCTCCTGTTTGTGTGTGGCGTCATTGTGGCACTGGAGGAGGCCCAGGATTGATATGTCACCCAGGGAGTGGCGGGGATGGGGGATGGAGTTAAAATGGTTAGCAATCAGAGGGTGTTGTCATTTATAGCGTACAGAGCACAGGTGTTCTGTGAATCGGTTACCAAGTCCGCACTTGGTCTCACTGATGTAGGGGGCGCCACATCGGGAGCAGTGGATACAGTAAACCAGGTTGGAGGATTTACAGGTGAACCCCTGTCAGATATGAAAAGTTTGCTTTGGACCTTAGATGGAAGTAAGAGAGGAGGTGTAGGAGCAGGTGTAGCACTTCCTGTAGTTGCAGGGAAAGATGCCAGGTGTGGTGGGGTTAGTGGGGAGTGTGGAGCGGATAAGGGAGTCACAGAGTGAGCAGTTCCTGCGAAAGGCAAATAGGGATGGGGTGGGAAATATCTCTTTGGTGGTGGCGCCGGATTATGAGTGGCCGAAGTGGCAGAGAATGATGGACTGGATGCGGAAGTTGGTGGGGTGGTATGTAAAAATCTCACGAGTTAATGAAGAGAGGCATTTACATTCCGTTAGTAGTTAATCTCATCTCATTTATGTATGATACCCTTTCCTCCCACTTTGGAGAACAAAAGTAGATAACAGCAATTCCTGGGTCATAGCAGAACCCTGGCAACTCCAGCTCACCATTTGTTCCGCTGGGCATTGATGCCCAAAATCCCAGGGCATGCTCCATGGACAGTGACTGCTTGCATTGTCTCATCTATAGATATTGGCATCAACATGCACCAGCCTCACCATATTATCATGGCACATCTCTAGACTCACTTAGAGGACAATTCACCACTTTGCTTCACTTTGCAGTGCATCAACATCTTTCATTGCAATGCTGTTGCCATGTCATTTTGCACACAGGCACAGGCACCCAACTCATGCATTGGAGCAGAGTGTACCTCAGGGTACTTTGGCACTCGTTCACTTTGTGCCAACTTGGATGCTCACAGCACCTCTGCCTTGCCTTGCTTTGTGCTTTGCCACCTCATTCATAACTTGAAAGTTCATTACTTCTATCTTGATTTAACACAATCACACAGCTCACCCCCTTTTCATTATTGTCGGTAGTGATCAGTCAAGAGTGCAGACATGTTGTTCCATGGCCATGTCAATTTCACATCTGTAGTATGTGGCAGCAGTTTACACTGCAAACATACTGCATTGCTTCAGCCAAATGACCATGTCAAGGTTTCAGTAACCCTATCGCATTTACAATCTCCTACTTATGCTGTATGACTGGTACTGCATACATTGGGATATGGTCCCCTATGTCAAAGATCCATGGCCCTCCTTGTCAAAATCTTCCATGTCTCACTATATGCAAGACTATGCTAAACTGTCATTTGTGTGTGATACAAATGCTGACAGCTCCCATTGCAAAGCATGTGTTCTGTTTCTGGTATTCCTTACATAGCTTCATTGAAACCTTGATCAATTGATCCCACCACAGCAGAGGTCATTGGCCACACTGCAATGAAGGTGCAGAGAAATTGAGGAGGAACAAAGGTACCAGCTGTTCCATGACCAGCAGCAACCCCCCAGCTGCTGCTGAACAGCCTCCACACAAAGAAGTTGCAGATGAAGGTTCCTTCAGGTTGCAGCCAAAATATAGTTCCTTCAACCTGTGCAATAGGCTTTTCAAACATAGCTGGATTCCCCCAAATGCAGCGCACGGTAGATTATACATAGGTGTGGAGCTGGAGGAACACAGCAGGCCAGGCAGCATCAGAAGAGCAGTAAAGTTGAAGTTTCGGGTAAGGGTCCCAACCTGAAACATCAGCTTTCCTGCTGTATTGTTTCTGATTCCAGCATCTGCGCTTCTTGCTATCTCCTTGTATAGAGGTGTGTTGAGAGCAACGTATCATAATATGGCTGACTTCTTCAAAAGAACTGGATTCCATTTTATCAATGTACATGTGTGACCATCTGTACCATATTTTGGAAATCTGCACCAGGTACTCTGAGAGCCATGACGCCTACATCCTTGAGAACTCTCATGTTCCTGTTTCATTTCAAGGACCAGTTGCCCTGTAAGGATGCTTACTGGGAGACAAGGACTACCTTCTACAACAACAGCCAATGACCCCACCACGTAAACCCTAAGTGAGGTTGAACAGAAATACAGTGTTGCCCATTCTTTTACTAGGATCTTTATGAAGCAAGTGATAGGCCTCCTGAAGCTGAGGTACTGATGCTTTGACTGGTCTGTGACACCTTGCAGCAGAATATTGGAGCAAGCAAGAGATGTGATGAACTCTGAAGAGCTGGGAGAGCAGCAGTAGTCTTCTGAGGACGTTGCTGAGGACATTGTACAGAGCTACATCACCTTCACCTTCACAATATAACGACAAGCACAATAAGCCAGACAGGACATAATTGACATCCAGTTCCAATCGATGTGAGCATTAATTTACTGTAAATGTGTTGATGCTTGAAAGGTCTCCGTTTGTTCCCAAAAGCAAATGCAGCTTTTTTTTTACTGGTTTGCTTTTTCTTTGTTTTTGTGTTGTTCAATTAAAGGTTACATTTTCAACTATTTGAAGACTTTCCAGTGTATGATGCTACCATAGAACAATGACAGGATGTTATGCCAGACTGGGTGTTAGGGATAAAGTAGCATTCACTCAGACAAAAGAAGTCATCAATGTGCCCTAAGAAGCTTTTCTTTCTCATTTCCCTCCCACTGTGTGGAGGGCCATGGATTATGGCTGACAGTGGTTGATGCGGTGCTTGGCTGGGCTTCAAATATGGCACTGGTGTTGTTAGTCCAGGAGTGTCCTGGCAGTGGTGAGTATTTCCACTGTTGGTGATTGTATGATAGCATGGGCACAGTGCCAAAAAGGCATGCTGCTTATGTAAAGGTAAACAGTACAAAATTGCATCAGAAAACTCAAGGGAGCTCACAGAGGGAAATCCTCCATGCCACTACCCAAAATTGAAACTCATTGATTTTTTTGTTCAGTTAATTCTTGGTAAAATTCAGCTATGAAGGACATAACTGCTTGGGGATAAAAAAATGTCTCATAGAGGACAAGAAATCTGTTTTGGGTGAATAGTATTGTGATTACTGCAGGAACAAGTGCAATAAAATGCCCTAAAAATAAATGAGTCTGCTGTCAGCACATTTAACTCCATAGAATGAAATATTTAATGCAGTTTTTTTGTTTCCAGAAAATATGTAATTTCCTTAATCATATCTAATGTGAATGACACTATTCTGATAAATAATAATTCAAGCCTTTCTTAAGTTTTCAAATACAATTTTGTCATGAAAGCAGTATCTATTTGAAATGGTTTCATGAAGCAATGGCTTCATAAAACCTTGCTTTAAAGCAGGATGAAATTTAAGGGCTCAGATCTCAAACATCAAGAAGCTGCTGATATTTACTTTCCTTTCCAGAACTAGTCCTGTTGTAAAAATTAAACACTCAAAAATTCAAAAGGATCCCTTTCACAATGACAAAAGGAATCCAGTGAGTAGAAAACGCTCTTGACACTTGATTTCTTGTTTTGAAATTTAGGATTTGCAGATCCTTATTAGAAAGGTTTAACAAACACATCCCTTCCTTTGAGCCTCAGACCATGTCAGCACAGAGTAACATCAACCTGGGACCATCCGCCAATTCCTTGTAAGTTCTTTTTAATATTGGAATAATTGCCTACTACGTCAGGAAAGATTTAATTTAAAAATTAATTTACAAATCATTATTTACTTACAGTGCCAAACCAACAGACTTTGACTTTCTAAAAATTATTGGGAAAGGGAGCTTTGGAAAAGTAAGTGATTTAACTTAATACTACTGTGATTTTCTTTTTATATTTGGTTTCTCCTGCAACACAACTTTGAACCTGTTTTAGTGTTGGGCACAAACACGTCTGTCATATTGCACCATTAGTTCTGGTGGCCTCATTACAGGAAAGATGTGGAAGCGTTGGAAAAGGTGCAGAGGAGATCTATCAGGATGTTGCCTGGAATGAAGGGAAGGTTCTATGAGGAAAGGTTGAGAGGGCTAGGGCTTTTATCTTTAGAAAAATGAATGATGAGAGGTTACTTGATAGAGGTGTACAAGATGATCACAGGTATAGATAGAGTGGACAGCCAGAGACTTTTTCCTAGGCTGCTGGTAGCTATTACGAGGGGGCATAGTTTTAAAGTGAGTGGAGGTAGATGTAGGGGAGGCGCCAGAGGTAGGTTCTTCACTCAGAGTGTGGTAGGGGCGTGGAATGCATTGCCGGAGAGGGTAGTGGAGTCGGCCTCATTAGGGGCATTTAAGCGGCTATTAGATAGGCATATGGATGCTGGTATAAAGTAGGGGTGGAGGTTAGATAAACCTTAGGTTTAGGGTAAAAGTTCGGCACAACATCATACTGTACATTTCTATGTTCTATGTTCTATGTTCTATATTCTTTGTTCTAGTGAAACACGTCTTTTTACATACATTCTATATAGTTATCTTATTACATTTAGTAAAGAATAAACACAATCTTTTGTTAACTCATGAAAACCTGCCTAAATTGACTCCTTATAAAGTATAAATTAATTTGGATCTGGGAGACAGTTATCCACAGACATGAGATCCTTTTGTAACTTGCTATGACCAGCTGGGTAGGGTAGATGGATAAAGATGGGACAGTGAGTTCATCTCTCCTCACTGACGGGATTTTGGCAGTTTAGGGTATCCCATCTGGAGCAGTATTAACCTCACCAGGGATCTGGTCGTGATCCTGATAAATCATTGAGTATTGGCCTCTCACAGAGGAGTAAATCTGCAACACTCCAGGATGAAGTTGAGAAGAAATACCCTAATATTACACATGCTTGTGGATCGCTCCAACTAATAATGGCAGTGGCTACAAACTCAGTCTTTTCTCTTTTCTGTCACGGGTCTTTTTTTTAATTGATTGTGCTATATTCGGGCCTGGTAAAATGAACAGTTTATGAAAACTTTCATCTGTCATTAAATATGTTCAAATTTGTTCATTTAAACATAATCAAATGTAATTTGTACTTCTCATTTAGTCAATATAATCTTGGAAAATATGTAATTTTCATATCCTATGTGTAAAGATTGGCAGACAGAGCTGGGGCTTCAACAGTCTTCAATGTTATTTTAGGTTCTCCTTGCTAAACGTAAGTCCGACGGCAGGTTTTATGCCATTAAAGTCTTGGAGAAGAAAATGATCCTGAATAGGAAAGATGTGAGTATAAAAAGGCCTCAATGCTTAACTCCTTGTATGTGACAATACCTTATCCTTAGAACTTTTAACTTAATAACATGTCTCAGAGGACTCAGAGGACAAGAGCTTTACAAGATAAAATGTGACACTGAGACACAGAAGGAGGTATCACGATGGATTTAATGTTTCCTACATGGGTCCCGTATTTCTTCAACTTGTTGGAAACCTGCTTTCTTTCTGTGGGACAGGCCTGGCTGAATCAATGCCTCTACAGGGGGAGATTATAATCAGGCAGCATCAGACCTTCACAGGGATTTAATTGATTGATTGATTATCGTGTGTACTGGAGTACAGTGAAAAGCTTTGTTTACAAGCAGTACAGGCAGATCTTAGTAAGCAAGGATGTACAGATCAACGGTCGTAAAAAGACATAGGCAGAGGCATACAGGTTACATTGCACAGGGCATGCGCTAGGTGAGATCAATGTTAGCAAGATCAGTGTTATTTGAAACTAGAGAGTCCATTCATCAGTCTAACAAAGGCTAGGAAGAAGCTGTCCTTGAACCTGCTGGTGCACATGTTCAGGCTTCTGTATCTTCTGCCTCACAGAAGAGGTTGTAGGAGATCATTACCAGGGTTCAATGGGTATTTGATGATGTTGGTAGCCTTTCTGCAGCAGCGAGTCATATAAATGGAGTCCATGAATGAAAGGTTGGTTTCTGTGATGGTCTGGGCTGTGCACACAACCTTCTGTAGTTTCTTATGGTCCTGGGCAGAGCAGTTGCCATACCAGGCTGTTATGCACCCTGACAGTTTGCTTTCGATGGTGCATCTGTAGAAGTTGGTGAGGTCCTTACGGACATGCCAAGTTTCATGAGCCACCTGAGGAAGAAGAAGCGTTGTTGTGCCTTCTTGACCATCGCATCTAATTGGCAAGTCCAGGACAGGTTGTTGGTTCTTGTCACTCTGAGGAACGTGATGCTGTCCACCCTCTCAACCTCAGTTCTGTTGATGGAGGTGGGATGTGTTCTCATCCTTTCTTTCTGAAGTCAATGAGTAGTTCTTTAGTTTTGCTGATGTTGAGAGAGAGGTTGTTCTCGTTGCACCATGTCACCAAGCGTTGTTAGATATTCATTCTACTACAGTGGTGTTGTCAGTGAACTTGTAGATGGCGTTCATTTGGAATTTGGCAAAACAATCGTGCGTGTACAGGGAGTACAGTAGGGGGCTGAGGACGCATCACTGGGGAGGAACCGAACAGCAGAATTCCTGTCCACCTAGAGCTGCAGGTCAATCAGATCCCAGCAGCTCTCCATTGTCAGCAACATCACCAGGAGTAGTGGCTGTTGCCAGGGTTAGTCCCAGCTATTATTGCTTGGGCTATGGGCTAAGGGTGAGATGTGGGTCTCAGACACCAGGGTCAGGGAGAGAGTTGGCTAGAGAGAGAGGTTTAGAGGCAAGTATAGGAAGTCATTTCAGAATAATTGTTCTCCCTATCTCTCTTATTGAATGCCTAACAACAGGAAGTCTTAAACAGTGTAAATATGAAGTCTGGTCAAATATAACAGCAAGGAGTGGGATCACAACTGAAGCAAAATTAAGTGCTGAAGTGGTACAGAATCATGGTTGTTGAATTTCCAATAGTGGTTGCAAGAACAAGACTTGGGAAGCATCAATTATGTTTGATCACTTTGGAAAGGAAAGACAACTAATACTCTTTCCATGTGTTTTCAGTTGAAACACTAACCCATCTACTTTGTAGATTAGTGCTTATAAGATTAGTTTACCGAAGACATTATCTACTTTCTTGACTTTAAACATGCCTGTAGTGTATCACAGCTCCAAGTAAACCTTATAAACTTTTTAAACAAGAAAGGAAATAAAGATTTACATCTACATAATGTCTTTCCTGGTCCTGGCCAAAGCTCGTAATGGGCACTGAGTACTTTTGAGGTACTTCAAATGTGGGGAAAACTGCAGCTAACTTGTGCACAGAAAGATCTCAAAAACAGTAATTTCATAATGACCAGGTAATGGGTTTAGTGATTTGGGTAGAAAGATACATAGTTGTTGAAAAAAAATTCTGTTATGCTTTTTGTTATCTAATTAATTCCATTCCTCTGCTTTTGCACAAGAGCTCTGGAATTTTTTTAATGCTTTGGGATATTTTACATCCACCTGAGGGGGCTAACAGTACCCCAGTTTAATGTTTCATTTAAAAAAAGACACTTTTTTCCCTATAAATATACTTTGATAATCAAATATCTACAAAACATTTTGAATCAGATGTAGTGGAAAATACAAAAGAAGACTATTTTTCTCAACTGAACACTTTGTATTCTTAGGTGTGTCAATCCATTTGCAAGATTGTGGCATTAACTAAATGGGAGATTAACTATATACATTCCACTACAATCATACAGCCTGAGGTGGTTTTATAAGGTATCAGCACCGCAGTGTACTTTGACTGAAAGGCCTCCCTCCTCCCCACCTGCTCTTTGCAGTGGCTGCCCGATGATTAATGCATCCATAGCCTGAAAGATTATATAAGTGATGATGCAGCACGGCCTCAGCACTGCTCTGAAATGTCAGTCCACATCTGTGTTCAAGATACTGGAGTTGAATCCACCACTTGAGAGTGGAGAGTTATAGTCACTGAATAACTATCCTTTGACTTTGGCTAGCTGTTTCCCTGCACCATTGCCAAAATTAGAACTCCATGAAATGGATTCACAATATTTGCCCTCATATCCCCTACCCCCAACAAAAATAAAGACAGAATCCCCCTTGTCCTCACATATCATCCCACCAAACTCTGCATCCAACGCATCACGCTCCACCACTTCCGCTACCTATAGTCCAACCCCACAACTAAAGATATATTTCCCTCCCCACCACTATCTGCCTTTTGTAGGGGCCACTCTCTCCGCGACTCCCCCGTCTGATCCACACTCCCCATTAACCCCACCACACCCAGCATCTTTCCCTGCAGCCGCAGGAAGTGCTACACCTACCCCTACACTCCCCCCTCAACTTCATTCAAGTCACAAAACAAACCTTCCACTTTAGACAGGGATTCACCTGCACATCAAAGTTGTCTACTGCATCCACTGCTCCTGATGTGGCCTCCTCTACATCAGTGCGACCAAGCGGAGGCTCGGAGACCATTTTGTAGAGCATCTGCACTCTGTTCACAAAAAATGACAACGCCTTCCGGTCATGCACCACTTTAACTCCCTCTCTCACTCCCTGGGTGACGTGTCAATCCTGGGTCTCCTCCAGTGTCATAAGGACACCACCCACAAACTGGAGTAGCAGCACTTCATATTCCGCCTTAGGAGCCTACAACCCAATGGCCTAAATGTGGATTTTACCAGTTTCGAAATCTCCCCACCCTCGACCTCATCCCATGTCCAAGCCTCCCTCTGATCCCCACCTCCTTGATCTGACATCTTCTCTCCCACTTATCCACCCCTCCCACCTCACTGCCCAATCCCCACCACTCCCTACCTACACTCACCTATCACCAACCCACCTACCTTCCCCAGGCCCAACCCTCCTGTCTCTATTTATTTTTAAGCTGTCTGCTCCCTCCCCATTTCTGAAAAAGGGTCCAGACCTGAAACGTCAACTTTCTTGCTCCTCCGATGCTACCTGGCCTTCTGTGTTCCTCCAGCTCCACACTGTGTTATCCATGAAGTGAATGTTTCCTTACTTGAAAACATGTAATATGCATCCACCATTTACAGTAGATATAGACAGGGGTATCACTAACTTGTGGAGGTCTTTTATATAAATATATTAAGATTGATGCTGATATTATTCATTATGAAATATTCTTTATCCTGATTTCCAAAACACTTTGTGAATGCAGATAAAAGCAATGCCACATGTATAATGTAGTAATTAATAGGTAGTGTTAAAGTGGTGTCTTTTATATTTACAAGATCTGATTGTCATTGCTAGGATTATTTTAATAGGGTCAATCGGGTGAATTCACTGTACAAGTGAAAACATGACTGGTTAATAATATGAAGTAGATTTTTTAGATCTAGATCTGCAAGCAGTGAAATGAAGCTGGGTTAAAATTTGCACGAATTACTGTGAATGTACTGACTAAAGGGCAGATATGTCTTTCCTCTTTGGTTGCTTGTTCAGTTTCTAATGGTGCCTATTTTAAATTAGCAAAAGAACATTATGTCTGAACGCAATGTGCTACTGAAAAATGTCAAGCATCCTTTTCTGGTTGGGCTTCACTACTGCTTTCAGACAACGGAGAAACTCTATTTTGTCCTGGACTATGTGAATGGTGGTGAGGTGAGTGGATGATCTAAGATTGCAGTTGCTTCATAAACTTTGTTTCTCACTTTGATATTTAACTGCTGCGCCCACTCGCCTCTCAGTTTCTGCAGTCTTATTATTTAGGCTGGTCTCTGCTCAGCATTTCAAATCAAGTAACACTGCAACAGAATTGTGCTTTATGAACACAGCGATTGGCTTCTAGAATGTGCTGGAGAATGTTGTCATCAGCACTGCTCAGAGATGACGCATTGACTTTGGCCAGCTATTTCCCTGCATTATTGATAAAATCAGAACTCCGTGAAGTGTTTGTTTCCTTATCTGGAAAGGTGTAATATGCATCCATCTTTTGCAGTAGATATAGACAGGGATATCACTAACTTGTTGAGGTGTTTTATCCAAATATGTTAGGATTGGGATTGATATTATTCATCACGAAATATTCTTTATCCTGATTTCCAAGATCCATCGTGAATGCACATACAAGCAATGCCACATGCCTAGTATAATGCAGCAATTAATGCGCAGTCTTAAAGTGGTATCTTCAATAATTATATGATCCAATTGTCATTGCTAGAATTATTTTAATTTACTTGAATGGCTGCAGAAGCAGTCATATAAAAGCAAAATGCAACAGATGCTGGAAATCTGAAACAAACACAAAGCATGCTGTAGAAACTCAGTAGGTTTGCCAGTGTCTGTGAAGAGAGAAACAGTTAACCTTTCAAGACAAGTGTGACTTTTCTTCAAAACAGAATACTGGACTCAGAACATTAAGTCTGTTTCTCTCCCCAAAGACCTGCTAAGACACTGCCAATCTACTGAGTTTCTACAGCATTACCTGTGTTTAACAATCCATTTAATGCCTTCATCTGAAGCAGTTGTGATGCCATCAGTAATGGATTTCTCTGGATAAGAGTTCAATGGGTGGATGATGGTCTGACTTGGCCACAGTCACATCGGTAAACTGACTATTAAAAATAGACCACCAAATGACCCATAAACCAACAGCACATAGCAACATCTACTTTGGCAAATTCCATCCTTTTCTTTCATGGGTCCACTACGTGGTTTTGCTGATTGTCCCCAGTCCTATGTTGTCTCTTCCTGGGTATAGCATTTGTTCCTTATTTCTAAAGTTATTTGTGCAGCCACACTTCCACTATCAGCCACAAAGTGGCAATAAGGCCCCAAAGAAGCAGTCAAAATTGAACTATTTCTGGTTTGAATCCAACTTTATTCTTTGGATATATTTTAAGGCAACTCCTTGTTAATACTTTGGGAGACACTTTAAAAGCATTGTCCCCATTGAATATGAGCAAGGGGCTTCACTTCAAAGACTGTTTTTTTTATTCATTCATGGGACACAGGCATTGCTGGCTGGCCAGCTTTTACTGCCCATCCCCAGTGGCCCTTGAGAAGGTGGTGGTGTGCTGCCTTCTTGAACCGCTGTAGTCCAGGTGCTACAGGTTGACACGTAATGCCATTAGGAAGGGAATTCCAGGATTTTGACCCAGCAACAGTGAAGGAACAGCAATATACTTCCAAGTCAGAATGGTGAATGGCTTACTGAGTGAGGGGAACTTGGAGGTGGCGGTGTTCCCACATGTCTGATGCCCTTGTCCTTCTAGGTGGAAGTGGTCGTGGGTTTGGAATATGCTGCCTGAGGATCTTTGGTGAATTTCTGCAGTGCATCTTGTAGATAGTATACAATGCTGCTACTGACCATTGGTGGTGGGTGGAGTGGATGTTCGTGGATGTGGTGCCAATCAAGCTGGCTGCCGTGTCCTGGATTGTGTCAACATTCTTGAGTGTTGTTAGAGCTGCAGCCATCCAGGCAAGCACCCATCCGCTCCACCATTGAATGAAAGTATGGCTCATTTGATAATCCTCAAGTTCACTTTCCTGCCTTTTCCTCATAACCCTTGATTCCCTTACTGATTAAAAATCTGTTCATCTCTGTCTTGAATATAATTAATGACCCAGCTCTCTGCAGTAAAGAATTCCATAGATTCACTGCCCTCTAAAAGAAGAAATTTCTCCTCATTTCTGTCTGAAATGTGTGATCCCTTATCCTGAGATTATGCTCTCTAGTCCTAGACTCTCCCATAATGGGAAACAACTTTGCTGCATCCACCTTGTCAAGCCACCTAAGCACCATGTATATTTCAATAAGATCTCTCATCGTTTTAAACTCCAATGAGTAAAAGCCCAACCTACTTTACCGCTTTCCATGAGACACCCACTCTATATCTGGGGTCAAATTACTGATTCTTCTCTGGACTGCCTTCAATGCCAGAAAATGTAGATTATGTATATGGAATTGGAAGGAAACAGGATTTTAACACCAATATAGGACTGTGTGGAGCTTGGAGAACCTGCAGATGGTAGTGTTACCATATATCTGCCACCCTTGTCCTTCTAAACGGTAGTGAGTGAGAGTTTAAATGATGCTGTCTAAGGAATCTCGGTGAATCTCTGCAGTGCATCTTGTAGATTGTACATACTACTGCTGCTTTGTGTTGGTGCGGACAGAGTGATTTATGTGGATGTGGTGATAATTGAGTGGGCTGCTTTGTCCTGGATAATATCAAGCTAGATGTCTTGTTGGAGTGGCACTGCATCACACTCCTAACTTGCACCTTGTAGATGGTGGACTGGCTTTAAGCAATCAGGAACTGAGTTACTTGTAGGATTCTTAATCACTTACATCCCCTTGTAGCCACAGTATTCATATGGCTAGCCCACTTCAGTTTTTTGGTCAATGGTAACTTCCAAGATTTTGCTAGTGGGGATTCAGTGATGGAAATTTTATTGAATGTCTAGGTGTGATGGTTAGATTTTCTCTTATTGGAGATGGTCACTGTCTGGTATATGTGTGGCACAAACGTTACTTGTCATTTATCAGCCCAAACCTAGATATTCTCCAGGCGTTGTTGCATTTAAACATGGCTGTTTCAGTATTTGAAGGGTCACAATTGGAGCAGAACATTGTTCAGGGGAGATTGCACATCGTCACTTTTTTTTACCTTATGATGGAGGGAAGGTCTTGATGAAGCAGCTGAAGATGACTGGGCCTAGGACACTACCCTGAGGAACTCCTGCAGAGATGTCCTTGAGCTGAGTTGACTGGCCTTCAACAAATGAGAACTATCTTCCTCAGGGCTAGATTTGACTCCATTCAGTAGAGGATTATCCCCGAATTTTTTTTTATTCTAGTTCTGCCACACTGGCCCAAATGCGGCCTTAAGGCCAGAATAAGATCAGGAGCTGAGCGGCCCTTTAGAAACCCAAATTTAGCATCAGTAAGCAGGCTATGGCCAAACAAGTGCTGCTAGTTAGCACTGTTGATGATCCCTTCCATCATTACATATGATTAAGAGTTGACTGATAGGGGAGTAACTGGTTGGGTCAAATGTGCTCTGCTTTTACGCACAAATTATGCATCTGCATAATTTTCCACATTACTAGGTACATGTACTTGTACTGGAACGGCTTAGCCAGGGGCATGGACAGTTCTGAAACATGTGCTTAGTACAATTGCCAGAATAGTAACATTGGGAAGAAATGTTGTATTAATGAAACACATTTTTATGCACATAATATTCAACCAGTCACACAAGACAACGAATAAATATAGGAAAAAAGAAAAAGTAAGTTGAAATTTTCCATACTCTCCTGATGTTATTTTAAACCTGTCATTTTACTCAATCTATATCCTTGGCAATTTGGTTTCAATGCAATTTCAAGAAGAAACAAAGAAGAATAATAAGAGAAAATCTTAAGAGTCTCTTTACAGTAACTTTTCTAAATAGCTGACTCCTACTGATTAGAGTCAAGGGGAATGGGGCAGCTAAACATCAAATCAAAGCAACGCTGTTCTACCAACATCCAGAAGATTGGCAAATTATTGAGCGTATCTCATTGTTGAAGGTTCACAATAATCTGGAAAGATGGTGCCCAAGAAGTTCTTCTGCCAGGAGTGTAGGTTGTGTACTATATATTGACCAGTTTGTCCACAGCATTTTGATCCAGAGGGCCATTCATGGAAGCTTCATGTAAAAGTACATGACTGCCAAAAACAATTTAGACATTACAGCCTCTAAGAAGTCTTTTTTAACTGTAACAGCTGTTCTTCCATTTGCAACGAGAGCACACTTTTCCAGAACCAAGAGCTAGATTCTATGCATCAGAGGTGGCCAGTGCCATAGGATACCTACATTCACTCAACATTGTGTACCGGTGAGTGCTGCTATAAACGTGTCTTCTGTAACACTTGTTATAAAATTCCAAAGTGTATATGGTTAAACGTTCAATCTCACTTTGCATTCCAGGGACTTGAAGCCTGAAAATATTCTCTTGGATTCTCAGGTATCAATAACAATCTTCATAGCTTTTTGTCAATAAAATAGGAATAGATACAGAACCCTACAAATCCTGGCTTTTGTTATATTTCAGGGCCATATTGTACTGACGGATTTTGGGCTCTGTAAAGAAGTAATAGAACCAACAGGAACAACCTCTACTTTCTGTGGGACACCTGAGGTATGTAGAACAGTACGGAATATAGAATAGGAGAGTAGGCGGCTGTTCATCCAATCAAGTCCACGTTGGCTCTTTGCAAAAGCAATTTAGCTAGTCCAATTCTCAGGGTTTTTATACATCAAACATTATATTTATGTTTTAGATTGGGTTTAATTTGGCCTGTAAGATTTAAATAGCCAAAGCAACTCTGCAAGGATATAATACATAAAGCATAAATATTGCAGGTAGCATAAATTTGGGCATCCAACCTGCAATGATTATCGTAATTAAACAAAGAACTGTGGATGCTGGAAATCAGAAACTAAAATAGAAATTGCTGGAAAAAATCAGCAGGTCTGGCAGCACCCGTGGGGTGACCCATTTTCAGAGTGTTGCTTTTGTTTTTGCTAAAATGTTTATGGATTTTACAGCACAGTCTAAATTGAATATTTCACACATTTCTTGTTTTACTATCTGCTCTGTCTTTAAACAATTGGCTGAATCTTGTCTATTACCATTCTTCCAATATATTACCTCAATTGGAGTATTGGTCATATTTGTAACAGTGAAAAGTGAGTGCATAGCTAAATTGTGTCATTGCAAGTGCAGGATTTTACAGTTCAACATATGAGTATTTGTGCATACAGTCCAACTTTAGATTGTTAGTTGGATTTCAAATTGGTGGAAGAAAGTTAAAGGAATATTTTTACTTAATTCACTTTTGTTCATATGGTGTGATCAATTCACTTTCAAATAGTTAACACTTGCATTTAACACAGGCAAGCAGTGAATTGTCACATCTTGGAAAATATATGACCATTTATTCTAAATGTATTTTGTTTTGTCAGTATCTTGCCCCAGAAGTTTTACAAAAACAACCCTATGATCGCACTGTTGACTGGTGGTGCTTTGGGGCGGTAATCTTTGAGATGTTGTTTGGATTGGTAAGTAGCACACTGGAAATATACTTCATGAACTAGATATCTAGACCCAAATCTCAATGTAGCAAATCGGGGTATGTTTCTAGTCTGGCAAAATCAATACAATATCAAACAACACAATTCTTGTTTGCATGTAATGATAGGAACTAGCTGTTGTGAGGCAATGGCAGTTTCTGGACCAGAAGGGTCTAGGTTCAAGTCCAACTTGTACAAACATGTTACTTAAAGTAACTTGTGTGGCAAAGGGCTTAATTCTGAGGCCTATACCCTGATAGGAATAGAGCAATAGCTCCCTAGGAAGTGGCAAGGAATGAATTATAATCCCAGTTTCACATTCCTAAACCCAGAAAGATTTTACCCCACACCTAACATGGATAGGATGGCATACATGTCTGGAGGCTTTGCTGGAAATTTGTTCTTGGGACATCCTGAACACAGGGCATCTGACCACATGACACCCAATCATATGACATCTGGTCACATGACATGTTAATGCAAATACCTCATAAAGGCAAGGTCCCCTGTAGTTGGGTATTTTTGCTCATGGTTTTACATCAACAGCTATTAGACGGTAAGTTCCAAGAACCAACAGGTAACCCCATGGGATTGTGTTTGATAGTGCCACGGAAGGTAACTTACACAGTTTGTGAGGCCAAGAGGAGTTATCCTTTAGGGAAAGAAATCTGCTGTCCTTTTCCCAAGGAGATCCACATATGACTTCAATATATCTACAGCAATGTGGATGACTCTTAAGTGCCCTCTAAAATAACCTGGCAATCCATTCAATACATCAAACAATGACAGGAAAGTCAAAAAAAATAAAATTAGCCAACTACCTGGCAATGACCTAAGCAGCAGAAATGACAAAGATACATCCAACCCCATCAACCTAAAAGTACTCCTCCCCAACATCTTGGGACTTATGCCAAAATTGGGAGAGCAGTTCCAAAGACTGGTCAACCAACATCTGACACATTTATACCTTACAGTAAATGTCCCAATGTCACCATTCCTGACTACGTCCCATCCCACAGAAGTGGCAGCACAGTGCTGTACAGTCAGGATGGAGGGTCTTGGTTGTTCTCAACATTACTCCAGATCCCAGGAAGTCTTACGGCATCAGGTCAAACTTGAGCAAAATATCATCCTGTTGATTACTACTTTCTGCCCTTCCTCAGTTGATGGATCAGTGTTCATCCATATCAAAGAAGCATAGAGGGTGTCAAGGATACAGAAAGTGGGAGAATTTAATATCTACAGCTCTCAGCCCAAGTTGACTGATCCTAAAGTACAGATCCACTAAATTGGGCAGATACACCCAGATTTTTATCAAACTATCTGGTGAAGATTCATCTAATCATACACTACAGTTAGGAGTAACTGCCGTACAATCAGTGTAGAGATGAAGTCCCATCTTTATACCAAGGAAACATGCATTGCATTAAGTAGCACTATCCACAAGTGGGATATCCAGTAGATGTGGTAGCTCTAACCTGGGCATCTTTGAGGCACTGTGGGTGATCAGCAGCAGCTGAATGAAATTCAACAACAATCTGAATAGTCATGGCCCATTATCTTCTCCACTTCACCATCATCATAAAGCCCAAGGCCCATACTTGGTTTAATGCAGACTGCAGGAGAGCATGCCTGCAACAATATGAGGCGTACATAAAAATGAACAAAAATCTAGTGAAGCTACAACGAGTGGCTATATAAATGCTAAACTGTGAAAGTACACAACAGACAGAGTAGCATGATACCCCAAACAACAGATCAGATCAAAGCTGTACAAATCCTGATTCAGTTTTGATCATTGGAGCACAATTAAACAATTAATGAGAGGGGCAGCCTGCACAAACATTTCTACCCTCAAATGATGACAGAGCACACCAATCATGCAAAAGACAAAACTGAAGCATTTGTAACCAACTTCTACCGGAAGTGCCGAGTGGATGATCTATCTCAGCCTCTCCCTGATGTCTGCAGGATTATATCTATATCACAAGTTTGATTCAATCCATAGATATCAAGAAATGAATGAAGGCAATGAATTAGCAAAGACAATGGGTCCTAACAACATCTAGTTACATCCTAGACTTGTACTCTACAACAAGTATTAATTCAAAACTGTAAATAATTGCTCAGTCATGTCCTGTTTATAAGAAGCAGGACAAAACCAATCCAACAAATTGCCATCATATCCATCTACTCTTGTTGTTAGTTAAGTGATGGAAGGTGTGATTGATAGTGTTATCAAGTGATGCTTGCTTAGCTACGACCTGCTCACCAATTCTTAGTTCTGGTTCCACCAGGACCACTAGATTCCAGATTCTGTTACAGCCTTGGTTGAAATGTGGACAATAAAACTGAATTCCAGAATTGCAGTGGGAGTGACTGCCCTTGACATCAAGGCAACATTTGATCAAGTATGACATCAGAGTGCTCTAAAGAAATTGGAAGTATATGGGAATTGGGAGACATCTCCACTAATTAGAATCACACGTAGTTAAAAGGAAGGCGGTTGTGGCTGTTGGAAATCAGTCATCTCAGTCCCGGAACGTCATCGCAGAAATTCCTCAGGATAATGTCCTTGACCCAACCATCTACAGCTGGTTCATCAATGACCTTCCCACATCATAATATCAGAAGTGAGGAAGCTTGTCGATTATGGAATCATGTTCAGTTCCAATCACAATTCCCCAGGTACTGAAATACTCCATTGCTGCATGAAGCAAGACCTGGACATCATACAGGCTGATAAATAGCAAGTAACATTCAGTCTACACATGCCAGGCAATGATCGTCTCCAATTAGAGAGAATCCAATCAATTCCCATTGACAGTCAACGGTATTTCCATCACTGAATGCCCCTACAACAACATCCTAGAATTACCACTGATCTGAAACTTAACTGGAGCAGCTATAAAAATACTCCGGCTAAAATGTCACATCAGAGGCTGGGAATTCTGCTACAAATAACTGATCTTGTGACTCCCCAAAGCCTCTCCACCATAAGCTTGGCACAAGCTTTGGGAACTGCATCTCCAACCCTCAAAAATCTCAGCGTCTTCCAGGACAAGGCTGCCTGCTTGATTGGTACCCCATTCACTACCAAAAATTCATTCCCTCCACTGCACAATAGTAGTTGTGCAGACTATCCACAAGACGCAAGTTGCCAAGGCTCCTTCGACATCACCTTTCAAACATTTGAATTCTACCACTTAGAAGGACAAATGCAACAGGCACAAGGGAACACCACAACTGGCACTTTCTCTTCTGAACCGCACACCATCCTGACGTGGAGTTCTATTGCTGTCCCTTCACTGTCATTGGATCAAAAATCTAGGATTACCTGGACTGCCGCAATTCAAAAAAGCTCACCACCCCTTCTCAGGGGCAATTAAGGATGTGCAACAAGTGCTTGCCTTGCCAGTGACACTCAAATGCTAGAAAGAAATAAACAAACATAAAGCATTACAGGTGTTCGGTTTGTCTTAATTACCCAACACACCACCCTATTCCCCTAAGCCCAAGATTCAACAGGCACCACTGTCGCATACAGTGAGTTGCACCAAGATGGTTTGGGCCTCTTGCTGCTGCAATTAGTGATGCCTCCGATACTGTGAATCAGTTTACACTGCAGTATTAAAGACTGTACAAATAAATTGAAAATTTCAGACCACTCTGTATGGTGCTATGATAATTGTTAGAATAAAGGAAATTTGTTAAATATTCAAGTAACATTCTGGTAATTTGAACACCGTGAAATATATGTAAATGTCAAATTTGGGTCTAAAAGATATTTGGAATGAATAACAGGCATCTATATTTTTTTTTCTCTTTTACAAGGTTCCTGAGTAAACTCTAAAGTGGCAAATTGGAGACTAATACAGACTTATTTCGTACAAGATTTGCTCAATGAGTTAATGTTTCTTTTTTATGTGGACAGCCTCCCTTTTACAGTCGAGATGTAGCTGAAATGTACAATAACATTCTGCACAAGCCGCTCCACTTGCCTATGGGAATATCAGCAGCTGCTCGCGATATTCTGATGGGACTCCTACAAAAAGACCAAAAGAGAAGATTAGGCGCTGAAGCAGATTTTGTATGTGTGCATTTTGTTTATGCTACGCTAATTACAAGACTATTTAACAGTGCTTAGAAAGAAAACTAATCCAAGATAGTCAGCGCAGCACTATTCAAAACAAAGAGTCATAGAGGAATACAGCATGGAAACGGGCCCTTAGCCCAACTTATCCAAGCCAACCAGATTTCCTAAATTGAACCAGTCTCATCTGCCTAAATTTGGCCCACATCCCTCCAAAATTTTCCTATTCATATACAGTACCTATTAATGTACCACTATACCATGTACCTACTCGTGTTCGCCTGGGAACTTGGCCAATATTTGTCCAGTAATCAATAACAACAAAGCAAATTAAATGGACACAGTTCAATTCTTAGTTTTGTTGATTGTTGCTCTGCAGCGATTGGATTTAAATGTTAAGGAAATTAAGACTCTCAACAAGTTTTCAACTTCACTCCCAGCTATTTTAACATGATCAATATTCTTTGTTTGAATCTACTTTTCATTCCTGTATAGAGAAGATTACATTTGTTTAAGGGGCTCAGTTAGGTTTGTTGGTTGGACAGCTGGTTTGCTATGAGGAACAGTGCCAACAGTGTGGGTTCAATTCTAGCTGAGGACAACATGAAGGTCCTACTTCTCAACCTTGCCCTTTGCCTAAGGCATGGTGACCCTCAGATTAAACTTACTCTCTCTAACGAGAGAGCAGCCCTATGGGACCTTTGTGTCTTTACCTTTTTATTTTAGATTTTGTCATTAAATATCATTAACCATCTTCTTAAATACATTTGGCTCTTATCATAATTTCCTCGGTCCTTCCTGGATTGGCTACTGCAAATTTGAAGAGTTCACATGGAATTTCTGAATTCATCATGCATATAAACCGAAGACATAGCAGTACAAGTACCAATTAGGAACAATCCACTCAACAAGACATCCCTCCTAAAAATTAGCACCTTGTTTTGTTTTCTTCGGTGTCAATAACCTTGAGAGAGCTGTTCACCTTTAATTCATTCAAAGATTGTTTCTTGGTTATTGTGATGAGACAGAATTGACCTAAATTACAAGCTCAATGAAAAAGTAACACTAAAGGTCAATCCCGAAACAAAGATTGTAAAAATCTCAGAAAAAAGTAGCGCCAGAGTAGTGTCCAGTCCATTTAACTTATTTTGGTACATAATGCTTTCTCTGAATAAATAAATCTAGCCTGATACATATGGCATGTCTGTGGTATTTTTCCATCATTTAGAGAAATTGTAGATACTTTCTGGCACTTTACAAGTAAGGAGATTGTGATTCCTAAAGATTGCTGCAACCCATTCATTACATACATAAGCTTAAGACTCAGGTTATAATAACTAATCCTAACCATTAATCAGAGTTATTGGTACTGCTTTCAACAATGAGCAGGCACAAAGTGTTCAGTATCAGTACTAATCATATCGAAAAAGCCAAAAATCATAGTCATGTCACGCTTTAGAATGAGACATGAACAAACAACCTTGCTTAACTAACTTCATTGTATTTTCTCCTAACACAGCTTGATATAAAAAATCATACATTTTTTTCATCCATTAATTGGGAGGATATCTACCACAAGAGAATTACCCCACCATATAATCCCAATGTGGTAAGCTTTCTGGTTTCTGTTGATTTTTAGATTTGTGGAGCTATACACTTTTGTTTTGTGTGTGTGTGTGTGTATATTTCACAAGAGGAACCTACTTATATTTTCATAAAATCACGTGATAGTTTATGAGTAAGAACACAGGTACCTACTAACATTAAACATGCAAGTAGTTAGAAAGGTGTACTTCAGTCTGATCAGTATTGCACAAGGGTAAGTTGGGTGTTCTTGTGTGTGGTATGGTACATATCTTTCCTCTTGAATCAACTCATCAGAAATAGGGTGCATTTTAATATTTGTAGTAGGAATGTTGCTGCATGGAATGGGCTCAGATCATTTGTTACCTTCCACTTAAAGTTTCAAAAGTAAATCAAATTCATGTAAACTTGCTCAATTTTGGTCAAGAAGATTTTAGTAAAAATACAAAGCATTGTACCTGAGATAAAAGGTACTGCAGATGCTGGAGAATCCGAGATAACAAGCATGGGGCTGGATGAACACAGCAGGTCAAGCAGCATCATAGGAGCAGGAAAACTTGACGTTTCGGGCCTAGACCCTTCATCAGAAATGGGGGAGGGGAAGAGGGTTCTGAAATAAATAGGGAGAGAGGGGGAGGCGGATAGAGGATGGATAGAGGAGAGGATAGGTGGAGAGGAGGCAGACAAGTCGAAGAGGCGGGGATGGAGCCAGTAAAGGTGAGTGTAGGTAGGGGGGGTAGGGAGGAGATAGGTCAGTCCAGGGAGGACGGACATGTCAAGGGGGCGGGATGATGTTAGTAGATAGGAGATGGAGGTGTGGCTTGAGGTGAGAGGAAAAACAGGTTAGGGAGGTGGAGATGAGCTAGGCTGGTTTTGGGATGCGGTTGGGGGAGGGGAGATTTTGAAACTTGTGAAATCCACATTGATGCCATTGGGCTGCAGGGTTCCCAGGCTGAATATGATTTGCTGTTCCTGCAGCCTTCGGGTGGCATCACTGTGGCATTGCAGGAGGCCAAGGATGGACATGTCATCTGAGGAATGGGAGGGGGAGTTGAAATGGTTCGCGACTGGGAGGTGCAGTTGTTTGTTGCGAACTGAGCGCAGGTGTTCTGCAAAGTGGTCCCCAAGTCTACGCTTGGTTTCCCCAATGTAGAGGAAGCCACATCACTTATATCAAAAATTCCACAGTGGGAAGAATAAGTCACTCGAAGATACCAAGAACTGCAGATGCTAGAGTCAGAGTCAACACAGTGTGGAGCTGGAGGAACACGGCAGGTCAGGCAGCATCAGAGTAGGAAAGTCAACGTTCTGAAGAACAGTCCCGACCCGAAACGTCAACTTTCCTGTTCCTCTGAAACTGCCTGACCTGCTGTGTTCCTCCAGCTCCACACTGTGTTGACAGTGGGAAAAATGTTTTCCCAACCATTGGAAATCTGTAATAAGGGTATATTCAGATGTGATGGAAGTTAGTTGAGGTTTTTGTACAGGCAAGATTACTGATTAGGTTAATTTAATGCGTAAATTGGGATCAACGGAATCTGTCCATCATTCAACTGCTGAGAAAATTAAAATTGTATGGAATTTGCTGGGATGTAGCCATGTTGATATAAAGAAAGGTTTTGCACTTCTTGCTGCCTAAGGTCTGGAAGGGCTCTTCTTCAGTCTTCATTTCATTCCTTTTGTATGCCAAGGTCTCACTTACAGGCTTTCTTTGAAAACTTTAAATTGCATATAATTCAAGGTGAGGTAAACTGCATTAACTGAAACTATGTACAAGACCTATGGGGGGAAATAGGGGTGGGCAATCATGGAGGAAAACCAGGAACATGTAAAAGTGCATTTTTAACTATTATTTTAAGGTCTGGCAGGACAGTTCTGTGAGCTTTACCATGGCACTGTATAGATACCTAAAGCATTTTCACCAGCAGAAAAGTTGCACCTCACTGAATAAACACAAGATAAAAGAAATAAACTTAACAACCTTTCTGATTTTTTTTTACATTTGACAAGTACATTGAGCAAAACACTAACTTCACAGTTTCTGCTTTTTTCTTCAGGCAGGCCCCAGTGATCTCCAGCATTTTGATCCTGAATTTACTGAAGAAGTTGTCCCTAATTCGGTGGGACGCATTCCTGATTCAACAATGAACAGCCCAACCACAACAAGTGCATTTCTGGGATTTTCTTATGCTACTACAGATGATAATTTAAGATGATAATTAAGTATTGTTTGATCTGAGAAATTTAAATGAATATACAATCAAGAAGAAGATAATGTCACAGATAAAATGGCTTCAGCACTAAACCTTCTAGGTAAATTGGTGTTTGTTTTGAATTAAAAATGAATTGCTTACAGTCTTCCGAAGGGTATAGTGCTTACAAATATGTGTTTTTGAAACACTTCATAGAGTCAGTCTCCCATTTGTGTATCAATGTGCCTGTGCAACTCAATTCCAAACATGTAAGCACATGAATATTTACACGGGTAAAATGTCCCCATCTCTTCTGTACCTGTTTTGCTTTAATGTCATGTATCTCTTTGTAACGTCCAGCCTGTTATATACCTTGCTGTTTATTTGGTTTGTTTCAGTCATTAAAAGCAAACCAACACTTAAATAAACTGTTTAAATAATTAATAAATTAGTGATTTGAATTATTAATCTAATATTTGTTTTAAATAATACATAACAAGCCTGACACATGCAGAACTGTAATTTTTAAAGAAGAGTTTAGATAATTTTAGATTAGTTCAATTTGGTTGAGCTCACGAAATTTAAAGTTTTAAATTAACCCCTTCAAATAAGATATCACTAAACTATATTAGATTTTATTATGTATTAAGCAAAACTGATCTAATAACTTAAAACAATTTAAGTAAGAAACAAAAGACACTTATACTTAACAGAAATACAAGACAGAATTCAAACTGAATCCAAAATCCTGCTCTTGGACAGGAAACCTCTTCCTTCCTTGATATAAAATACGTAACGTTCCTATACCAAAAATAGTCCCTGACTAGCTGACTCTGAAAACTGCCAAAACCTGGATAGAAGTCCCTGGCTAACTCTCCTGACCTCAAGTTTCTACATTTACAGAACATGCCAACTAGAGGTAATGAAACTGACCTTTAGATCGACCTAAGTTCTACTAGGGGTAGGACCACAATTCAGCTGTTTTCAGGATTCAAAAACCTTATTTCATTGTCTCTATGGGACCACCCCAGCACCTTACTTAAAAATAGTCATAGAAATCCAGTTAGTTAATGATTAATTTAGTTTGGTATTTCTATGCATAGATGATCTTTCACTTTAGAACTACGGAATATCTCATAATGCTCATCTTATCTTAAATTAATAATATCCCATTCATTACTATGTCTGTGTTTTTTGTTGCAAGGACAGTCATGGCTGATAAGAAGCTACAGGCATCCCTTACTTCTTCCATTTCTACAGCATGTTTCTCATAGTCCTTTTTAAAAAAATGTCAGCAATTTAATTAGCAGCACAAATATAAGAAAATCCAACCTTTATCCATTAATGATGATTAATTACTTATTCTTCAATTACAGCAAGATTGAGGCCTTTCTCCTAATACTTTTGTTGGCTGCTACTCCTACTTCGTTATGTCAGTGGTTCTGGAATTGATAAATATGCAGCACAAAATGGCTTCTTTCAAACACAGTGTAATACAATTGAAAATAATTAGCTTTTTTGCTTTGTTAGACTAATAAAACGCATGTGTTTGTAAAAAGACTCCAAATATACCAGATTAACTAAGTCTTAAACTGAAATCTAAAACACAGAATAACTTGCGTGGCAGCTACTTTAGAACACTGTTTTACAACTTAGATCATCATTCCTTCAAAAGTAGCCTCTTACAGTAAAATGTCACATGTTTACTCCAGGATGTCTAAATATCCTGTGATTCGGGCAAGGATTCTGTTGAATTGAAAATACTTGTTCACAGTTTTTAATTCAAGTTTTTGAAATGAGTTAAATTGTTTCTTTAATTCAAAACTCTTTAAAGCATTACAGTAATTCTTTTTGTATAAGTTATTATATTGGTGGAATTGCCAGGAATGTGACGTGTTCTATTCTTTATCCTGAATTATAGATTAACCAATTGCTTACAATGGTGCAATAGGTACCCACAAATCCAGTTATTACAGTTTTGCCTGACTTCAGGATTTCAAAACCTTTGAGTGAAAGGTAAAAAGTGTGCCTATTCCAATTGTATCAGAGATAAAACGTACTGCAGATGCTGGAGAATCCGAGATAACAAGCATGGGGCTGGATGAACACAGCAGGTCAAGCAGCATCATAGGAGCAGGAAAACTTGACGTTTCGGGCCTAGACCCTTCATCAGAATTCTGATGAAGGGT
>JAHRHZ010000088.1:9028117-9057574 GCA_024137785.1 Ginglymostoma cirratum
GCCCTTGACCTGTCCGTCCTCCCTGGACTGACCTATCTCCTCCCTACCCCCCTACCTACACTCACCTTTACTGGCTCCATCCCTGCCTCTTCGACTTGTCTGCCTCCTCTCCACCTATCCTCTCCTCTATCCACCTCCCCCTCTCTCCCTATTTATTTCAGAACCCTCTTCCCCTCCCCCATTTCTGATGAAGGGTTTAGGCCCGAAACGTCAAGTTTTCCTGCTCCTATGATGCTGCTTGACCTGCTGTGTTCATCCAGCCCCATGCTTGTTATCTCTGCCTATTCCAATTATTCACTCATTTGCTCCCTATGAAGTCAGGTGACTATCAACTTGAAGATAAACTTGTCATTTTATAAAAGTGTCGCAGAGGACCACATGTTTGTTTTGTTTCTTTGAAAGGTCGAGGGTGAAAAGCCAATGCAGATTAAACTTGAGACATGTTTATTCGATTCTTGTCCATGACTTCAAATTCCTTCAAGTAATCGAAGGGCTTCTTAAAGCCCGTATGTGAGATTCAGAATCAAACTATAAGGTAGATTCGTGAAAATAAGGTCAAATGTTTGCAGAGTGGAAAGTCCTTATCCTGCATTAACTTGTCACTAAAAGTCCATGAAGGAGGAATTTACTTTATGGTAGATGCAATCCCTTGCCAAAGTTTCTTACGTAAAAATGGGTCCAAAGTTATGAGCATATATATATACAAAAGACTCCAATATCTTGAACATCAACCTTTTTGGCGTGAGATAAACACTCTTAGATATATCATTCCACCACAAAGAACACTGATGCTGATTTAGAGTTATTGTAGTAAGAAAAGTTTTGACTTGACATTCTGGAAAGTACGAATTAGAGATCATATGTAAGAAAGTGTATCACATGAGAAGGGTTTGCAGCTACTACTAGGCTGCAAAGCAAGTAGCTAATTCTCAATTTCAAGCAGCCAATCAATGAAACAATTGCTTAATGTGTGAGTTTTGCTTTGCTGCAATTAAGAGGCTGGTAACAGTGGATTTATATTCTATAATGATTTTTACGTTCAATGTAACACATATTAAGACTCCTGTTACCAGTCGTCCAATTAGCTACGGCTGAAAACCTACACTTAAGAACATAAAATGCAGAAGTAGGCCACATGGTTCTGCCTGCAATAAGATCATGGTTGAGAAAGGTGATTTCATAGTATCCCCATATTCCTTGATTCCTTAGAATGCAAAAGCTGTATTGATTTTATTCTTAAATATATGACTGAATATCCACAATCCTGTGGGGTAGATTATTCCAATGGTACACAACTTTCAGTAAAGAAATTTGTCAATTCTCATTGGAGACTGAAATGGCCCTTTCTTTGTTGTAAGACTGTGACCCCTGGCTCCCCTCAGTCAGGGAAACCGCCTCTTGGTACTTAGACAAAAGACAAGGATTTTATAGGTTCAATAACCTCATGTTCTCTAAGCTCTTGAGAATGTATATCCATTCTACTCAAGGTGTCTTCATAGAACAAATCACACAGACCTAGAACTTCTATTGCGTCATTTCACAGTCAAGTATATCCTTCCTTAGATACAGAAACCAAAACTGTATGCTATATTCTGGGTGTAATCTCACCAAAGACTTGCATATTTGTGGCAAGTCTTTCTTATTCTTGTACTTCAACCTTATTACTATTTGCCTTCTTACTTGCCTGCTTTATTTAGGTATTAACCTGTGATTGTGGTAAAAGAACATCAACATTTCTCTTTAAAAAAGCAATTGTTTTCTAATTATTTCCTAATTATTCCTACCAAAATTGAGAATTCATATTTCATCTGCCAGCTTCATTCCCATTCATTTGAACTGTCTATATTCCTTAATTGTATCTTTACATTTTACTTTCCCACTGAGTCCAGTATGGTCAGGAAGCTTGGAAACATTTTGTTATTCACTCACAGGATGTAGGCATCACTGGCTAAGCCATTATTTATCATCCATCCCTAGCTGCCATTGAGAAGGTGGTGGTGAGCTTCCTTCTTGAACCGCTGCGGTCCATTTGGTATGGTTACATCTGCATTGCCATTAAGGAAGGAGTTCCAGGATTTTCACATAGCAACACTGAAGGTATCAATGATATAGTCTAGATGGTGAGGGGCTTGGAGGAGAACTTGCAGGTATTGGTGTTTCCATGTGTCCACTGCACTTTTCCTTCTAGATGGTAGTGGTTATGGGTTTTGAAGATCCTTTCTAAGGAGCCTTGGTGAATTTCTTTGGTGCATCTTGTAGATCATGCACACTGCTGCTACTGAGCTTCATGGTTGAGGGACTGAACGTTTGTAGATGAAGCGCCGATCAAGCTACACTGTCTTGACTGGTATCAAGCTTTTTGAGTGTTGCTGGAGCTGTACTCATCCAGGCAAGTGGCACCACACTACGTTCAGTCCTTTCACTTTAGTCAATTATATGGATCACAAACAGCTTTATTTTAATTCATTCGTGGGATGTGAGCATCGCTAGGTGACTGGCATTTATTGCCTGTCCCTAGTTGCCCTTGAGCTGCGGCACAAGCACGGATCTTTGCAGAGCCCCATGATGCAAATTTTGACTGTTTTCTATCTGTTAACCAATCCACAATCAATGCTAACATTCAATGCCCAATCCACGAGGCTGAACCTTTGCCTTCTTGTTAGTTGTTCAATTACCAACTTATAATTATCATGTTTTGGGCAAAGAGAAAAAGGCAAGCGAGGTCTGTTCAGGATCAGATTAGGTAAAACATATGTGTCTGACTCAATGGACAAGTGAAGCCAAGTTGACTCTCTATAGCAGATCTAATACTTGATCAAAGGATAACGTGCAAACATTGTATTTCTCCAGTTATTGGTAACATGGAATGTTTCAGTGCTCTCTTTCTGTGGTATTTCATTTCCCGATTTTTGTCAAATGGCTGAAAATCTCTAATAAAATTGCTAATTTTCATTCATGATTTTATTACAAATATATTGACCCTATAATGACTGAAGAGCCACTTGCACCAAAAAGTGACAATACTTGACACTATAGTTCTTTTAAGTTTTTCATGCAGTTCATACACAACCTACACTACTGGTGACTGTTCAACTCTGCAGATAATCTATATGTAAATTGGTTTCTGTGAAATGTCATGAACACAGTAGGGCTGGAGATTATTCTTAAATTACAAATCCATGTGAAATATAAAGAATGAACTTGCAGTGAAGTAATACTTTACCTGACATTGTAAAATCTCAAAGCGCTTCACAGCAACTGAAGAATCTAGAATTAGTATCAGATTTGATTGTCACATCTACTTAAGTACAGCAGTACGAGTACTGTGAAAAGTACAGTGAAAAGTGCACAATGTTGCCATTCCCAGTGCCATCTTAAGTGCAAAGTTAAAATTTAAACATCACAGTCTTTCTTTGCATTAAGTTAAAAGTTCAACAGCTCTTCTTAAGTGCTTAGCCATGCTGAGCTCACACTCCCTACAAGGGTTCAATTTCCTTCACTTTAGCCTGCTCTCGCCACCACCACAGATGCCAGGGGAACTTCCCTCATCACCATTATTCCCACATTGGACTCGATCTCCAATTGTCAAAGTCCAGCTCCAGGCATCCAGACCCAATGAAGCCACAACACCATCGCTGCCCCTGCTTTCACAACTGAGCCCTCTCCAGAAGGGAAGTTCAATCTTCCCTGTGCTTGCCACAGACATCAGGAGACCTGGGCTGCCTGCTCTTCACACTCGCTGCCATGTTGGGCTTGCTCTCCCTGCAATGGCTTGATCTCCCATGCATAGGGCTCACTCTCCTCCATGCTGATCTCCTTTGAGCTGCACAAACTCGGTTTCCGTTGAAGGTATGTAGATTTAAGTAAGAAAAGAAAATAGTGAAACTAAACAAAGCAGATGAGCTCTGGGCAGGTGCCCTCATGCTGCGCTGCAACTCTGGACATCTTCTGAAGTGTAGTCACTATATTTCTGCAGAGAAGCTAAATAGCTAAAGGTACAAACTACACAGATAATATTTTTTAATAATATTAGTTCAGGAATAAATGCTAGCCAGGTCAAGACAATGCCCTTGCCATCCACAAATAATACGCTGAAACAATTTACTTTCTCTTGAAAGTCGAACAGCATCTTGGTTAAAGAAGCAGTTGAACAGCGCCTGACAGTGCAGCATTTTCTCCATAGTGCTCTTAATTCTAAGCCTAGTTAATGTGTTCAAATTTCGAATATAGGGATTGTTGCCAAAAAGTTAGAGTCAGATAAGAACACTCCCTCCAGGAACAAAAAAGTTATTTGCCTGTTTCCAACCTGAACAGCATCAATTAATATTTTAAAGGATCTTTCTGTATGACAATATTTCGAACCAATCAGTTGAGGTAATATTGTATAATACCATACTACTCATCCTGGTGTTTATGCTCCACATGAGTCGTTTCTAGGTTAATATGCTTTTATTAATCCATGGGATGTGGACATCGCTGACAAGGCCTGTGTTTATTACCCAACCCTCAGTGGCCTTAAAATGATATTGGCGAATCACCTTCATGAACTACCAAAGTACATGTCATCATAAGATCATAACACGCGGGAGTAAAAGTAGGCTGTTCAGCCCATCAAGTTTGTTCTGCCATTCCATGAGATAATGGCTGATTTGATAATCATCAACTTCACCTTCCTGCCTTTTTCCCACAACCGTTGATTCCCTTCCTAATTAAAAATCTGTCCATCTCACCCTTGAATATACTTAATAACCCAAACTGTACATCCTTTGTGGCAAAAAATTCCAGATTCACAATCCTCTGAGAGAAGAAATTACTCATCTTTGTCCTAAACTTCCTACACTGGGAAACAATCTCTCACATCTACTCTGTCAAATCCTGTAGAAAACTTGTATGTTTCAATAAGGTTGCCTCTCATTCTTCTAAACTCCAATGATTACGGGCCCACCTACTCAAACTCTCTTCATAAGACAAAACTTCTACACCCAGGAACAAATCTAGTGAACCACCTCCAACGCCAGTATATCTTTCCTTAGATAAGGAGGGTATATGAGGAGCAGCACCAAGCATATCTAAAAATGAGGCGTCATACAGTCATAGAGATGTCCAGCACAGAAACAGACAATTCAGTCCAACTCATCCATACCAACAATATATCCCAAGTTAATCCAGTCCCATTTTTCAGCATTTGGCTCATATCCATCTCAACGATTCCTATTCATATACCCATCCAGGCGCCTTTCAAATGTTGTAATTGTACTGGCCTGCATCACTTCCTCTGGCAGTTTATTCCATACATGCACCACCCTCTGCATGAAAAAGGTGCCCCTTAGGTCTCTTTTAAATCTTTCCCCTCTCAGCTTAAACTTATGCCCTCCAGTTTTGGACTCCCCTACCCTGAGGAAAAGACCTTGGCTATTTACCCTACCCATGCCTCTCATGATTTTATAAGTCTGTATAAGGTCAGCCCTCAGCGTCCGACGCTCCAGGGAAAACAGCCCCCAGCCTAATCAGCCTCCTCCTATAGCTCAAACCCTCCAACCCTGGCAATATCCTTGTAAATCTCTTCTGAACATCTTAAAGTTTAACAACATCCTTCCCAAAGCAGAAAGCCCATTTCTGAAGAAGGGTCTAGGCCCGAAACGTCAGCCTTCCTGCTCCTCTGATGCTGCTTGGCCTGCTGTGTTCATCCAGCTCTACACCTTGTTATCTCAGATTCTCCAGCATCTGCAGTTCCTACTATCCCTCCCAGACCAGAATTGAACACAGTATTCAAAAAGTGACCTAGCAAATCCCTGTACAGCCGCAACATGACCTCCCAACTGCTATACTCAATGCACTGACCAATAAAGGCAAGTGGACCAAACTCCTTCTTCACCACCCTGTGTACCTGGAACTCCACTTTCAAGGAACTATGAACTGTCACTTCAAGGTCTCTTTGCTCAGCAACACTTCCCAGGACCTACCTATTGAGTGTATAAGTCCTGCCGTGATTTGACCTACCAAAATGTAGCACCTCAAGCTCCCAAACAGGATTTGTGTGCTAAACATCATAGGCAGCAAGTGATAGACACAGCTAATTCTGTACCCAACACATTAGACCTAAGATCTGTAGTCCTGTTTTGTCCAGTCACGAATGGTGGTAGACAATCAAACGACTCATTGGTGGAGGAGACTCCACAAATATCCCCATCTTCAATGATGGAACAGCCCAACATATCAGTGCAAAAGATAAGCCTGAAGCATTCACAATAATTCTCAACCAGAACTGCCAAGTAGGTAATCCGTCTCAGCCTTGTCTAGTGGTCCCCTACATCACAGATGTCAGTCTTCATCCTATTTGATTCACTCCATTGACATTAAGAAATGGTTGGAGGCACTCGATATTACAAAGGCTATGGGCCCTAACAACATTCTAGCAATAGTACTGAGACTTGTGCTCCAGAACTTGCCACTCCTCTAGCCAAGCTGTTCCAGTACAGTTACAACACTGGCATGTACCTGACATTGTGGAAAATTGCCTAGGTATCTCCTGAACACAAAAATCAAGACAAATATAACCTGGCCAATTACTGCCCCATGAGTCTACTCTCGATCATCAGTAAAGTTATGGAAGATGTCATCAACAATGCTATCAAGCAGCATGTACTCAGCAACAGCCTGCTCAAATTGATAGATGGTTTGGGTTTTGCCAGGGCCTCTCAGCTCCTCACCTTATTATAATCCTGGTTCAAACACGGTCAAAAGCTTTAAATTACAGAGATGAGTGAGAGTGACAGCCTTTGACATCGAGATCACATTCCATCAAGAGTGGCATCAAGGACAATTAGCAGAAATGAAATCAATGGGAATCGGGAGTAAGCTCTACACTGAATGGTGTCATACTTGGCACGTAGGAAGATGGCTGCGGTTTTTGGAAGTCAACGTTCTCAGCTCCAGGACATCTCTGCAGGAGTTCCTCGGGGTAGTGCCCGAGGCCAAACCATTTTCAGGTGCTTCATTAACAACCTTCCCTCCATCGTAAGGTCAGAAGTGGGCATGCTCACCAATGTTTGCACAATGTTCAGCACCATTCACAACTCCCAGATAATGAAGCAGTCCATGTTCAAATGCAACAAAATCTGGACAATACTGGGCCAACATACAACAAATAACATTTGTGCTACAGAAATGCCAGACAATAACAATCTCCAATAAAAGACAATATAACCACTGCCTCTTGAAATTCAATGGTATTACCAACACTGAATCCCCCACTATCAACATCCGGAGGTTACCATTGACCAGGACTTGCCATATAAAAAATCATGACTGATCAATACTCCATTGAGTGCCTTCACCAATTATTCCCTCCATCACCTACAAGGGCAGATCAAAGGCTAGAAATACTGCAGCAAGTAACAGCACTCCTGAGTCCCCAAAATCTGTCCACCTACAAGGCACAAGTATTATCTACAAAACGCACTACAGCAATTTATCAAAGATCTTCAAAAATTACTTTCCAAACCCACAACCACTTCAATCTAGCAGGACAAGGGCAGCAGTTTATATGGAAACACCGCTACCTGCAAGTTCCCCTCCAAGCCACTCACCGTCCTGACTTGGAAATATATTGCCATTCCTTAAGAGTTGTTAGGTTAACATCCTGGAATTCTCTCCCTCATGGCACTATGGGTCTACTTACAGCATGTGGTCTGCAGTGGTTCATGGAAGCAGCTCACCACCACCTACTCAAGGGAAGTTGGGATGGGCAACAAATGCTGGCCACCAGCGACACCCACATCCCTTAAGTGAATAAACAAAACAATAGTGAAGGAACAGTCAAGTAGCATGTGACCTGTAAGAGGTACTGAAAGGCTGCTTGCTTGGTTCTTCTCAGCGGTTGAGGTTGTAGCTTTGGAAGGTGCTGTTGAAAAAGCCTTAGCAAGTTGTTGCAGTGAATCTTGTACATTGGTGATAGAGGGAATAACTGGTGAAGGCACTCGACGGGGTATTGATCAGTCATGCTTTTTTAGTGGGATTGATATCATCCCATCATTATACCTTCTTCCCCTGTCACCCTCATGTAACTTCAAACTGTTTCTGTAAGTTCACTCACGGGTTGGCCCAAGTATGTGTCCAACCTCACCAGCTCTGGATAAAAACCGAAAGAACTGCGGATGCTGTAAATCAGGAACAAAAGCAGAAGTTGCTGGAAAAGCTCAGCAGATCTGGCAACATCTGAAAAGAAAAATCACAGTTAACGTTTCAGAACTGTGTTCTGAGGAAGGGTCACCGGAACTGAAACGTTAACTCTGGCTTTTACTTCACAGATGTTGCCTGACCTGCTGAGCTTTTCCAGCAACTTCTGTTTTTGTTCTCATCAATTCTGGTCTATTTCAACAATATATACATGCGTAAAAACAATCTATTTTAACTTGTTTGTGTGCCTTTTAAGATTCTCACACTCATTCCTCGTTCTAACAGTCCCACTGGTTACAATGCGGCAACAGGAAGATCCTTCACCGTCTTAGCAACAGGAGGGGAGACACTTGGTTACCGGCCCAGGATGCAGCGCGGCTCCCTGGTTACCGGCCCAGGATGCAGCGCGGTTTCCACCAATGAAGGGGAGGAAGATGGTGGCGAGCTTACAGGTAGGAAGCTGCAGGCGGGTACATTCTGGGTTTTTTATTTGTGGCGATGCACGATGCTCCTTGCCATAAGGAATTTAGTAAATGTTCAGACAGTGAGAGAGACCATGCGCATCTGAAGTCTCCATATCTTATTGATCATCTGTTGATGTGTGATAACCGTAGGGGTTGTGGTGGACTGCTAGTTTGTCGATGATTTCCAGTATCGCTTCCACCACTTAATTCGCTGTTAGCCGCTACAGTAAGGAACTCCGCATTGAGAATGTTGCCTTTAGCTGATGATGTTTGGAGGGAAAAAGAAACTTCAGAGTGGAACGCTGTGTTTCGGCACCTTGACAACTTGAATTTACATAGCGCCATCAATCATTTTGACAGTTCTCTCCCAAGCAGGCGTTGTTGTTGTTGACTATTGAAGTTGTCAAGAGAGTTTCAGTGATTTCCAGTGTCGATTATACTATAAATTGCCTTCTGTTTCTATGTTGAAATCTTTTGTAGATGGGGGAGTTAAGTCATACACTTGATTATTCATTAAAATTTGTTCATAAGTTTGTCCCAGATGTATTATTCATACCTGTAAGATTGTTATCCTTTTAAAAATGAACCAGCCATATGTGATCTATATAGATCATCTAACAACAAGCAGAACCCAGACTGCTGCAGCTTGTAAGCATGAACACCTTTCTTCTCACCCATCTAGTTTCTTGTTTGTAGTCTGTAATCTAACAGTAACAAAATCATCTTGCTGTGTACTGAATTATGAATTTCATGCATTGTTGTATAAATACGGTTCCCAGATAAGTAGAGGGAACATGTAAACAGAATAATCAGGTGCTTGTTTGGCTATTTAGTCCTTCTGGCTTACTTCACAATTTAATAAAATGGCTGATTATAATCTCAAACTTACTTTCTCAACTATCCCGATAATCCTTCATCCACTTCCCCAGCAAGGATCTGTCCACATCTGCCTTAAGAATAGAACAAGACTCTGCTTCCTCTGCTTTTTCATGAAGAAAGTTCTAAAGATTTACAGTCCTCAGATGAAAAAAACTTCATCTCTACAGGGGTTCTGAGGAAGGGTCACTTGACCTGAAACGTTAACTCTGATTTCTCTGCACAAATGCTGCCAGACCTGCTGAGTTTTTCCAGCAGTTTCTGTTTTTGTTTCTGATTTACAGCATCTTGCAGATTTTTTGGTTTTTATTAGAAAATTTGACGGGTTGGGAAAGAGAAACAGAGGAGCAAGGAGTTCCCCTCTCCCCTGAAAACTCCCTCCCCAGGGTGTCTTGATCAACCTCTTCTCTTGCGTCCTGATTTCTCCCCCACCACCTGTCAAGGGTTCCGATTACCCGCTCCATGGTCCCAGGCTAAGTCCTCTGAAACTATTTAAATCCATGATTTAAAGTGGCACACAGTGCACATTCACTGGTGGCAGCAAATGCAGACATTTGTAAATAGTCACTCTTGGTGATTTCATATTTTTTCCACATTTGCCAAATCTTTGCCTACTTGCTTAAACTATATATATTTTTGTAGCCTCCTTATCCCTCTTCACAATTTCCTTTCCTCCATATCATTGTGTTATCAGCAAATTTGGCAACCATACCTTCCATCCCTAAAGTAAAGTCATTCGTATAAATTCTAAATAGCTGAGATCGCACCACTGATCCCTGTGGCATGCCACCCATTTGCCAATCTGGAAAAGATCATCCATTTGCCTGCCAAAATGCTTCCCAACTACACAGTGAACACTTTTTTTCAGCAATAAGCTTTGGTGTGACACTGTCAAATATCTCTTAGAAATCTAAGTATAGTACATGCATTGTTTCTCCTTTGTCCACAGCTCATTACTTCCTCCACAAACTCCAAAAGATTCGTTCAATGTGTTTTCCCCTTCACACAATCACATTGATTTTCCCTGATTACCTTGAAGTTATGTAAGTGCCCTGCTACAATTTGTTTAATAATAGCTTTTAATTTTTTTTCTGTGACAGCTGTTAAGCTGACTGGCCTCCGTTTCCCGCTTTCTGTCACCTTCCCCCCTTTTTTTGAATAAAAGAGTTTAGATTTGCTATATTCTAATGTAATCACACCATTGTACAATCATAGAATCTCTACAGTGTGGTAGCAGCCGATTTAGCCCATCCAGTCCACACCAATGCTCCAAAGAGCATCCCACCCAGACCCAGTCCCTGCCCTATCCTTATAACCTTGCATTACCCATGGCTAAGCCATCTAGCATTCCACATCCCTGGACACTAGGCAATTTAGCATGGTCAATCCACCTAACAAGCACATCTTTGGACTGAGGAAACCGGACCACCCTGTTAATTCCTCCAGATGCATCCTCCAAGGGTGCCACATTTACTTTAGTTACTCTCTTTGGAATACCCCTAGAAGCTCTTGCTGTTTTTTCCTTGTATTTCTCATCAATGTACTGTCATAGGTGATTTTTACCCTCCTTATTAGTATTTTTAGTCATCTGGTGCTGGTTCCACAACTTACCAGTCCTCTAGCCTACCAGTAGTTTGCATTGCTTTTTATGTTTTAGTTTTTGATCAGATACTCTCCTTGACAGCTTTTGGTGGTTCAACCTCCTAATCAAGACCTTTTCAACTGGAAAATAATTTTTGCTGAGCATTATGAAATATCTGCCACTGCTTCCCTATTGGCTTTCCCATTTGTCCACTTTCCTGCTTTGGGCAACTTTTTTTTCCTCTCCACACCTCTTGAATTGCCCATATTTAAGTTGAGGGTATTGGGTTGAGATCCGAGTTGCTCTTCCTGAAACTGAATTTCTCCTATGTTGTGATCATTACTCCCAGGGAATCTTTATCTCAGGGATCTATTATTACTCCTATTATGTTAAACATTAGTAGGTCTAAAATTGCCTTTTCATGGGTAGGTTTTGCAGCACATTGCTTGAAGAAACAAACTCTGATGTAACTTACAAATATGTTTTCTATGTTATCCTTGCGGATCTGATTTGTCCAGTCAATATGCAGATTAAAATCACCCATGACAATTGTAGTGCTGTTGTTGCATACCTCCACTATTTCCTGATTTATAATTTGTCATCCAATGAGGCAACTCTTTGGGAGCCTATAGATGACTCTCATTATGACTTTTTTCTCTTGTTATTCCTTATTTCCACATAAGCGGATTCTACATCATAATCTATTGCAGTCATATCATGACCCACCACTGTAATGATAGCGTCCTTTATAAAAATATTACCCAGCCTCCTTTTCCTTTTCGCCTATTCTTCCAGAATGACGAAATTCCTGGAATGTTGAATTCCCACTTGGTCACCCTCCAACCATGTCTTCAAAAGCTATCAAGACATATTCATTTATTTCTTTTTGTGCTGTCAATTCTTCTATCTATTTACAAATGCTACATGCATTCGAATAAAGACCTGAAGCTTGGATGTTTTACATTATTACTTATTCTGATTTTAATTTCTGCTGCATTCTTCTGTCGTACCACTTTCTATCACCCTTTTATTATCATTCACTCCTTCACCACCCAGTACCTTTGCACATTTGTTTCTTTTTATTTTTAAACTTCTCTTCAGTTGAACACTCCTACCAACTAATTAGTTTATACCTATCTACAATACTAAATGTACAATTCACCAGGACACCGGTCCCAGCGTGTTTCAAACATAGCACGTCCCATTAGAACAGCTGTTTCTATCCTTACCACTGGTGTCAGTCCCCATGAATCAGAACCTGTTTCTCCCATACCAATCTTTGAGCTAAGCATTTAGGTCTCTCATTGTATTTACTCTACACCTATTTGCATGTGACTCAGGTAATAATTCCAGAACTTATTACCTTATCTTTGGTTCTACTTTTTAATTCAGCCCTGAACTGCTCGTAATCCTTCAGCAGAGCCTCTTTCCTAGACCTACCTTGCATCATTAGTATCTAAGTGGACCATTGGATCATTTCCCCTCCTACTCCAAGTTTTCTGCAGCCCAGAGGAGTAGTCTTGAACCTTGGAACCAGGTAGACAACATAGCTTTCAGGATTTGTCTTGCTGCATAGAGCAGTATGTATTTCCCTATCTAGGCTATTACATATTATTACTACATTTCCCTTTTCTCCCCAGTTGAGTAGCACTTTGGAGGATGGCACTTTGGTAAGATCATTCATCCTTCCTACGGTTTGTGCTGGTATCTACTCCAAGAGCATCAACCCCATCCTGAATGGACAAGGGCACTGGCTGAGACTCCCCCAAAGCTAAATTCTGGGTCTCCATATCTCACTCAGACCCTCCTCTCCATGACCACAAATGTCATTAGTTCCACATTTTCCTCAGTTATCACCTTATGTTTTAGAAATACAAAAAAAACTAAATTGTTTTAGATTTTACTTCCAAATTATTTTCCCTATCCTCTCCACGTTTTAAATTTTTTTTGTACTTTTAGCTTTTTTACCTTCTACACTGTTGTAGTCTTAATGCTGTATTGAGCTTTGGTATCTAACGCAGCTTTTCATTTTTCTTTATCCTGCCCTGTTTAGTAGTTTAGGTCTCCTTTTCTGCGGAAGGATGCTCTTACTCTCGAGGGAGTGAAGCGAAGGTTTACCAGGCTGATTTCGGGGATGGCGGGTCTGACGTATGAGGAGAGATTGACTAGGTTCAGATTGTTTTTGCTAGGGTTCAGACGAATGAGGGGGTATCTCATAGGGACTTATAAAATTCGAACAGGACTGGACAGGGTAGTAGCAGGGAGGATGTTCACGATGGTGGGTGTGTCCAGAACCAGGAGTCACAGTATAAGGATTCGGAGTAGACGATTTAGAACGGAGATGAGGAGACACTTCTTCACCCAAAGAGTGGTGAGCCTGTGGAATTCATTACCACAGGAAGTTTTTGATGCCAAAACATTGAATGTATTCAAGAGGTGGCTAAATGTATCACCTGGGGCGAATGGGATCAAAGGTTATGGGGAGAAAGCAGGATTAGGCTATTGAGTTGGGCGATCAGTCTTGATCATCAAGAATGGCAGAGCAGGCTCGAAGGGCTGAGTGGCCTCCTCCTGCTCCTATCTTCTATCTTTCTGTGTTTGACGTCTGGATAGCGGAAGGATCTTGATTTGAGAGTCTAACTCTTTTTTTTCTCTTTCTAGAAACACATTTCCCTTGAACCTTCTAGAATTTTCTGAATGTTTCCCACTGCTATGACACCAGTGTACCTGCAAGAGGCTATTTCCCCCTTCAATCATATCTCCACTTGATAAAGTTACCCTTTTCCCAATTTAAATCTTTTACACTTTGACTGTATTCATCTTTTTCTATAACTACATTAAATTTATCCGAATTATAATCACTTACCAAAATGCAGTTGCGCTGACACCTTTTCTGCCTGCCCAGCTACATTTCCTAAAAGCAAGTCCAGATCGCCCCATCTCTTATTGAGCTTGTAAATGCTGGCTTTAAAAACACAATTCTGCTGAAAGCAGTGCAATAACTGTGCAATTTGTGCAATTTATACCTTGTTTGTACCGATTTTATCACAATTAATATTAGGGTAATTGGTATCTCTGTGCATTACCACCTTATTGTTTGTGCACATACCAGTAGTTTTCCTACTTATCTGCCCTTTCGAAGGTGGTGTCATATGGTGATCAGGATTGCAAAATATTTTACCTGCTTGCTAACTCAGGACTCCAGCCACTGTGATGTCTCAGCTGAATGCTGTACTTGTAAGGTTCCTCAGTATAGAAATGGATTGTTTTAATCTGTGCAGCTACTAACTATAGGTGGAGGGATAATATTTTAATGCAAACCATGTAGTTCTTTATGCTGTGGTTAACTACACATTAGTAGAAATTTGAGACGTGTGTCTTAAGTAGGAGGAACAGTTTTGTGCAACCTGATTTATGGTCAAATTCACACATGTAATGTACTTTGTATCAGAGAGTGCTACTGTTCATCAGTTTTACCTTTTATTGTTGGAAGAGTGAAAGGGAGTGAGGTTAGGTTTGAATTCAAATTCCTGTTTAATTTCCACAATGCTATAAACATAGTGATTAAAAGTTTTCTTTTTCTTTAGGAAACCATGGAGAAGGATCAACGAAATATAATAGTTTTCAACGCATCAAAAAAAGAACTCTTTACTGTCAGTAGTGGTTACAAGTCATTGCAGAAGAAACTTCGAACCAACTGGAAGATACAAAGGCAGGTGTTTATTTGCATATTTAACTTGTGATGTCTGTATTTCAGACCCACCTTAAATATTCAAGTATTTAAGACGAGGTACTTTTCCTGTTCTAAATACTTCCCCAAGCTATAAACAGAACCCAGAAAATTACTATTTGACTGGGCACTGGAAATACACAAAGCTGTAGACCACACCAACTGAGAACGGACACCAACTGAGGAAAGATACCATACTGACAAACCTGATTTGACTGAAACTAAAATAGATAATGTTTACTAAACAGAATGAAAATCAATCACATATATTGCAGTAATTAGTTTTGCTTCAAAATGTTTAACATTATTAATATCTAAAACTGTTTTCTTCACTAACGTGAGCATTGAATCATGTTGAAAATATTTACATCAGTACAGTCTGTAGAAATTGTTGACTCGCCACCGGTGTGACAACGGTGACATTGTTTTCAATGACATAGACTACTTTTAGTTGAAAATGCCTTGTATAAATTCACACAAAATGGGTAAAGATGCTATCACTATTCTGTAAACCTGAAAATAAAGCTCTCAAAAGTTTCAAAGAAAATATCCACATTTAGTTTCTAGTATTATCATTTTACTAACAAACTCCGAGTATAAACCACACATGCTTCCACTGAATGGAGGATATTGAGACCACTGCCCATTAAATGTTTCATTACATTTTATTTGCTAATCAGGAAAAAGAACTATAATTGCATTGAAAATGCTTCATGTGATTAATAGCTCTCATATTTGACAACAGTTGCATCATGTGACACAAATCTTGTTGAGAGTCCGACCAACTCCTATTATAACATATAGCAGAACAGTGAAGTAAAACATACAGAACATTGCCTGTATTGAAATTCAGAAACAGATTGAAGATTCTTCTTGAAGTCAGGCTAATATACAAGGAAAGACAATAAGGTTGCTTGCACTATTTGCTAAAAATCGGTTCAAAGACGCCTTTGCTATGTCATGGGTGACTTGAAATCTGACCCACACAAAATTTAGTTTAGTATAGTTGGTTCAAAGACGTGCAATTTCTCATAATTTTATGTATTAGCGAACCATTATCGTTAATAAAAATTACTTGAGATTATAACTGTTGAGGAAGTTAGACAACTATAATAAATCAAACCTGTGGGTGCTGGCGATCTGAAACAAAAACAGAATTTGCTGACAAAAGTCAGCAGATCTGGCAGCATCTGTGGGGAGAAAGCATTCAAGTCCGGTGACTAAGTTCTGATTAAAAACGCAAGAAGTTAACTCTGCTTTTTCTCCACAGATGCTGCCAGACCTGCTGAGTTTAGCCAACAATTTCTGTTTTTGTTTCAAAGCTAGACAACTAGTTGCAAAGATCTTTTGTTTAAATTCGGTAATCTCTTAAAAGTAGTATGCTATCAATTCCTAAATATAAACATTGTAGAAATGCTTAGGAACTGAAACAAGAATGTTATGTCCAACAGAGACATTTCAAATATACCTGGTCATAACATTAAAAATAATTTAACCTGTGACTTCTTCTCTAGATTGAAAGTTACGTAAATTATGACAGTCCATGTGCTTTTGGGAAGGAGCAAAGCTGGGGTGATGATCCCTTTTAGAGCTAGGTTTCTCTGAAAGACTTCTTATAATAAGCAGCTGCCTTCCAGTAATTGATCATGTGAACAAGCTGCCTGGAGAGAAACACTAGGGGAAAAAGGGTGGACCAGAAGTTAAATATAGCGGTAAGTGGGTCCCTGGATGTAGTTCTGTGTTCGAGCAGTTTGGGTCTAGTTTAACATAGGCTGTATAGAGAGGATGTTTCTTTCAAGCAGGGTTTTGTTGAAATTTTGTATCTGTTACCTAAAACGATCAAAATGGAAGGACTCAATAGTGAATTAGTTGTCTACAATAGCCAACCTGAGAAGAGAGAGTTAACAACACTGGAAGAAGGAGACTTCTGACCCAAGTTGATTACAGTTAAGCTAGTGCCTCTTGTGTTCAATGGGAGTCTATAACTGTGGGGTGGTTTCAGGAAATTTGAAGAGACAGCCTTGCCTTAAACTAAGCAAAAGGCCCAAGAAATTTAAACCCATATATGAATCTTTGCAATAGTATTTAGACCAAGTGGTTAAACTTCTGATTTCTTTTAGATGCTTGGGGTCTGAGTCAAATGAGTTTGATGTAAAGTATTACCATTCTCTTTTATTTTACTTTAAATTCTTTAATGTAACTGACTATTTAAGATGGAGCGTGATTTTTAGCACTTAAGTTCTTGAATTTTTGTAGAGAACAAAATTCTGATTTAGGCCATGAATTTTGTGGATTTATTCTTTTATTGAGACTTTATAGGAAATAAACAAACACGTTACAGGTCTCCACAGAATTATAACTATACGTGTTTGAGGGTTAAGATTAGCCTTATTGCTAACGACTACCAAATTTATCAAATGTTTTAACAAGCTTGTATTGGGTATTTTTTTGAGAAAATGAATTCAGACTTAATGCATTCTTCTGGTTGACAGTTTTAAAGATGAAATCACAGAAGAAAAACTGATAGGTGTGAAACTGTGGATCACAGCAGGACCCAGAGAAAAATTCACTGCTGCTGAAGTAAGAAAGAACATTAATTCTGTAAATGGAGTTTGCAGGTATTTGACAATTTATGATCGATGTTATGATCTCCACGGGTGAACATAAAGCAAAGTATCCAAATTTACTGAATCACTCCTAAATGAAAAAGAAATGATTCCACTTTTTGTAGTTATTACTTTAACATTACTTGGAACCAACATAAATAAAACATGAATTAACAGGCAAATGACACTGCAAATAAAAAGATGAATTTCAGTTTAATAGTCAATACATCAAAGGTGTATTTGCACAGGCACAAACTTCCCTTAAGCGTATATGGCACAACCAAGTTCTGCTTACAATTTTGAACAGTTGGAAATAAACTAAAAACCAGAAACTCTAGGGTAATTTTCTCAGGATTACTGTCTAAGCAATGGGCAAGCTGACTCTGAGTAAATAAAGTCAAGGGGTTAAGTGCCTGGCTTAAAGATGAGTAGTTGTCTTCCACACCAATGATTTCTAGTTCATGGGGCACTGGTAAGAGTAATCAAGCAGAACAGAACTGTTCCAGTTGGATGCACGTCACCTGATCTGTTCTGGTGAATTGAGTGACTCGGGCTGTGGAGAGGATATTAAACTAATTAGAGGAGTGACAGGTTTTGGGAGAGGGATAAATTATCTTAAAAAGCAAAAGAATATGGTGGCATTGCAGGAAAAATGTTTTGATAATGATATCTAGATAGAGACAGAAAGGAACAGTGTGTGCAAGCATTAAGAAAAGCAGCAAATAGGTCAAAGGGGGAAAAATGATTAAAAAAGAAACAGAAAAGGTTCTTTACATAAATGGGCATAGTATTCAGAACAAAATAAATGAATTAGTGGCTCAAGTAGAGGTTAATAGATGTGATCCTTTAGCCATTTCAGAGACCTAATTACAAATTCAAAGTTGGGAACTAAATATTCAAGGGCACGTCCTTCTGAAGTCACAGGCAGGAAGGGAAGCTTGGTGGGATAGCTTTGTTAGTATGGGAGGGAATAAGTATGACAACAGGAGAGGTTATTTCCCCTTGTGGGAGAGTCTAGGACCAAAGGGCATAATTTCAGAGTAAGCAGTTGCCCAGTTAAAACAGAAGTTAGGAGGATTTTCTTCACCCAGGATAGTTTATGGATTTTTTTTTACTGCAGAGAGCTGGGTCATTAAGTATCTGATATAGACAGACATCATTAGTAAGGAAATCCATGATTATAGGCAAAAGGCAGGAAAGTGGAGTTGAAGACTATCCGATAAGCCAAGTTTCATTGGATGGTGAAGCAGACTCGGTGGGCCAAATAGCCTACTCTGCAGTTATATTTTACAGTCTTAACATAGTAAACAGGTCCACAATATACTATTCTTTATTCATACAGGATAGGTCCTGTAATCCAGCAACAGCTTTGACCTGAGTTTCAGAGGTATCGTTATTGATACTTTAAATCCTTTTTCCATAAATGAAAACAGTACTTTTCAACCAGCAACCATAGCACTCTAGTTCTCAGCATCTGGGAAATTCACCTAGCTCTTTAGCATCTCCAAGCTATTTACTCAGCTTTTTAAACCTTTTTTTGAGCTGGCTTTTTAATAACCTCCAAGGATACAGTTACAAAATTTAAAAGACATTTGGATAAGTACACGAATAGGAAATGTTTGGATGGATATGGGCCAATTGCAAGTGGGACTAGTTCGGTTTGGAAACATGGTCGACGTATATTAGTTGGACTGAAGGGTCTGTTTCCATGCTCTATGATTTTGTGGTTCCTGTCTCTTTTACTGCCAAATAGAAAAACTGATTTCTTTCTATGAACGATTTGCTTCTTCTCAAGACAAAAAATGATCAGCATTCCTCTTTCTGTGTCTGTGCTTTTTCTTTGTGTAATATAATTTCTATCTATTAAACAGTGTACAATTGAAAGGCATGTATTTCTGTAAATCATTATGGGCATGAAATTATGCTGTGCTGATATTAATAAACAAGTGTTTAATAACTGTATAAGAAAAGTTGTTCGTGATTGTAATTGATTTGGATGACTAAGAATTGCATCACTCCACCATAACGTTAAAAAAAAGACTAATTTCTTTGATCCTGCCAAATAAATTCAATGAACAAGGTCCTCAGTTGGTTTTTACTGCCACGCTAGTTATTTAAAATGCAATTAGGTTGCCAGTAAACCAGGACTGGAAGATAATTACTGATTTAGACATTTAGACAGGCACATGAACAGTCAAGGAATAGAGGGATATGGACCGTGCGCAGGCAGATGGGATGAGGGAGAAGGAAATAGTGGTTGGCACAGACGTGGTGGGCCAAAGGACCTATTCCTGTGCTGTACTGTTCAATGTTCTATGATGCAGTACATTTAATAGCGGTGGCTGTGAATGAGAATAGCCTGATAGGCCAGAAAAGACTTCCAGTGCACACATATGCTACCTTCTATAACTCGCATCCTAGTAAGCACTGATGTGAAATTCCTCTAGTTAAAAGCTGGCAAATGATCTTTATCTGTGTTACTAATGTCCCATTTATGAAATTGTATGTTTCAGATCTGCATGTTTTGAGAAAGTTCTTAGTAAAGAAATAACTTGTGTTAATATAGCCTGTTTCAAATCTCAAATCATTTCAAAGTCAATAAAAGATTGGCTGTTGCAGGTTCACAATGTTTTATGGTGGTGGTCTGTTAAAATGTGCTCAGCGAATCTGTGCTCCCGTGGTAACACATAGTGTTATCTGCAGTTATGGGTAATGATGTTCGAGGCTCCAACAACCTTTCCATCACATGCTGACCAAGACATTCACTCGCTCTTGCTGGCTGACAGTGGACTGTTCTGAAAGGATTTGCAGGTTGAGAGTCAACCTGTTTCGCATGTTATGAATGCACTGAGGGGTCTTGAACCCTGAGCTTCTGGTTCAAAGGCAGTGATGTTACCCAGTGCGCCACAAGAACTCTGGTGTGATGTAGCAAATTGTTTAATTGTTTAAAAGTTAGTGATTACTTTTTGACAAAACATCCTTTCCAGTATTTATCATAAAAATTAGATATTGGCCTATTTATTTCGTGTATTATATTTGTATGCTGCTGTACTTGTATTTTATTGAGTGTTATTTTCAGGCTATGATCGGGCCAGATTTTATTTTGAAGAAACGTTGCACATTTTTGATTAATCATTATAATTTTTTTTAAGCTTGCAATATTGAAAAAATACCTAGAAAATGGAGGGCGTATTCTTGTGATGCTGGGGGAAGGTGGAGAATCTAAATATGACACGAACATAAACTTTTTGTTAGAGGAATATGGAATTATGGTAAATAATGGTGAGCATTGTAAATTTTCTTTAAATTTTATTTTTTCCACTTGTATCTTAATGTATAAGGATTTAAATTGTAATTTTAAATATCTTTGTCCTCAAGATGCTGTTGTGAGAAATATGTACTACAAATATTTCCACCCTAAAGAAGCATTAATATCAAATGGAGTTTTGAACAGGTAACCTTACATTTCACCTACGGCTTAATTTTCATTCCACCTATGTGATGTTATTCTTATAGTATGTTTACATCATTTGTTGACAAATTACTTTTGGGGGAAGAGGGTAAAATAATACTCCAATGATTCAGTTGGTTATTACAGAATAAACGAGATAACAAGCATGGGGCTGGATGAACACAGCAGGTCAAGCAGCATCATAGGAGCAGGAAAACTTGACGTTTCGGGCCTAAACCCTTCAGAAGTTGCTTTTCGACTTTATCATATTGATCAATTTTTGAGAACAGAGATATTTTCTAGCTCAGGTTCTTAATATTTGCATGACTAAATTTTGAGGGGTAAGGATATCCTTTCAGTTGTATTAATTTTCCTCATCCCCCCTGTTGATACTGAGCTTGTGTTGAGAGTATATGTTATTAGCCAAGCCGTGTTTACCAAGAGCAAGTGCTCCCAAATCATGTCGGACTTGCTTGTCGGCTTACTTTCTGACACAAAGTAATAACATAGAAGTGTGCGTGCAGTAGTTATTATTGAAACTAGGTTAGAATTCCTCTGCTGGGTCTTAAACCATAAGATATTGCAGTAGAAGTAGGCCATGCAGCCTATCAAGTGTGCTCTGCAATTCATTTGAAAATGGCTTGATTCTTCATTGGCAAGACACGCATCTCGCCTGTACTTTTTTTATCTAGTGAATTTCCAACATTGAAATTACTCTAGCCTGAAAATGAACCACAGATTGATGAATAGTTCTACTGCCAAATGAAAGAGTTGGTTCAACTCATTCAATTACTAAACATTGAGAAGCATTTCACTTTGGTTAACTTTAGTTATTTGAAAGGGCAAATTATTACAATGTTGTTGGGAAGTTTTAAAGACATTTATTGCCACACGTTTATCAATAGATGCAGAATTTCATCTAATCCTACAATCAAAACCTTAAAGGTAACAATTGTGTGGCTTGGTCAGGAGGAGGTGATGGAGGACGTGATTAGCTATGGATTGCAGGTGTTATTTTCTAAAATCTGAATTAAGTAAAATTTGGGTTTGTGTACGTCCATTGTAAATTAAATGGATTGTTTTAGAGTTTAATTTGGTAAAGTTGTTTCTCCATCAAATGAGCATATGGAAAATTAATTGTCATTCACAGAGAAATTAGTCGAGCTGCTGGAAAATCTGTGCCAGGCGTAATGGATGAAGACAGCAATGGCAACAACTTGCAGTAGGTTTTTCAAAAGTCATCAAACAGAATTATGACTTCAGTCCCACAGAACTGTCATCTACCCTGTTATGCATAAATTGACTATTTAAAAAATATAGTTTTGCAGAGACATTTTAATCGGCAAAATTGTCGTACAACAAAATGCATAGTCGTAGCTTAATTGAGAATAAAGACAAAATAAATTGCTTTAATGCATTAACCTTGATGTCCTAAATCTGTTCTAAAGAACTTGATAATTGGTGAATACTTCTAAAGAGCAGTCATCCTTGTTATGTAAGCAAAATAATGCATTGAGTAGCAAAGAAATTTACTGGCAGTTCAATGAATTTCAAAAGCTAACTTGCCATGATTACTGCTGTTTTCTTTGTTAATCAAGCAATGATACAAATCAAAACACATAATTAAGGATGACTTGTTAAATAATAAGGCATCAATGCAATAATTTACAGGTTTCCAAAATTGATATTTCATTCAGTTTATGCTTGCATAGCCACTTTGTTTACTATTACAATTATTTACTTTTAGTGGCAAAATAGTTAACTAGTGGTAAGATCTAAGTGGTGATTGCCAATTCCATATTAGTTGCCATGCAATGAAAGAAACTGAAATAGGATTAAAAACATATTTCAGGAAAAATTCTGGCAATTGCTATGTGCAAGTATGAATGGTGCATTATAAAAATTTAAATCAAAATTGTAGTTTTTTGTTTCTCAACAATGAGAAATGCTTAGCTATTGTTTGAAAACGTAGGACTAAATGGATTTTTGGAAAGCATCTTCATTACTGCAGATCATAGCATATAAGATGACCCTTATTACAGCCCCCAAGTGCCATCGTTTGCTGTATTTCATAGGAGTTTAGGATATGCCCAAACAGATCAGAGCCCACATGGATCTATAACAAAGATAGGAACCACCCATACCCATGGTTCACTTTTATGTAAGGCATATATGCTGACCCCTGTGTTTACAAGGATTTTTTAAGACTTCAAAGATTGACTTATATGCTGATATCTAACGTATTTGTTTATGTGGTTTATTGACAAGTAGGCTCCCTTCTTGAACTTTTAGTAATCTTGTTGTTCTTGTATGCTACAGAGCCCTAACGTTTGTTTATCCATTTGGTGCCACACTGAGTGTAATGAAGCCAGCCATTGCAGTGTTGTCTACAGGTTCTGTATGTTTTCCCCTCAACAGACCGATTCTGGCATTCTACTATTCCAAGGTACCATTTCAAATACACTTGAGTCTGGCAGACCTTATTTTTGTATCAACTTTTTTCTTTAAATAGAACTTCTTGTGTTTTACTTGTGATGGAAATGACCTTAGCTTGTCATATTCTAACCGAACTTTCTTGCCTCCCACTGTCCATTTTCCTATTTCTTCACCTGTTCTTCAAAGCAACCTATATCTTCCAAGCAACTCTACTTTCCACTTTCCAACTGTGAAGGAAAACTGCTATCCTTACCTGGTCTTTCCTTTGTGTGACTACTGAAACAGAACAATGTGTTTGACTCTTACCTGCCCTTTGAAATAGCCCAGCAAACCACTCAGTTCAAGAACAATTCAACAAATGTTGGCTTTGCCAGTTATGCCATCTCGTGAAAGAATAATTATAACTAATATGAATTAATGTATTGTACTTCAGAATGAATCCTATCATTACTCCCAAATCTGATTGCTCCCCCATCCTCTAACTCCACTTTAAAACCCAAGACACTTCGCATGCAGTGCCATGTATGATAAAGCAGTATGTTGAAAACTTTTGTACTTTTAAGTACTGTGCCTGTTTCTTGGAAAGCAGTAGTTAAAAGCATATCCATGCTAATTAGTGAATTTAGCACAATTGTAGTGCCTATTGAACCACTTACACCTGGTTGATTGCTTGAAGATACTGGAAAAAATTATTTACAGCAAACTTTTTATTGACCGGCATCTATGGGACCAGGAGTGTACTGGTTGACCAAATATTCGAGATCAAGAGGTCCACATAACTGATGTAAAAACATACACATTAAGTAATAGAGACATAATGTGGGGGGTATACACATCGCTGTTATACTTTGTTTACAGCATAAATCACTTAAATAATAATACAACTTTGCCTTAAAGAAAACTTACCGGCAGAGAACCTTCTCACTCGCACCCTCAACTGACTACTCGGACATCGCGGAGATCGCGATAGTACAATAAACTTCTGGTATTTCAGGTATATAATTTTTGTCAGTTTATCAAGAGTGCTGTCTCTTAAGGTGTCGGTTAAAACAAAGTTTGCTGTACTTCTATTCTTTATTGCGATCTGATAACTGGTAAGTCAGCATTTATTGCCCATCCTTATTGTCCTTGAGCTGATGGATTTGCTAGGCCATTTCAGAGGAAAGTTAACAGCCAAGGGGCTGAAATCTAGGTCTGGAGCCTAGTCAGGTGAGGTAAGGATTTCCTTCCCTCAAGCACATTAGTGAACCAGATTGTTATTCATGAGAATCAGTAATAGTTTCGTGGCAAGCTTTGATTTTCAGACTTTATTAACTGAACTTAAATTTCACTAGCTGCTGTAGTGAGATTTGTTCTCAAAGAGACATGTTCCCAAAGCATCTAAGAAAGAAACCCTTCCTACAGAGATCTGCTTAGTTATTTTTGGGTGTCTTCATGTTCATTCTATGTGGTTTAACTTTTTTGATCAACAATGTGTTCAAATTGCACATTGATTAGAGGTATCTTTCCATTCAGTGATATACTGAAAGAAAATAGGACGATTTATGAAACTGAGCAAATTAAATACTTTCAGCCTTTCATTTCTATTAGACTATTTGACTTCATATAACTTGCACTTTTTTGATCGAAGAACACCTCAGTAATTAATGAAAATGTAACCGCTCCTTTTATCTAAGATCTTTGAGACCTTTACAAGGCAGAAAGGTACTTATCAAGTAGACGTAGGAGAATTTTGTGAAAGGGGAGATTAAAGACAAGATGGAAAACATATATTTTAAGGGACTTAAGGGTAAAATCAGAAGGCAAAGTGTCTTTGCAAATGTGTTCTAGAATATGGGGGCAGTGACTATAAGAACTTCATACCATGTTGTAGATGACACAGTTCAGGAAGCAGGAAAAAAACTGATCCAAACTCCAAATAGAAGAGGATGTAAGAGAGAGGCAGTTCCTCAAATGGGGTAGAAGCAGAGATCTAAGATCATTGTTTAAATCAAACTGACTTTCTGCAATTATTTTCCATTTTTCTTTTCAAATTACTAATTATGTTGCTGCTGCTACTTACATATAAATTTCATAATCTTTCAAAGACTTTTGTAATGGCCGCGTTTCTCACCATGGTAGTAGCATAGAGATGTTTCTGGATGAGAAGGACAATACAGATAGGAACTTCCTGGTTTATATTAAAATATGAACACCAGAGATTGCGGTCCAATTTTGTTGTTTAAAAAGGTAAGTGACATTAGCAAAATTTGAACCACTGAAGTGACAGTTCACATTGAAAAATGGAAAGGTTAAATTGAAATATTGCCACAAAGCTGCACCAGGAATTTTGACAACAATGTGTTTCAACTACAGGAAAAGCAAATCCTGTACAGAATTTTCATGTATGGGTGCAGTTAAATTCCAGTTACATCCTACAATAAAGATGTGGAGACTATTTGGAGGCCTTGGAGAGCATAAAGAAATGTTTTACCAGGATGTTGCCTGGTTTTAAGGGTATTAGCTATGGGGAGAGATTGGACAAACTTGGTGTGTTTTCACTTGAATGTTGAAGCTTAACGGATGACCTGATAAAAAGTCTACAGACTTCTGAGAGTCATTGATAGAATGGATAGTCGGAGTCTTTTTACACAGATTAGAAGTGTCAATTACCAGGAGACTTAGGTTTACAGTGCAAAGGAGTAAGTTTAAAGGAGATGTGAGAGGCAAGTTTTGTCACACAGAGGGTAGAAAGTACCTGGAATGCACTGCCAGAGGAGGCAGAAATTCAGATACAGCAGCAAAGTTTAAGAGTCATCTTGACAGATATATGAATAGGCAGGGAATAGAGGTTTACAGACCGCGTAGAGGCAAAAGTTTATTTGTTTAGAAAGGCATCATGTGCTGGCGCATCTAGGTGAGCCAAAGGATCCATTCCTGTGATGCACTGTTCTTTGGTCTTTAACTTGTGCTTTACCCTGGAAATAGAACCTTGCTGTAATTTCCTACCAACTTTTAAAATAAATTAAGCGCAGAAACAACAATAGTGGATGCACGCAACTTTCAGTTCAGAAGAGTTGAGTACTATACATATGCCCTCTTAGGATTCTGATACATTGATAGCAGCTTTTTATTGTTTCTGTAAGAATCCGTTTAAGAAATCTAGGCATTCTTTTATATGTAGCCTGAATTTAGAAACCATGGTAACACACCAGATATGCAATTTTTGTTTGTTTTTAAATGCTTTGTTTCTTGGTTAACATAAATTATTTACCAGTAGAAAGTTGCAAAGTGTCACATTTGTCTACAAATGCCATCTAGAATTAAGTACAGTAACTTCTCTTACAGCTGATAGAGAATGTTAAGATCTTAGCTAATGTGGATGAATATGGGCAGGTCTGACACGGTTAATGGTAGGACCCTGGGGAGTGTTGTACAACAGAGACACCTAGGGGTTCAAGTACATAATTCATTGAAAGTTGCATCACAGATAGACAAAGTGGTAAAGAAAGCATTTGGCATGCGTGCCTTCATTGCTGAGACCATTAAGTAAAGGTTGGAACGTCAAGTTGCATTTGTACAGGACATTGGTAAGGCCACTTTTGGAGTACTCTGCACTTTTCTAGTTGCCCTCCTATAGGAAGGATATTATTAAATTGGAGGGTGTGCAGAAAAGATTTACAAGGAGTAATAGGAAAATGTTGAATATGTTGGGACTTTCCTCATTGGAGTGAAAGAGGCTGAAGGATGACCTTATGGAGGTTTATAAAATCATGAGGGGCATAGATAAGGTGAATAGCAAAGGTCTCTTCTATAGGGTTGGGGATTTCAAAACTCGTTAGCATAATTTCAAGATGAGATGAGAAAGATTTAAAAGAGACCTGAGGGGAAAGTTTTTCCAGACAGTGGGTGGTTCATATGTGGACAGAATTGCCAAAGGAAGTGGTAGGTGCAGGTACAGTTACAACTGTTAAAAGACATTTGGACAAGTACATGAATAGGAAAGGTTTAGAGGGATATGGGCCAAACGCAGGCAAATCAGACTAGCTTAGTTACAGAAACTTGTTTGGAATGGACGAGTTGAGCTGAAAGGTCTGTTTCATGCTTTACAACTCTATATATACTGCATGACATTTTCTCATGTTCCTTTCTTCCAGGGGAAAACACCCTTCCTTTTAGGGAATATACTCAAAACTGATTCGTATTGATTATGCAATTAAGAAAGGAGCCGTAGATATTTAACCTTCAAAGCTCATCGTGTGTCAGAATAATGAACTGGGGTTACAGATTATCCTAATAACTGGAAAATTTGTGAAATTTGTCAACAGCTCCAAGGTGGAAAGTTAGCTGTGCTAGGATCTTGTCACATGATCAGTGACCAGTATCTTGACAAAGAAGAAAATCGCAAAATCATGGTATGCTTTTTTGCTATAGTTTTTTTAAAAAATCTAATACCAGCTTTATAATCATGCCACTTCTTTATCTGCAACTTAGTATGTTCAGTTTTACTTAAAGAGTGGAAGAGTCATGTAGCAAACATTAAGTAGAACCAATTGACGAAGTAATTGGAATTGCCTGATGAATGGATGGATTTTCTACTTGAATTTATTTTTAACAAATACTGGGTGTGTAAGTTAGTTCCCAGTGATTTAAGTGCATGCCTATGTTTGAGATAGAACATAGAACAGTACAGCACAGTACAGGCCCTTCAGCCCATGATGTTGTGCCGAACTTTTACCCTAAACCTAAGGTCTATCTAACCTCCACCCCTACCTTATACTATCATCCATATGCCTATCTAATATCCGCGTAAATGCCCCTAATGAGGCCGACTCCACTACCATTTCCGGCAATGCATTCCACGCCTCTACCACTCTGTGAGTTAAGAATCTACCTCTGACATCTCCCTTATATCTACCTCCACTCACTTTAAAACTATGCCCCCTTGTAATAGCTACCTACACCCTAGGAAGAAGTCTCTGGCTGTGCACTCTATCTATACCTCTGTTAATTTTGTACACCTTGGAAATATATCGCCGTTCCTTCAATGTCGCTGGGTCAGAATCCTGGAATTCCCTCCCTAACAGTCCTCACACCACACAGTCTGCAGTTGTTCAAGAAAGCTGCTCACTTCCACTTGCGCCAGAGAAGTTGGGGATGGACAAGCAGCTTTGTAATGTCTGTTTGTTAAATATGTCACTTCCTAGTTTTAGTGAAATTTATTTTCCTGGATACCCAGAGTTTGTTAGTCTGCAGATGAAGATCATAATTCAACAAGAATCTAGGAGGGTATAATCCAATAACACTCATTCCTTACAGAGATAATTTAAGAATGTAAAGTCCATTTATTTCAAGACTCAAACTGACACCATTGCATCGTTCTTCCGACTTCTCCTCCCATCCTGCCCACCCACCAAATCTTACGCTGCCCAGCATGCTTTGTCTATTAATTGCAATGGATTGAAAATTGTGAGCATCATCCTTATGATATTCTGATGAAGTGGTATTCTGATAAACTAGCCAGCAGGCAAGACTACCTGCATGTAAAGCATATTTGGAAAACAACTCAATCTTCCTTTTGTGATAGGAACAGGAGTAAACCATTCAACCTGTCAAGCCTGCATCACCATTCTGTCAGATCACAGCTGATCATTTTTTTCAGGCCACTTTCTTGCACTGTCTTCATATTGTTGATGTTATTCGCATCCTGATTGCTTCTAGAGCATTCTGGGGTAGAGAACTTAAAAGATTCACCATAATTCACCTTCTCAGTGAAAACAATCCTTCCTATTATCCAGCAGTGATGTTGCCCAGTTTTAAACTCACCAGCCGGGGAAAGTCTTCTCTGAAAACACTGTCATGGCCTTTAAGAATTTATAGGCTTGAATGAGGTCATTCCCTCATTCTTACAAACTGTTGGAAACACAGACCAGATTTCTTCAATTTCTGATCATAATACAGTCCCACCATCTCTGAGATAATAGGTACTGCAGATGCTGGAGAACCCGAGATAACAAGATGTGGAGCTGGATGAACACAGCAGGCCAAGCAGCATCATAGGAGCAGGAAAGCTTGACGTTTCGGGCCTAGACCCTTCATCAGAAATCAGGTCGAGCAGTTTCAAGGCCGAAGAGATTATGGGAGAGTTGCAGTGG
>JAHRHZ010000088.1:9057974-9099291 GCA_024137785.1 Ginglymostoma cirratum
GTGAGTCACTAAAAATTAACATTCAGCTGCAACAATCAGGAAGGCAAATAGTATGATACCTTTTGAGCCAACGAATGTATCTGCCTTAAGCACACTCTTTAGCCATGCATTCCAGATCCTAGCTACTGTTGCATAAAAGGCTTTCTTCACGTCCTCTTTCTCTGGTTCTTTTACTTGTGATCAAAATTTCTGTCCTCTGGTTCTTGACTGTTTCACAAATGGGAAAACTTTCTCCCTAGCTTCTCTGTCCAGGGCACTCTGGTTTTGAATGTTTCCATCAAATTTCCTCAAATGTTTTCTCTGAGGAGAACAACCCCAGCTTCTCCAACCTATCCCATAACTGAATTCTCTCATTGTTGGAACCACTTCCTAAGTCCTTTATGCAACCTCTCTAAAACTTTCATATCCTTCCAGCATGTGATGCACAGAACAGCATATGAGGTAAAATCAGTGTTTCATAAAGGATCAACATAACTTTCTTACTTGTGTACTCTTGTACCTCTACTTATAAAATCCAGGATCCTGTTTACCTTTTAATTGCTTTCTCAACCTGCTCTATCATTTTCAATGATTTGGGGATACATACCCCTCAACCCTCTGCTGATGCACCCACTTTAGAGTTGTATCCTTTGTTTGATATTGCGTTTCTTTGTTCTTCTAACAAAAATGTTTTTGTTCGTGCTCCTTTGGATTAAATTTCATTTGCCACTTGTCTGTTCATTCCTCCACATGAATTCTGTTACCATCATCTTCCTCATACTCAATTCTTCCAACTTCTGTCTAATCTGCAAAATCTGAAATTTTGTCCTGCACCCCCATGTCTAGAATAGAATCTAGAACATAGGACAGAACAGCACAGTACAGGCCCTTTGGTCTATTATGTTGTGCCGACCTATTATCCTACTCTAAGATCAAACTACCCTGCATACCCTACATTTTACTATCATCTATGTGCCTATCCAAGAGTCGCTTAAATGTCCCTAATGTATCTGACTCCACTACCTCCGCTGGCAGCGTATTCCACACGCCCACCACTCTCTGTGTAAAGAACTTACCTCTGACATCTCTCCTATACCTTCCTCCAATCACCTTAAAACTGTGCCCCTGTAATAGTCATTTCTGCCCTGAGAAAAGGTCTCTGGCTATCCACTCTATACCTCTATCAAGTCATCTCTCATCCTTCTTTGCTTCAATGGGAAAAGCCCTAGCTCCCTCAACCTTTCCTCATAAGACCTGCCCTCCAGTCCAGGCAGTATCCTGGTAAATCTCCTGTGCACCCTCTCAAAAGCTTCCACATCTTTCCTATAATGAGGCGACCAGAACTGAACACAGTATTTCAAGTGTGGTCTAACCAGGGTTTTATAGAGCTGCAGCATAACCTCACAGCTCTATTACTCAATTTCCCTACCAATGAAAGCCAATACACCATACGCCTTCTTAACAACCCTATCAACTTGGGTGGCAACTTTGAGGGATCTATGGACATGGACCTCAAGATCCCTCTGTTCCTCCACACTGCCAAGAATGCTGCCATTAACAGTGTATTCTGCATTCAAATTCAACCTTCCAAAATGAATCACTTCACACTTTTCTGGGTTGAATTCCATCTGCCACATCTTTGCCCAGCTCTGCATCCTGTCAATGTCCCGTTGCAATTTACAACAGCCCTCCACACTATCCACAACTCCACCAACCTTTGTGTCATTGGCAAACTTACTAACCACCCTTCCACTTCCTCATCCAAGTCATTTATAAAGATCACAAAGAGCAGACATCGCAGAACAGATCCCTATGGAACACCACTAGTCATCGAGCTTCAGGCTGAGTATTTTCCATCTACTACCTCTGTCTTCTATTGGACAGCTAATTCTGTATCCAGACAGCCAAATTTCCCTGAATCCCATGCCTCCTTACTTTCTGAATGAGCCTACCATAGGGAACCTTATCAAATGCCTTGCTAAAATCCATATACACCACATCCAATGCTCTACCTTCATCAATGTGTTTTGTCACATCCTCAAAGAATTCAATAAGGCTTGTGAGGCATGACCTGCCCCTCACAAAGCTATGTTGACTATTTCTAATCAAACTGTGCCCTTCCAAATAATCATAAATACTATCTCTCAGAATCCTTTCCAATAATTTGCCCGCCACAGAAGTAAGACTGACTGGTCTGTAATTCCCAGGATTATCCCTATTCCCTTTCTTGAACAAGGGAATAATAATTGCCACTCTCCAATCATTTGGTACTACTCCAGTGGACAGTGAGGATGCAAAGATCATCGTCAAAGGCGCAGCAATCTCTTCCCTCACTTCCCGTAGTAACCTTGGGTAACATGTCTGGCCAAGGGGATTTGTCTGTCCTCATGTTTTTCAAAATTTCTAGCACATCCTCCTTCCTAACATCAACCTGTTTGAGCATATCAGCCTGTTTCACGCTGTCCTCAGAAATGTCAAGGTCCTCTCACTGGTGAATACTGAAGCAAAGTATTCATTAAGGACTTCCCCAACCTCCTCCAACTCCACGCACAAGTTCCCTCCACTATCCCTGATTGGCCCTACCCTCACTCTGGCCATCCTCTTGTTCCTCACATAAGTATAGTACGCCGGGGTTTTCCTTAATTCTACCCACCAAGGCTTTTTCATACCCCCTTCTAGCTCTCCTAAGTCCATTCTTCAGTTCTTTCCTGGCTACCTTGTAACCCTCTAGAGCCCTGTCCAATCCTTGCTTCCTCAAACTTAAGTAAGCTTCCTTCTTCCTCTTGACTAGATGTTCCAATATCTTGTCCAAGGTTCCTTCCCCTTACCATCCCTTCCTTGCCTCAGTGGGACAAACCTATGCTGTACTCGTAACAAGTGCTCCCTAAACAACCTCCACATTTCTGTCATGCGTTTCCCTGAGAACATCCGTTCCCAATTTATGGTCTGCAGCTCTTGCCTAATAGCATTGTAATTCCCCCTCCCCTAACTCAATACTTTCCCATACCATCTGCCCCTATTCCTCTCTATGACTGTTGTAAAGGTCAGGGAGTTGTGATCACTATCACCAAATTGCTCTTCCAGCGAGAGTTCTGACACCTGGCCTGGTTCGTTGCCAAACATCAAATCCAATATGGCCTCCCCTCTAGTGGGCCTATCTACATATTCAGTCAGAAATCCTTCCTGGACACACCTGACAAAATCTGCTCCATTCAAACTAGATCCAAACAACTTAAAAAGTTCCAGTCGATATTAGGCAAGTTGAAGTCATCCATGATAACAACCCTATTACTTCTGCACCTTTCCAAAATCTGCCGCCCAATCTGTTCCTCAGTGTCTCTGTTGCTATGGGGGTCTATTGAAAACTCCCAATAAAGTGACTGCTCCTTTCCTGCTTCTGATTCCCACCCATACTGACTCAGTAGATAAACCTTCCTCGATGACCTCCCTTTCTGCAGCTGTGATACCATCCCTGATTAGTAATGCCACTCCCCACCTCTTTTATCTCCCTCCCTATTTCTTTTGGAACATCTAAACCCCGGAACATCCAACAACCATTCCTGCAGCTGTGTTATCCAAGTCTCCATAATGGCCACAACATCATAGCTCCAAGTACTGATCCATGCTCCAAGTTCGTCACCCTTATTCCTGACACTTCTTGCGTTAAAATAGACACACCTCAATCCGTCGCACTGACTGCAACTTTGCCCTACCAACTGTCTATCCTTCCTCACAGACTCTCTGCATGCTGTATCTGCTTGTACACCAGCTAGCCCATCCTCTAATCCGTAGATCCGGTTCCCATCCCCCTGCCAAACTAGTTTAAATCCTCCTGAAGAACTCGAGCAAACCTCCTGCCCAGGATATCGGTGCCCCTCCAGTTCAGGTGCAATCCGTCCTTCTTGTACAGGTCCCACCTTCCCCAGAAGGTATCCCAATGATCCACATATCTGAAGTCCTCCCTCCTACACCAGCTCTGTAGCCACATATTCATCTGCACTCGCTGTCTATTCCTAGCCTCACTAGCCCATGGCACCGGTAGCAATCCTGAGATTATTATTCTGCTCGTCCTGCCTTTTAGCTTCCAACCTAGCTCCCTTTATTCACTTTTCAGGTCCTCATCCCTTTTCCTAGTTATGTCATTGGTACCAATGTGTACCACGACTTCTGGCTGCTCACCCTCCCCCTCAAGAATCCTGTAGACTTGATCCAAGACAACCGTGACCCTGGCACCTGGGAGGCAACATACCATCTGGGAGTCTTGCTCTGGACCACAGAATCTCCTGTCTGTTCCCCTAACCATTGAATCTCCTAACGCTATCGCTCTCCTATTCTCCTCCATTCCCTTCTGAGCCACAGAGCCAGGCTCAGTGCCAGAGACCTGGCCGCTGTGGCTTTCCCCTGGCAGGTTGTCCCCCTCCAAAGCGGTATACTTATTATTGAGGGAAATGGCCACAGGGAATCCCTGCACTATTTGCCTATTCCCTTTCCCTCTCCTGACAATCACCCAGCTACCTTTATCCTGTAACTTGGGTGTGACAACCTCCCTATAACTCCTATCACCCCCTCAGCCTCCCGAATGATCTGAAGTTCATCCAGCTCCAGCTCTAGTTCCCTTATGCGATCTGTGAGAAGCTAGAGTTGGGTGCACTTCTCGCAGGTGAAGTCAGCCGGGGGACTAGTAGTGACCCTTACCTCCCACATCCTACAGGAGGAGCATACAACTACCCTAGCTTCCATCCCCTCTACTCTAGATTGCCAAAGAGATAAAAAGAAAAAAAGGGCTGACCTTACCGATCCTCCACACAGTTTTTTTTGGTTACAGGAGGAGAATGGGTGGGAGAAACTACATGTGTAGTGTTTCGGGTTTAGCCACTGCCCGAATATATTAGTTCACTTACCCGGCAGTCCCGGCGTCCAAGTTTACTCCTGCTCAGCCTTCACTCCACCTATTTACAAGGCAAGTGTTTTAAACCAAAACCTTACCTTCTTGACTGTCCCCTGGCTCGCGCTGTCACCACTCCCGCTGCTAAATTAGAGTATAAATCAAGAAAGCAGTAGCTCAGTACCAGCTCTGGCGAACCCCATTTCGTAATTTCCTCCAGTTTGAAAAACATCTCTTCAGCACTATTCCCTGCTTCCTGTCACTCTGCTAGCCTCATTATCCATGCTGTCCTTGTCTGTTCTATTGCTTGAGCTTCAACTTTTGCTGACATTGAGTGATGCTTTATCAAAGCCTTTTGGAAGTCCATGTGTATGATGTTAATGGCATTACCTACATTAGTGCCCACCTCATCCTAGAGTTACTTCATCAAAAGAAGTTTAGTTACATAAATTTAGACCATAAGATGTAAAAGAAGAATTAGGCCATTCAGCCCATCAATTCTGCTCTGCCATTTAATTATGCTGGTATGTTTCTCAACCCCATTCTTCTGCCTTTATCCATACCCCTTGATCCTCTTACCAATCAAGACCCTGTCTGTCTCTGTCTTAAATACATGACTTAGCCTCCACAGCTCTCTGCAGCAATGAGTTACAGAGGTCCACCATTCTGGCTGAAAATTCCTCCGCATCTCAGATCTAAATGGTCATCTCTTCACTCTGAAGCTTCATCTTCAGGTCCTAGCCTTTCCTACTACTGGTAACGTCCTCTCCACGTCCATTCTATCCAGGCCTCTCAGTATTCTGTAAGTTTCAATGAGATCCCTCTCATCCTTCTAAACTTCATCAAGTACAGACACAAAAGTCCTCAACCCCTGTTCATATGATAATCCCTTCATCCCCAGGATCATTCTTGTAAACCTCTTGTAGATCCCCTCCAATGCTAGCACATCCTTCCTTAGATACAGGGCCCAAAACTGCTCACAATATCCCAAATGCAATCTGACCAGAACTTTGTATAACCTCAGCAGTATTCCAGCCCTCTTGAAATGAATGCTGACAGATTTGTCAGGCATGACCTCTGGTTGACAAAGCTGTGCTGACTCATCCCTATTTTACCATGCACTTCCAAGTACTCCATAATCTCATCCTTAACAATGGACTCTTAAAATCTTGCCAAGAACTGAGGTCAGGCTAACCAGCCTATAGTTTCCTATCTTCTGCCTCCCTCTCTTCTTAGTAAACAGGGTTGTTAGATTAGCCAATTTACCTGTGACAGATCTACGCTGACTTTCCTAAATTAATTCCCAGTTGTTGAAGTGATTATTAACTTTCTCCCCTGAGTGATGGTATCTGAAAGCTCTTCCATCCCAATGTTAAACTGACTGGCTCGTATTTGTTAGATTTATCCAAATGCCTTCACACCACATTATTTTTTAGCATAACTTAAGTATTTGACTATTTCAGTTTAAAATTATCTTCCCCCAAATATTATTACAAAAGACACCCTCTTTTTATCCACTTCTTTGACTTGTTACTTGTTTTAAACAGTTTTAGATTATTTGCTTCTCTGGAGAGGCTTTGGGTCACTGAACTTGAAGTTTCTTAACTCATGAAATGTTATAATAATCAATTTTACCATAAATCTACTTGATGACCAGGAATATCTTTACCTTATGGTCATATAATTGGAACAGATGTAGGAACTTAGGAACAGGAGTAAACCATTCAGCACCTTGAGCATGTTCTGCTATTCAATTAAATCATGGCTGATCTGTGGCCTAAGTCCATATACCTGTGTTTGCTTAACAAAAATTTATCTATCTCAGATTTGAAATGAACAACTGATCTAGCATCAACTTCAGTTGTGGAAAGAGAGTTTCAAACTTCTACCACCCTTTGTGTGTAGAAGTACTTCCTAACATCTCTCCTGAATGGTCTGGCCCTAATTTTTAGACTGCAGTCCCAGTTTTAGAATCCCCAACCAGTGAAAATATTTTATCTTCATCTACCTAAAGCTTTTCCCATCAACCTTCTACTCATTAAAATGCAGTAATGTGGAGTTTTGAATTAGTGACATTTTTTAAACAGCCATTCCAACACTTGAGCTATCTTGTGAGGACATAATCAAGGTGTTAATGCTACTAATGCCATCTGAGTGGTTCCTATGACTAGAACTTATTATAATCTTTTTGTACGTCCTCTGTAGAAATTTTCATATGCTTTCTTGGATTTGCTGATACAGCCAGCTGCCCTGCTTCCCTTGATAACCCATTCCATGATTTCCTTCCAGGGCAAAAGCAATCAAGTCTAAGTTACCTTTTTGCTCTCCCTATTCTAGATTTCAGGCTGTGTCTCCTTTTAGAATCCACTTGTATCAGATGTGTTTGTATCTATTCTGTCTATATTTTCTGGAATCTTGAAAATCTGTGATGACTGTCTTCAATGTAAATACTGCCAGATTCAAGGCCTTCTCAAAACTCAGCTACATAATCCCAAATATCAAATCAGTTACCTTTCACTATTCTTCAAAAGTGCCTTGATGCCTTTGTTATCTTAGGGAGGCCAGCATCATGAAATACTTCACATAGGCCTTTATCAGCACTTTGTACAAAGTTTTTCACTTTTTCAGATATTTGTGATCTTCCTGTAGCTGTTTTATTTGGCTTCTTTATTGCTACATAATACGATAATAGCCTAACTGATCTGTGCTTGCAAGTCTTTGCAAATTCGTACTCAGATGCATTCAGGGAAAAATGTCCAGAGCCAAGCTTGGACTCCAGAGGAACTTTGTGCTCTGTTTTGTTGATCCTCCATCATTTCTTCCATTTGTCTCAGGATGTTGTTTTTCAATGGCTGACTACAAATGAAATCCAGTTGAACCAAATCGATGCAGAGGATCCAGAGGTAAAAATAGTAATTTGGAGTAAAAAATTGGAAATGCTGTAATACTTTTGGGGGAAAAAAAGATAATTACATACTCAAAACAGTACAAAAATATTTATCCTAAAAATCCACAAGCAATATTCCTATAGAAAAATGAAAACCTTGAACAGTGAGGAAACACTTTTCAAAAAAATAATAAATTTGAGCTAATAGGGTGCAGCATCAATCCTACTTTAATCCTACATAGGCAGAACTTAATAGATCACCACCATACACTGACACCAGGGGTACAAAAGAATAGTACAATGTGGGAAAAGTTTTCAGTGGGCCAGGGCAGAGTTTGAATGATCTGTGTGTCTCATTTAGTTTATTGGCTGCTAGAACAAAATATACACCTAAGTCAGGAACTTGTTTCAAAATTATAAAGATTGACAATTAAATGATTTTTTTTTACAAAGCTTTGTTTTATTTTGAAACTATTCTCAAATTATTGAAAAAACATTTTGTTATCAAGATTTCAGATTACACCATGCTTCCAGATACAGCTAAACTGTCTGAAAGATTGAGGGTTTGTCTGCAGGAAGGAGATGAAAATCCAAGAGATTTTACTACTCTCTTCGACATGTCAGTCTTTAAGCTGGACACAATGGCTCTTCCAAAAGTTATCACGTCAGTATCGGTTAAAAAAATTGTTCAAAACTAAACTTTTGTATGTTTGAGATACAAACTTTAAGTAGAATGAGAAGCAAGAGAATATAATTTAAAGTAACACATCAGTGATTACATTTTTTAAAACTTCATTCCTTCCTTGTTTTTCCCCGTGCCAATTACTGTTTCATAGCAGAATGTGGCCTGGCAGCCTTATTCCATGTAGGTACTCATTGGATGGTAGTCCAGCTTGTGTCAGCACATTCAAGTATTAATGTTTTGCACCACAGAATGGCTTCACGTATCGATAATTCTCCATGGTGCATTCCTGAAACTCTACAGGTGGATGACATGTGGAATGTTAATGCAGATTGTTGTCACAGAAACAACATATTATCCAACTAAGGAGAAACATTCTCAAATACTTGAAATTAAGTTGTCATCGTGTTATCCCTGATAGAAAATGATATGTGACATGAAGAAAAAACAAAAAGTCAACTACAGAATTTTAAAAATCAAATGATTAATTCGTTTGAAATTACTATGTAATGTACTTAAAACTTGTACAGCAATAACATAACTAATTATAAGCAGTAATTACCTTGAGATAAAATGTTTGTAATTAATATAATTGCCTTTCATCGCAATAGACATGAATGGTGAATCTTTATTAAAATAAGATTCTTTCCAATATATATTTAAAAATTATTTATACTTCCTTGATGTCTGAATTTACTAGGCTTGCCTACATTGATAGTTGAAAATCTTGACAAAAACAAATATTTTCCAAACCAAAAAATAGTAAACTGCTGAAATTTAGGTCCTAATGAAATGTGACATTCTTGTAATCATTGACTCCCTTTTTCACAAAATCTGCCATGATTGTACTCTTAGTTACACCATTTCAATATTGCCAGATTCTCCTTTTTGTGTGTTTCCAGGGCTTACGAACAACTAAATGTGAAACATGAATCACTGCAACTAATACAACCTCAATTTGAAACACCCCTGCCTACACTACAGCCAGCTGTAAGTACAAATCTTACAAATCAGACTACAGAACATTAGAAATGAACATATGACAACATAAGAGCAAATTGGATCAACTATAAGTTTTTTATTTAATTTTTATAATTTTTATTTAACTTTTATTTGCTACAGTTATTTAATATGGAAATTCACTTATTCTCTTCAGCAATTTACTTTTGAAAAATAAAATTGTGGTAAAAGGTAGACTATGTACCAGTGTCTTTTCACCATTTCAGAACTAATGGTAAAAACACTGAGATGATAAGGAAGTGTATATTTACTCTGAGGATTGTGTTGTAACAAGTGTCCTGGTGGCAATATTGTCACATTAGTAGTCAGCCAACACTCTTGTGGTAATAGGGCTATACAGTTGACAATGCAGCTGGTGTATTGTTAAATCCATCACATTTGCAAGACCTATTTTGTATATCAAAAACTAAGTATTATCAGTTAAAAAAAAGTATAATTCAACTTCTTTTGAGTCATGCCTACAGTAATGTTTACATATGAATTGTTTTAATATGACAGGTCTTTCCTCCTTCTTTTCGAGAGTTACCAGCACCAACCTTAGACCTCTTTGATCTTGATGAAACATTTTCATCTGAGAAAGTCAGACTTGCTCAGCTGACTAACAAATGTAAGCAATTTCTTTTCGTCCAATTCTTCCTTATTTCTAAGCTTCTGTTCTTGAGTTTATGTTTTAACTTTTTACTGCTGATACACTTTTTCCTTATTGCATAAATATTGTCTATGATTAGGGTTTTCCTGATTAGAAAGTACACAATGTGTTAAGCTAATTAATATCAACCAAGGAAACAGTGGAAACACTATAATTAGTCTGACTTTGCACTTGTGGAGGAGAATATTGACCAAGGTTAACGTCCTGTCAGGTTCAGAAGAAGAGTCAAGTCAGACTAGATGTTAACTCTTTCTTTGTCCAGAGATACTGCCAAACTTGCTGAGTTTCTTCCAAGTTTCCAGCATCTACAGTAATATATTTTTTATTTGAAGGCTCACGTCTTACCTGCTAGCTTTTCCTTGATCCCTGCTGCCCAAGCAAAGGATGGGAACTCTTCTGCCTCAGTTCATTGTGAATTTGCTACACGTTGAGTAACTTCACTTGACAAAAAAGCTGAACTTGATTTATGCTGGCAAGACCTGGAGATGCCTACCATCCACCCAATTAGTTACACCTCCTTTCAGACATAACTTTATTAGGTTAGTCACGATAATACTTCCACTCTCCAGCTAGATCTGATGTTTTCCAGCTTCTTTGCTGTTCTGTATGTTACTTTAGTAACCTGACTTGGGTGCTTCCATATTCCCATTCCCTATTTTCTTGAACACCACATTTCTAGCCTATTTTATACCCTGTTTATTACTCCATCTGCATTCTCAAAGGGAGAGGGACAGAAATAGAGAATTTGTGAGAAGAAAAACAGCTCATACACCAGAAAGGGTAATCCAAAAGCAGGGTGGTTGGGGAGGGGGTTACAGAGAGATTAATTCTAAGCAGGAAAATGAGTTAACAGGAGAGAGCAAACTAGAATAGAGCTGATCCAACAGAAAAAGTGTATGAGAATGAGAAATGGAGAGAATTAAAGCAAAGCAGAAAATAAGAGACAGTAAATGATAACAAGAAAAGCAATTCAGATAGGCAGAATGACTTGGACGAGGAGCAATAAAAGAGGAAAATAAATAAACAGTGATGACAAAGAATGGTAAGAGAATGAGTGAGAAGAACAGGAAGGGAAGAAGGAAACTTTCATTTATTCACCTTACCAAGCCTATGGATATACATGCTTTTGATTTTCACTATTGCAGGAAAAGAGAGAAACCGTTTCTTTTCAGGCATCCCCTTACTTATATCCCTAGAGAAGTAAAAATGAATTTGAACTTGCACGCAGAGTTGGCCATCTGTAAAGGCTTTAAGGAACTACACTGATTAATTTCACCTGTGTTTATCATTTATAATGTGTCATTAAAATGACCTTAAAAATAAGCTTTAAGGTAGAATTCTGTTTGAATATAATTTGTTCCATTAAAATTATGGTGTGTCTGCTTTTGAAAACATCAACCAAGCCAAAGTTCAGTCTCGATTGTGATGTTCTACATGATCAACTAGTTGTTGGTGCTTACTGTTCAGGCTTATGCAATTTGGACAATGGTCCAGATGAGTTTCCCATGTGGTGCCTTCTAGAGGAAAGATATATGCATTATTCACTTTAGTGGGCTTAATTTACAAAATAGCTAATCTTGTACAAATGGAAATGTAAACTTTGGGCATGCAGAGTGCTATCAGTTTTTTGCATTTTAATGGAAATTTTCTCTCTAGGTTTCCAAACCTAGAAAATATTAAAATGAAAACTTTTGGAAGAAGGTATCAAACTTTGAACGGAATTCGATCTTTGCTGATTTAATTTGGACAAGTGAACTTTGGCAGTGTTCTTTTTTAGTCACTTCTTAGCAATTATCTTGCATCTGTGCACACTTGTTCTTGATCCTTCCACTGACAGGAACTATTCTCCCTGCATACCCTGGCTAGATCCCTCATCATTTGAATAAGTCAGTCAAATCTCCCAACCTTCCCCTGGGATAATTTTCCGAACATCTGCATTCCATTTACATAACTGAAGTTCTTCATGACAGCACAAAACATAGAATATTGAAGCCTGAAACCATTCTTGTGAATCTTTTGTACATACCAATGTTTTCATATGCTTAATGACCAGACTCCAGTTGAGGCTAAATCACACTATTATGCAAATTTAACATAACCTCTGTGCCTCTGTCTCCACTAATGAAGTCTGGGGTGCTTTCTTAATTATTTTATGAAACTATCTTGTCACCTTCAATGATTTTAAACAGGTCCCTTTGCTTCTGCACCCTCTTTAGAATTTTATTTTCTCTCTGAGGTCTTCCAAAATTGATCACCCATTCCACCAGCCTGCCTATGTCTTTTTGAACTTCTACACTACCCTCTCAGTTAACAATATTTCCAAGGTTTGTATTGTCTGTAAGGTCTAGATCATTAATAGAGCACTGATCCCCAGGGAATTCCACTATAAACCATCTCCAGTCTGAAAAACATACATTAACCATTGTTTCCTGTCACTCAGCTAATTTTGTTTCCATGTTACTTGCCCTTGTATTCTGTGAGATCTAACTTTGCTTGCAAATCTGTTGGCAGATTTATGAATTAAATTTCAGTTTTTGTGTTGGTAGATGAAAAAAAGACCATACAAGCTTTTGGATTGCAAATTAGAACCGAACTAGTTTACTAATTCCCTCTTGAGGAAAAAATCCTGGTTCCATTTCTCTTCAGATCTCTGTAGTTGACTCTGGCAATGACATCTGTAACCCAAAAAGGAAACCTAGTGTTGTCAGTTTACTCCCCGTTGGGACTTCAGCTTACAGATCAGCCAAAGTCACCTGGACAGAATTCCAGCAATAATCCAACTCTTTCAGGATAACTAATGAACAATGCCCTTACATACAGTGGACCTATTCACTCAAGCATTATATTGTCACAACTGTGGGTTCTGATTTTCCATTGTCAGGCGTCATATTGTGAAGCAAACTTGACCTGCTTATCTTCATCTAGAATGATTATCCTCTTCTAGTTATTTCTGCTATTTAATAGTAAGATATTGCTATATTGAAAGGACTGTTAAACTTTGATTTCTTTCCAGGTACTGATGACGATCTCGAATTTTACGTTCGCAAGTGTGGTGACATTCTCGGTGTATCAAATAGGCAAGATAGTCGCAGCGCAAAAGAAATTTTAGAGCATATCTTTTTCCAGGTGGTGGAGTTTAAGAAGCTGAATCAGGTGAATTTAAGAAATTTTTAATTTGCGGTGAAATTGTATAACCATCAATCTTGCAATTGTTGTCCTTTTAAAAATGTCATCCATTGCAAAAGAATTCAATATGCTCAGTTGAAATCCTGTCAGATGCATTGCAGTACACTAGTGATTATACTGTTTCTCTACAGGATCATTACCTAGACACACAGGAGGCTGGTTTAAGTACTTTGCCAAATAACTGAAATTGAACTTTTGCACCACCATGGATTCAGCAAATCTTCTTACGATGAAGATATCGGCAGGACTTGGTTCTTCTACAACTTCTAACTCACAAAATGTTAGATTCCTTATTCAAAAATGTATATTTTTGTATTGAAAGGCTTAATCATTTGTCTGTACACAAAGGCATTTTATACACTACATTGTTGCATTTAAGATGATGGTGAACTTATCCTATTTTAAAACACTCATGCTTCTAAATACCTTCAGTTACTGATTAGCACTTAATTTTAATCTCAAGTCCATCTTTCCACAATATATCATTTAATGTAACAGGTGTCTAGATGAGAATTTTGATTTTAAATTGCACACATTTACTTGAGCATTTCTGTTTAGTTTTCAGTTTGTACTTTAATTTGTAAATAAAAGGTTTTTTATTACACATTCATGTTTGTTATTTACATATTAGCACTTTGAGATAGTTAGAAGGGCAGTAATCGTGAAGAGTTAGCCTAACTGACGTCACAATAAAACTGAGACTATAGAAATTCAGTAACTGCTTCAGAACATTGATGCACAAAGACTGGATGGAACTCAAATGGTTGCACTTTTGTCAGTCAAGATCGAAAAATATCAATTTTTTAGAACTGATTATCTCAAATCATTAACCACTTGATTCTTGCACGGGAATATTCAAACATAGGAATCCTTTAACTGAGCCATGTTACCAGAAACACAGCCAGTTTCTTCATCCTGATCTTAAATTCAGAATCCAACTACAGTTTCCCTATTTTCCCTTCTCTGCCATGATCACACTATTATTCTCGGTGATATTAATTAACACTTACCATCAGTTAATTCTAGGAAATTCTTAGGCAGATAGCTTAGCTTCTTGATCTGAGAAAACCAGGAGTGGATGTCTTGGTACGGAAATTTCATTGTACCAATCTTCTTAAATTAATACATTATTTATCTCAACCAATTTAAATAATTAATGCCCAAACGAACAGTACTAAAGCTTAGGCTACAAAGAATTTTTGTGCCTTCACAGAATTTATGCAGAATGTTAGTGGACTGCAGTGTGATTTGAGGAATGGAATGCAGGTTTCAAAAATATTTTTAATATATTTAATAAAGTGCTACTGGAGAAAGCAACAGAAGCTGTTTGAATATCTAACATAATAAGCCAAATGCCTTTTTCTGAATCAACTGCATAATTGATTTCCAATCTTATTCTTTACAGTACAGAAGGCCATTAAGCTTATTTTTTTGTAAATGGTGCAAATCAGCAATTCATCTCGTACCATTCTCCCCCTAACCCTGCACATTCTTGTGCAGTTAACTGTAATTCCCTTTTGAAAGCCTCGATTGAATCTACTTTCACCACACACAAATACACAATCCATTCCAAATCCTAATCATTCACAGAATGAAAGATTTTCCTCATTCTTGTTTTCGTTCATACAATCAGTGTCCTCATCCTACACATTCACCATTAGGAACAGCTTCTCCTCACTATAGATCCTCATTATTTTCAATTCTTCTATCAAATCCCCTCAGACTTCTCCAAGGAAAAGGAAGTTGGAACTACCTTCATAACTGAGGTTCCTTACCCCTGGAGCAAAGTTCTTGAATTATTCAGCACCCTCTAATGTCTTTACATCCTTCCTAAAGCACCCTAGACCGGACCCAGTACTGGAGCTGAGGCCAAACTCACGATTAACAGGAATTCAAAATAGCTCCTTGTTTTTATACCCTAATTTTTGATTGACAGTTTTGTTTTATGTGGAGCATTTTACTTGTGCCAATAAGGATCTTGAGATGTCGTTAATGGCTTGTAAGATGAAGACAGTAAATCAATATCAAATACTGATATTAAATGGCAAGGGAAATCTATTAAATATTAGGTTGGCCGGGGGAATATTTTGGCTGCCCAATATTTGGGTGCTGAATAATTCAAGAACATTGCTCCAGGGGTAAGGAACCTCAGTTATGAAGGTAGTTCCATCTTCCTTTTCCTTGGAGAAGTCTGAGGGGATTTGATAGAAGAGTTGAAAATAATGAGGATCTATAGTGAGGAGAAGCTGTTCCTAATGGTGAATGTGTAGGATGAGGACACTGATTGTATGAACGAAAACAGCCGTGTGTACCTAAGAGTCAGAGTCATACAGCACGGAAACAGACCCTTCTGTCCAACTAGTCCATGCCGAACATAATCCCAAACTAAACTAATCCCACCTGCCTGCTCCTGACCCATATCCGTCCAAACCTTTCCTATTCACGTACTTATCCAAATGTCTTTTAAACATTGTAATTGTACCCACATCCACCACTTCCTCACGAACCACCTTCTGTGTAAAAAATTTGCCCCTTGTCGTTTTTAAATCTTTCTCATCTCACCTTAAAAATGTGCCCCCGGTCTTGAAATCTTGGGGAAAAGATAATTACCATAAGCTCTATCTATAGCCCTCATTATTTTATAAACTTCTATAACGTTGCCTCTCAACCGCCTATACGTCGGTGAAAAAAGACCCAGCCTATCCAGCTTTTCTTTATAACTCAAACCTTCCATACCCACAACATCCTGGTAAACCTCTTCTGAACCTTCTCCAGCTTAATAATATCCTTCCTATAACTGGGCAACCAGAACTGGTCACAGTATTCCAGAACAGGCCTCATCAATGTACTGTACAACCTCAACATGACTCCTAAACTCAAATGACTGAGCAATGAAGGCAAGCGTGCCAAATGCATTTTTAATCACCCTGTCTATATGTGATGCAAACTTCAAAGAATTATGTACCTATACCCCTAGGTCCCTCTGTTCTACAACACAACACAAGCCCCACCATTAACTGTATAAGACCTACCGTTGTCTGTTGTACAAAAATGCAACACCACGCATTTATCCAGATTGAACTCCATCTGCCATTTTTCAGTCCATTGACCCATTTGATCAAGATCCCTTTGTAATCTTAGAAAACCTTCTTCATTGTCTACTATGCAACCAATTTTGGTGTCCTCAATCTTACTGACCATGCCTTCTGTATTCTCTATCCAAATCATTTATGTAAATGACAAATAAAAAAGAGGACCCAAAACCAATCTCAGTGGAACACCGCTAGTCACAAGCCTCCAATCCAAAAAGTAAACCTTCACTCTTTTAAACAAAAAGGTGTAAACAAAAAAAAAAAAGACCCTCCTGACACTGCCCCCATCAGACACTCCTGGGACAGGGACAGACTAGGCGAAACACAGAGCAAAGCCACACTGCTCTTTCAAAATAGAAAATAAAGCTGTCTTGACGTTGTTGAACAAGAATAAAGACCCTATTACACTGGGGGAAAAACAGAAACAAATAAACAAACCAAAAAAAAGGCTCTCCCTTGATCCATCCCCACTGTCTTTTGGGCAGGGACCATAAGGGACCAAAGTAAAAATGAATTCAAGTAAATCAAAGAAAACTAATAAATAAATCACTAAATAATTAAATCTTCTTTGTTCCATTCTAATTTAATACTCCTGGGACAGGAACAACAATGGTCTAAAATCCAGAGGAAGTTTCCCTGCTCATCGCAACTAAAAATAAAACTCCCCCCAACACCAATCCCCATCAAATGCACCAGAGACAGGGACAGTACAGGTCTAAAACAAAAGCCCTCTTGACTCTTACAAAGGGTCCAAAATTGGGACAAAGGGAAAATAGGACCACCTTTATCCTGGGGCACCAAACCGAAAATAAACACAAACTCAAAAGGCAAAACAGAAACTTATACTACAGAGACAATTAACTAAATCAGAATATCATTATCCAGGTAGATAATGCACTCCAGCACCATGGCACCCAGCAGTCTTGAAAGGCCTCAACCGCATGTTCCCTCTCCAGGGAGACCCAAGCACAGACTTAACCACAAAATAAGGGTAGACAGTCAGGAACAACGAGCCCCTGTTCAGCCCGCTGCCTGGACCTGTTGATTGCCATCTTGGCCCGGCCCAGGAGTAAAACCACGAAAAGGCTTGTAGACTAGTCCACCCCCTCCTTGCGCCGGGTGCCCATAGATCAGGAGTGTGGGCTGAAATGGAATCAAAGTTTTAACAGCAGCTCCTTTAAAAAGGGCTTGCAAATGGATACACTTGACACAAATGTGAAACACTGTCTCCTCCAGGCCACAGACCGCACATGGACTGGCACCCAGTAAACTTGCTCCTTTGCTGGTTGCACGGGGCCGCCTCGTCAGCACTCTCCACCCCCACAAAAGGGGAGGACCCCTTTGTAGAAGGCCCTCCACTGGGGATCTCCACCATTGGAGGGCAAAACATTACGCCAAAATGTGGCTGGTGAAAGCACGGCCAAGGAGAGTGTGCAGCTTCAACCCATAGTGTCTCTGTACCATTTGAAAGGGCACCGAGAGGATATCCCCAAGATGGCTCAGATTGTGACACACCACAGACCCAATGTGGAGTTCCGGACAGGGGTCAGTTCATCCTGAAGCCCACCGCACACCTGAACCGCCTCGAGGGCACGCGAGGTGTAGGGGCCAAGCACCTCATCCATCAGGCTCGGGTTGCAAACCTGAGGTGGACTGACAGCTTCACAGTCAACTGTGCCGGTGTTATCCAGCCCACTCCTCTGCCATCCAGCGCGTCCCTGACTCTGGCCAGCCCTGCATCCCAAGCTCTCTCCTCCCTCCGCCTTCGCAAACCACACTCGAGGGGGATCCTGTTCCTGAGCAGCGGCTCCCTGATCAGAGCCGCCACTCCGATAGGGGGAGAGGTCCGACACAAACCAACCACGTCCCAGACTGTTATCAGGTCCAGTTAGAAGACAGGCAATTCCTGGAATATGACCCTAGGCCAGGACCACTCCAAGAACAGGAACTGTGTGTCGTAGCGGATACCGCGCACCTGACGGAAGAAATACGTCATCAGGGAGCACCACCTCGGAAGAGGCTCAACGTAAAGTATCGCCGCAGGGTCTGAAGGCAGAAAGTCGCTACCTGGGTGCAAAGGCACACCAGCGCCTGACCACCCTCCTCAAGCAGGAGACTCAGAACTGCAGCAGCGAGCCGGTGTTGCCTCCTGTCCGAGTAAAACTTGACGAGCTTTTTCTGCATGGTGGTGGCAAAGCAAGTGGGAGGGACCAAAGTAACCACCCAGTACCACCACATGGCGGCCACAAACTGGTCTATGACCAGCATGAGTGCCCTCAAGGACAACACTTGAAGCAGTCCTGTTCTAGGTGAGTGGTCACCTTGGTCCCCAACTCATGCCAATCCACCAGCCAGGATTCTTCAGCAGGACAAAGGTGGACTCCAAGGTCAATGAGTTATTCCATGTAATGCACCGGAGCTCCTCGAGCAGGGAGTCCATCTCCCACGGACCAACCAGGAGTCCTAATCGCTTGCTCCAGTTGATCCTTGTGGGGGACACCACAAAGCAGACCTCCTGGCACTTGCGCATCCTCCACAGGTCATGAGGAGCACGTCGTTGGTGTACGCCAAAAGAACCACCTCCAGCCCTGGCCCACACAGAGCCAAACCGGAAAGCCCCTTATGTAAGAGATGCAGGAATGGCTCCACGCAGAGAGAATAAAGCTGGCCAGACAAGGGGGCAGCCTTGACACACTCGTCTCCCAAAGCACAGGGGCGCTCTCAGGGACCCATTAATGTTCACTAGGCAATCATGGTGGCGTACAGAAGTCGGATCCAGGCGAGAAAGTGCATCCTGAATCTGAATGCTTGCAGAGTCCAGAGCGGATATCCGTGATCTACTCTGTCAAACGCCTTTTCCTGATCAAGGGAGAGAAAGATGCTCGACAGGCCAGCCTTCTGGGAATGGGAATGATGAATCACATCCCGGACCAGGTGGATATTGTTGCGGATGCTCCAGCCCGGGATGGTGATTCATGTGGTCCAACATGGTGCCAAGGTGAGTCGAAAGTGCCCTGGCAAAGATTTTGTAGTCCATGCTGAGGACGGACTCTCGACGTCAATTCTTTAACAAATGGAGATCCCCCTCCTTAGTCAACAGCGTGACGACGGCCCTGAACCAAGAAAGGGGCATCTCTCTAGTCGTGATACATTCCCCCAGGACCCATGCATAGTCCCCCCAGGATGCCCTGAGGAACTCCACAGTCAACTCGTCCAACCCTCAGGACTTGCCCCTGGAAATACGGTCAATGGCACCGGTCAGCTCCTCCATGCTCAGAGGAGTGTCGAGCTTTTCAGCCCCCTCGGGGCTGACGTGCGGCAGGTCCTCCCACAAAACTCTGTGAGCTTCCTTGCTGGACAGATCCGGAGAGAAGAGAGTCCTATAATTGTTCTTCACCTGGGCCCTTATGGCCTCCAGATCCGAGATGAAGGATCCGAAGTCAGCTAGCAGCGCAAGGAGTTGTTGGATAACCCCATCCCTTTTCTCCAGCAAGTAGAAGAAGGAGGAGCTGTGGCCGAGATACCGAAGGAACTGGACCCACAATCTCATATATGCTCTCGGGGACTCAACAAGATGCAGATCCCGGAGCGTGGCCTTCTACTCTTCATACACCTCCCACAGGGCCGTTCTCTCTTCGGGCTGACCGAGACATGACTCCAGGTCAAGCATCTCCTTCTCCAACCCCTCGATTCTGGATTTCTACCTCTTCATCAACCCCAAGCGTACTGCTGACAGAAGACACAGACATGAGTCTTACCCACATCTCACCGTGGCCTCAAGGAGGGGAAACGTCCCCTGTTTCCTTCTCCAACCGGTCCAGAAGTGATGAAACGAGTCCCGGAACCACTCATCTTCCAGCAGCAGTTTGTTATAAAGTGCCGGTATGCTGACCTCACGCTGGCACCAAACGAAACGAGCTCCGCCCTGACCAGGTTATGATCGGAAAACAGCACCTGCTGCATGGAGACCTTCGGAACACAGGAGGCGTGAGCCCTGGAAATCCAGAAGTGGCTAATTCTAGACAGTCCGACCCCAGGCCTCACAAAAGCGAAGTCAATGGAATCGGGATAGAGATTTCACCAGATGTCTACCAAGTCAAAGGTCTTAAACAAGTTCCTCGACCTCTCCACCGATGCTAAGCTCATCTGGGTACCGCCACAGAGCCCCCTCTCGAGGGGACAATTGAAATCTCCCCCGAGAAGAATGAGTTCGGCCTCGCCGATGCACTAAAAAGAGTAGACACTTCCTTGAAGAAGCACATCTGCTCAGGTCCCATCCAAGGCATTCACAAAGCGAAGCACCATGCTTCCAAAACAAACCATGAGTTGGGGCAGACAGCCTGGCATATGCTCCTTGACCCTCAAGATCTCTGGCTTTAAAAAGGGGTGAACAAGCTAGCCATCATGCCAGAATTGGAGGCCACCCTGCCACTCCAGGAGCCACATAGCTTCATCTCCTGAAACAGTATGGGTTTCTTGCAGGAGGTTAACTATGTGCTTTTGTTCCTGGAGGATCAAGAGGATATGAAATCTGTGCTGGGTCTTCCTGCTGATGAGGCTAGCTATGGGTATCTTCATGGCTGCAGTTCATGCCACCACCACCAGTTAAAACAATGAAACCCAACTTCGTGAGCACGCAGAGGGACTGTTCCACTCCCTGAGGATGCTGCAAAGGAATCCTTGGCACTGCCACTTCACGTTCTTACACACATCGAGTCATAGATTCCAGCAGCATGGAGACAGGCCCTTCAGCCCACACAGGTCCATGCCGACCAAAATGTCCATCCATGCTAACCCCATTTCCCAGCACTTGGCCCACAGCCTTCTAAACTTTTCCTATCCATGTGTTCATCCACATGCCTTTTAAATGTTGTTAATGTAGCCACCTCAACCACTTCCGCTGGCAACTCATTCCATATGTGTACCACCCTCGGTGTAAAAAAAAGTTGCCTCTCAGGTTCCCATGTATTCTTTCCCCTTTTAAACTGATACCCTCTAGTCCTTGATTCCCAAACCCTGGGAAAAAGACTGAACACATTCACCCTATCAATGCCTCTAATGATCTTATACACTTCTATAAGATTATCCCCTTAGTCTCGTATGCGCTGAAGAAAAGAGTCCTAGCTTGTCCAACCTCTCCCTATAATTCAGTCCCTGGAGTCCTGGCAGCCTTCTTGTAAATTTCTTCTGCACTCTTTCCAGTTTAATAACATCCTTCCTACAGCAAAACTGAACACAATATTCCAATGTGCTGTACAACCACAACATAACTTCCCAATTTCTGTACTCAGTGCCCTGACCAATGAAGGCCACTGTGCCAAACGCCTTCTTCACTGCCCTATATACCTGTAACTCCACTTTCAGAGAACTGTGCACCTGCACTTGAAGGTCCCTCTGTTTTCACTACACGCCTTAAGGTCCTACCATTCACCATGAAGCTTCAATCTTGATCTCCCTTTTCAAAATGCAACACCTCACACTCATCTATATTAAACTCCATTTACCATTCCTCAGCCCACTTCCCCAGCTGATCAAGATCCTGCTGCAATTTCTGATAATCTTCCTCACTGTCCACAATAACTGCCTATTTTAGTGTCATCCGTAAACTTACTAATCTTGCCTTGTACATTCCCGGGGCCGCCAATAGCTGCCAAGCAGACATGACCAAAAGCGGTAGAGAATTTCACCAATCCATAGAGTCCAGTTGGCTATCTTGGTGACCACCACTTGCAAAATAAAAAAAAGTGCCCAACATAAAGGCCTAGGAGGTAGCAAGGAGGCCTGCTCCTTCATCACTGCCATCCAGGGTAACTCTCCCCACCACAGTCCACTGTCAGTGAAGACAGCACCTCAAGGCCTTCCAGTTATTCTGGCATTGGCAAGATCTCCAGTGGCCATGCCTGTCTCAGCCTCTGAGGTGCCTGGTCCAGTTGCAGTGGACTGCAGGGGTGGGTTCGTGTCCCCATCCCCTAGCGGGGAATGCCACTCCCTCATCCCTGAGGGAAGTGTTGTTAGTATCGGATTCCCCCGTCCCTCCAACCCTAAGGAGTGGCGCCTTTTTCCAGGAGGATGGGGGGGGGGGGGGGGGAGCAAGAGACACTTCCATATCTTCAATGTCCTGATGCCCGCTCAAACGTCCTCCCTTGTCCCTCATGGGTTTCAGGGCACGCAGGGGGCCAGGTCAAACTTGGGGGGAGGGGAGGGGCACCATCTGCTCACTCGCCTTTTTATCATTGACAGGCCGCAGGCTGGGCTCCAAATCCCGCACCTTCCTGGAGGGGCCCAGGACCACTATCCTTTGTGAGGGACCCCTCCCCAGGCTGGGGACTGGTGGCCTCAGGGTCACCTGGTGAATCTTCCTGGGAGGCCACCCCCAAATGCTTAATCTTCCTTCAGGCTTTCCGCCCCTGCAGATGCTCACCTCCCATCCCGCTGGTGTCTGTAAGTGAGGTAACTCCCTCCTTTGGGGGTGCTGGTGCCAGCTGCACAGGTGTTGGCAGCAGCCTGCCAGCTCCCCTGGAGATGTCCCACTTCCATGCAGGCACAACACCACACACCCACCATTGACCACAACACTGGGTAAGCAGCACTTTCATGCACAACTGTGGATGTGCCAAACTGTGATATCCTCCTGGGCCAGGCAAACAAAAACCTGTTGCCGGAAGGAGCAAACGTGTCTCAGGCGGGCCTGAACAGTAGTGGCACCATGTCTGAACTCATCTGTCCGAGCTGGTGGAGATTTGCCGGGGTTGGGGAGTGTGGGGGGATGTGAAGAAGGAACTCAGCTGAAACAAAGGCGGGACGTTTGAAAAAAATGACCCTCTAAAGAAACTACTTGCAGAGGCTTGACAGCACACAAACTGGCAGTCACACTAAGACAGCAACTGACTAAGGTTAAAGACCCAATAGATACCATGGACAGGACTAATGTGGTTCACAAGATACCATGTGGATACTGCACAAAACACTACGAGACACAAACAAGCTGACAACTAGCAACCTGCATCCACGAACACCAGCTAACATGACCAGATATCCTCGGTTTCAATACACACAGACGAGAAAAGTCACACTTTAAATTGGGAAAACACTATCACAGGACAAGCCAAACAATTCTTGAAGGCTTGACATTCATCTGCAGATTCCATCAACAAACACATTGAATCAGACCAGATATACCGACCATTACAACGCACAGCCGGAACCGGTACCTACCAGAAGCAGCAAAAACCAGACCATATAAATTCAAACCGGCACAAGACAACAGCGTTTCACAGGAGGTTCCACAGCAGAGGATGTCATCTAGTAAGGGGATGAAACATCTGCTATCAAACCTCCCAGCTCAGTAAACACACAACCCCTACAAGCTGCAAATCTACACAAACCCTGAACTAGTGTGTTAAATCCAAAGCTCTATCCATCCCGGTTCTAGGAGTATTTGATGGGGACAGTGTTGAGGTAGTCTTACTTTCAGTTGAAAGAGTTTGAGGGGGAGCAATATCTAATCCTGTGCTGTCCCGGTCTTGGGATTGCTTAAATGAGATAGTAAACGTCAGTCTACACTTTGTTTTAAATGAAAAAAGGAAACTACTCTATCTAGCCCCATGGTGTACCTGTCCAGGCTGTTTGAAAGGGTCACTATCCATGGAGCTTGAAGTTCCGTTTAAAAGACCAGAAATATGTTAGAAAAGGTTTTCGTGACGAGTGAGAAAAAAACACCAAATTGATAAACTGAACAAAACGGCGATAAATCAGTGACAACGGTTTCTAAAAAGGGAGCACGTTAATGCAATTCAAAATTTTATTTAACCACGTAAAAAAGTTATCTGCATCACAAGACATTACAAAGATATTACCGTGAAAAAAAAAGCCTAAGTTTGATTTTCTTTCTGTATTTGCTCGACACTTCTGCAAATCGGCCCTTCCGGCTGGGTCGAGATTTATTTACAAGATTAGTGTCCATTCCACCTCTCCTCGGGTTCGAAAGGGGAAGAGGCAGCTTTCAGATCCACCGAGGGTTCCATGTTGCCCACTGCTGCAGTCTCAGAGACATCCTCCAGGGTCAAGGCGACCTGTATACTGGAGAGGTCGATTGGGATTTCTGCAGACTGCGGGAAATCCGCAAAGCCTTTCGAGTCTTCATTCCAGAGTGGAGTAGAAGATGTAGTACCCAACACATCTAAGGAGAAACTCTTCGATTCGGAAGGAGAAGGGCAGGGACGATGTTCCTGTATGAAGTCAGTATTGGGCGGCGTGACTGACTGACTCAATAAAGCAGAATCTGCTGGAGACAGAGAAGGGCACTCGGGCCAGTTGGTCTTCACTAGATTAGGTGCGAGGGCTCCTTTTCTTACGGGCGCACACGAGGCCTTGAGTTTACAAAATAAGTCATCGCTATTCTGGCAACTTTCATTGCCAGTTTTTCCATAGTCCAACTTGGAAGAGCTTGGCCGTTGCTCTGTATTTATAAATTGGCTTCCGCTTGTTATAGTCGAGATATTAGCTGACCGGTCAAAACTAGATGAAGAGATTATCCCAATTCCATCAGTTACAAACCCAATATCCAGAGCTGAGTTCATACTTGTCTGAATCAAAAATAAATTTTAAAAAACCCTCTTTTGAAAGTGCTTTATACTGTTGCTGGTTTTTCTCTGACCCTGTGTATCACGTGTAATGAATGAAAGCACAGGATTTACTCAATTTCTTAACATTCTGGGATCGGCTATTTGTGCGAATTATAAACGTCAACGATCTAATTAGCTCAGGTCCATTCAGCTCTTCTTACGTGTCTGAATATAAATTGATTATTGAAATTTCTCCTTACTGCAGAGTATGGAGTGTTGGTTTTCTTTTTGCACGAAGTCACGCTCATCAATAGAGCGATCAGCTGGTCTAGTTTTGTTTTTGACAGGTTTGTGTTCACCTGTTTGGTAGGCTACGAGTAACATTTATTTACGCGTTTTAAACGTACGTAATTCAGAAGAAGGATTTCGCGCTGTTAGAGCTTGGCCAGATCGTAAAGTCATTCTTATGAAAGTAATTCTTAAACAACTGTTTTACAAGGTTCAAATTGTGCTTAGTCCCCCAGGGTTTATCTTTTAAAAGTGAGCCAATGTCTTTGGAATACGTGGCAACAAGGTGCAGCGCTGGATGAACACAGCAGGCCAAGCAGCATCATAGGAGCAGGAAAGCTTGACGTTTCGGGCCTAGACCCTTCATCAGAAAAGGGGGTTCTGAAATAAATAAGGAGAGAGAGGGAGGCGGATAGAAGATGGATAGAGGAGAAGATAGGTGGAGAAGAGACAGACAAGTCAAAGAGGCAGGGATGGAGCTAGTAAAACTGAGTGTAGGTGGGGAGGTAGGGAGGAGATAGGACAGACAAGTCAAGGGGGTGGGATGAGGTGAGTAGGTAGGAAATGGGGGTGTGGCTTGAGGTGGGAGGAGGGGATAGGTGAGAGGAAGGACAGGTTAGGGAGGTGGGGACGAACTGGGCTGGTTTTGGGATGCGGATGGGGGAGGGGAGATCTTGAAGCTTGTGAAATCCACAGTGATACCATTGGGCTGCAGGGTTCCCAAGCAGAATATGAGTTGCTGTTCCTGCAACCTTCGGGTGGCATCGTTGTGGCACTGCAGGAGGCCCAGGATGGACATGTCATATGAGGAATGGGAGGGGGAGTTGAAATGGTTCGTGACTAGGAGGTGGAGTTGTTTAGTGCGAACCGAGCGTAGGTGTTCTGCAAAGTGGTCCCCAAGCCTCCGCTTGGTTTCCCCGATGTAGAGGAGGGTACTGCAGATGCAGTATACCACATTAGCAGATTTGCAGGTGAACATCTGCTTGATGTGGAAAGTCTTCTTGGGGCCTGGGATGGGGGTGAGGGAGGAGGTGTAGGGGCAGGTGTAGCACTTCCTGCGGTTGCAGGAAAAAGTGCCGGGTGTGGTGGGGCTGGAGGGGAGTGTGGAGTGGACAAGGGAGTCACGGAGCGAGTGGTCTCTCTGGAAAGCAGACAAGGGTGGGGAGAGAAAAATGTCTTTGGTGGGGTTGGATTGCAGATGGCAGAAGTGTCTGAGGATGATGTGTTGGAACCGGAGGTTAGTGGGGTGGTACGTGAGGACGAGGGGGATTCTTTTTTGGTTGTTATTGCGGGGACAGGGTGTGAGATGAGTTGCAGGAAATTTGGGAGACTCGGTCAAGGGCGTTCTCAACCACTGCGGCGGTGGGGTGGGGGGAGGGGGGGGGGAAGTTGTGGTCCTTGAAAAACGAGGACATCTGAGATGTACGGGAGTGGCATGCTTCATCCTGGGAGCAGATGTGTCGGAGGTGAAGGAATTGGGAATAGGGGATGGCATTTTTTGCAGGAAGATGGGTGGGAGGAGGTGTATTCTAGGTAGCTGTGGGAGTCAGTGGGCTTGAAATGGATATCGGTTTCTAGGTGGTTGCCCGAGATGGAGACAGAGGTCCAGGAAGGTGAGAGGGGTGTTGGAGATGGTCCAAGTGAACTTCAGGTTGGGGTGGAAGGTGTCGGTGAAGTTGATGAACTGTTCGAGCTCCTCGTGGGAGCACGAGATGGTGCCGATACAGTCATCAATGTAACGGCGGAAGAGGTGAGGTTTAGGGCCAGTGTAGGTACGGAAGAGGGATTGTTCCATGAGGCCACTGTCAGAGAACCCACAGATGATGTCACATCCGCCACCACCAGGTACACCACTTCCAGGACAGCAAACTCCATCGCTGCTGAAGCCACCGCCTCCATTTCCGAGACCAACACCACAGACACTGCCATCGCCACTGCTACCCCTCCTACCCCTCCACTGCCTCCCCCCTACCCCGCAGTGGTCGAGAATGCCCTCGACCAAGTCTCCCACATTTCCCGCAACTCATCTCTCACACCCTGTCCCCGCAATAACAACCAAAAAACAATCCCCCATCTGTGGGTTCTCTGTCAGTGGCCTCATAGAACAATCCCTCTTCAGTACCTACACTGCCCCTCTTCCCCGTTACATTGATGACTGTATCGGCGCCACCTCGTGCTCCCACGAGGAGCTCGAACAGTTCATCCACTTCACTGACACCTTCCACCCCAACCTTAAGTTCACTTGGACCATCTCTAACACCCCTCTCACCTTCCTGGACCTCTCTGTCTCCATCTCGGGCAACCACCTAGAAACTGATATCCATTTCAAGCCCACCGACTCCCACAGCTACCTAGAATACACCTCCTCCCACCCACCCACCTTCCTGCAAAAATGCCATCCCCTATTCCCAATTTCTTCGCTTCCGCTGCATCTGCTCCCAGGATGAGGCATTCCACTCCTGTACATCTCAGATGTCCTCGTTTTTCAAGGACCGCAACTTCCCACCCCCCACCCCCTACCCCTCCACCGCCTTCCCCCCCACCCCACAGTGGTCGAGAATGCCCTCAACCAAGTCTCCCACATTTCCCGCAACTCATCTCTCACACCCTGTCCCTGCAATAACAACCAAAAAAGAATCCCCCCTCGTCCTCACGTACTACCCCACCAACCTCCGGATCCAACACATCATCCTCTGACACTTCCGCCATCTGCAATCCGACCCCACCACCAAAGACATTTTTCTCTCCCCACCCTTTGTCTGCTTTCCGGAGGGACCACTCGCTCCGTGACTCCCTTGTCTGCTCCACACTCCTCTCCAGCCCCACCACACCTGGCACTTTTCCCTGCAACCTCAGGAAGTGCTACACCTGCCCCTGCACCTCCTCCCTCACCCCCATCCCAGGCCCCAAGAAGACTTTCCACATCAAGCAGATGTTCACCTACACGTCTGCTAATGTGGTATACTGCATCTGCTGTACCCGTTGTGGCCTCCTCTACATCGGGGAAACCACGCTGAGGCTTGGGGACCACTTTGCAGAACACCTACGCTCGGTTCGCATTAAACAACTCCACCTCCCAGTCGCGAACCATTTCAACTCCCCCTCCCGTTCCTCAGATGACATGTCCATCCTGGGCATCCTGCAGTGCCACAACGATGCCACCCGAAGGTTGCAGGAACAGCAACTCATATTCCGCTTGGGAACCCTGCAGCCCAATGGTATCACTGTGGATTTCACAAGCTTCAAAATCCCCCCTCCCCCTACCGCATCCCAAAACCAGCCCAGCTCATCCCCGTCTCCCTAACCTGTTCTTCCTCTCTCCTATCCTCCCCTCCCACCTCAAGCTGCACCCCCACTTCCTACCTACTAACCTCATCCCACCCTCTTGACCTGTCTGTCCTCCCTGGACTGACCTATCTCCTCCCTACCTCCCCACCTACACTCACCTTTACTGGCTCCATCCCCGCCTCTTTGACCTGTCTGTCTCCTCTCCGCCTATCTTCTCCTCTATCCATCTTCTATCCGCCTCCCCCCTCTCCCTATCTATTTCAGAACCCCCTTCCCCTCCCCCATTTCTGATGAGGGGTCTAGGCCCGAAACGTCAGCCTTCCTGCTCCTCTGATGCTGCTTGGCCTGCTGTGTTCATCCAGCTCTGCTACTTGTTGTCTCGGATTCTCCAGCATCTGCAGTTCCTACTATCTCTTTAGAATATGTTTTCGCCCAAACTACCAGCATGTCCATCTTTTTCTGCGTGTCTGTTCCTGCAGGGTAAAGGATTAATGTTAAAATCTAAGTAGAATGGCTTATGCCATGCACAATGAAACATTGTATGACAACCTGAACTCATTGAGAATTCTTCCAATTATTAGAAGCTTTGCTTTGGAAATAATTAGACAACGATAGACACTTTTCCCTCCCTTTATCTATCTGAAGCTGAACATTTTTGAAATCTCAATCTCGCCCAAGAGTAGATAGTAGTATAAATTTAAATTGTGTTAACATGTTCAATTTAATAGGAACTTGTCACTGATTTCCTGCCATGCCATTCAGTTTATGGATATCTTTGTTTTTGTTTTTCCTACCTCATTTCAAACCTTTTCCAATTTATCTCTGCCCTTTTAAATGGTAATTCAAGCACCATGGATGTTGTCCCTGACAAACATTCTGGACAGGCACACCACAGAGCTAGGTACAGAGTAAAGTTTCCTTTACTCATTCTACAGAAAGTGTAGACTAACATTTACTATCTTAAATCAAACAATTCCTGAGACAGGTACAGCATGGAGTAACATAATGCTTCCCTCTACTCTTCTGGCATATAACAATCACAGCCAATGTCCTAATGTTTGATTTAATGAGCTCCAATGACCGGCAAAAGATAAATCTGCAGGAAGCAAGCTGGAGAAATGCATGGAGCTGGGAGAGGCTGAAATGAAGTCAAATTAAAATTATTAGTTAAAATGAATATACCATTATAAAGACCAATGCAATTCATTTATTGTGGGCTGCGACTATGTCTTCTGGGTCTACAGAATGTCCTCCTTGAATGCCTGTCAACACTCTGTTAGTTTTATCTGCAAGTAGCTACTTGAGCCAAATCATATCTTAGTAAAATTGGTCTTTCCCCAGTTTAGAAATTATCCATATCCATTTATAGCTACCATAAATCTAACTAAATTATGGTCACACTCTCTCCAAAATGATTCCCCACTAGTGTTTTCCACCCGTCTGGGCTCATTTCCAAATATTAGGTCTAGAATGTTCCTCTGCCTTGTGGGCTTTCTGGCTTAAAAACCATTCTCTCAGATGTATTGTAAGATTTTCTTTCCCTCACTTACTTTGCACACTAATATTTGGTCAGTTAAAATACAATATTATTATAATTTACATTTATTATTCCTACTTTGAAATTTGATTTTATATATTTAATCCTCTTGTATCCCTGTAACTGTTTGAGAGCCTATAGTATGTACCCAGCAGTGTATTTGTCTCCTTTGTGTTTCTTACTACTTTTCTTATCGTGTATTTTAATGATCCTTCCAAGATATCATCTCTCCTCTTCTATTCCCTTATTTATCTTGCCTAAAAGCCCCATGAACAGGAAGGTTGAGCTGTCACCTATGCTTCCTCTGTCTTCCATACTCACTCAATTGCATTTTAGTTTCTAATTCCATCTTAGCTTCTCTCCCTTCAGAACTACTTTTCTGGATACCATCCTCCATAAAAGTATTAGCAAACTTCCCTGCAGGAATGTTGGTCCTGGTCCTGTTCCTGTTCTGATGTAACCCATCCCACTTCCCCTACAAATGATCCTCGTATGTCAGCAATCTAAAGCCTTCCTTCCTGCATAATCTCTCCATCCATATTTTCATCTGTTCTATCCTCCTATTCCAATGCTCCCTACTGAGTGGTTCCAGGAATAATCTTGAGATAACTACCTTTGAAGTCCTCCTTTTCAATTTTCTATTTAAACCAATAAAGTCTGCTTTCAGGACTTTGTTTATCATCCTTCCTATGTCCAAAATGGACCATAACCTTGGACTGTTCATCCCCCCCCTTTCTGAATACACTGCAGCTTCTCTGTGACATTCTTATCCTGGCACTGTCCTGGAGTCATATTTACAATCTTAGAACTTCCTGTCTACTCCTTTCCCTAACTAAACCCCTAACATTAGACCCATTCCACAATTCTTCCTTTCCCAAGCCTGAACATCTGGAACATCTACAGTGCCATAGCCTTGGCTCTGTCTGACAGACATGGAGGAACTGTCACTCTCACTTTTTCCTAAGGCTGAAAATCAGTTTCTGAATGATATGCAATTGGGAATCCTCTCATCGCTTGCCTGGTGCCTGTCTGTTGTCCAGCAGTTACTCGTACTTTCTCTGCCTGCAGTTCTTTAAGCTGCAGAGTGACCTTGCCTTGAAATGTGCTGCACACAAACCCCTTGACTTTGTGAATGCACTGTACTGCCTCCAACTGTTGCTCAAGCTCCAAACCTAGAGCTTGAGTTGCTGCAGCTGGAAGTACATCCTACACATAATCATGTAGACAATCGAGGTTCTCCCGTGTACAAATCAGTGACGTGATCTCCCCAAACCTATTTTTACTAAATAGAAATGTAGACCATTGCATTTATTTTGCCCTTCCTCCTAATTAATATGGACTAAAAACAATCTTATTCTTATGTCCGACATACAACAAGAACACTTTTTGACTTAACATTTTTTGTTTGATGGAGTTATAGAGATATACAGCATGGAAACAAACTCTTTGGTCCAACTTTTCCATGCCGACCAGATATCCTAAATTAATCTAGTCCTATTTGCCAGCATTTGGCTCATATCTCTCTAAATCCTTCCTATTCATGTATCCATCCAAATGCCTTTTAACTGTGGTTGTTGTACCAGCCTCCATCACTTCCTCTGGCAGTTCATTCCATACAATCACCACACTCTGTGTGAAAACATTGCCCCTTATGTCCCTTTTAAGTCGTTCCCCTCTCACCTTAAACCTATGCCCTCAAATTTTGGACTCCCCTACCCTGGGGAAAGGACCTTGTCTATTCACCCTATCCATGCCCCTCATGGTTTTATAAACTTCTATATGCACTCAGACAATGAAGGCCATCAATTTAACTGGGATGACATGACCATCCTAGCTAAAGGCAACCATAGACACACGTAGAAATTCCTAGAGACCTGGTTCTCAACCCATAATGCAATCAATAGACATGTGGAAATGGACCCCATCTACAAACCCTTGCAAAAAAAAAAAAAAAACCAGAAATGACACAAAACACCTCAACAGACCAGGTCATATAAATACTAAGTGGAGGAGAACAACATCGCTTCATCGGAGGCCGCACTGATGATGTTACCTAGCATGGTGATGAAACGTCTGAACTATAACCAGCCAGCTTGGTAAGCAAGTTAACAATCTCAAACTTCTATAAGATCACCCCTCTGCCTCCGATGCTCCAGGGAAAATAGCCCCAGCCTATTCAACCTCTCCCTATAGCTCAAACCCTCCATTCCCAGTAACATCCTTGTAAATCTTTTCTGAACCCTTTCAAATTTAACAATGTCTTTCCTGTAGCGGGAAGACCAGAATTGAATGCAGTATTCCAAACGTAGCCTAATCAATGTCCTGTCCAACCACAACATGACTTCCCAACTCCTATACGCAATGCAATAACCAATAAAGGTGAGCGTACCAAACATTTTCTTCACTTCTGAGGAAGGGTCACCAGACCCGAAATGTTAACTCTGTTTTTTCCTTCACAGATGCTGCCAGACATGCTGAGCTTTCCCAGCAAATTTGTTTTTGTTCCTGATTTACAGCATCTGCAGTTCTTTCAGTTTTTACCTTCTTCACTACCCTGTCTATTTGTGACTCCACATTCAAAGAACTATGAACCTGCATGCCAAGGTCTCTTTGTCCACCAACACTCCCCAGGACCTTACCATTAGGTGTATAAGTCCTGCCCTGATTTGCCCATTCAAAATGCAGCATCTCATACTTATCTAGATTAAACCCCATCTGCCCCTCCTTAGCACATCAGCCCATCTGATTAAAGTCCCATTGTACACCCAGGTGAGGTGTGATAACTGCCTTGTATAAGTTCAACATCACTTTGGACAAGAGAAAACAGTCTGTGACATCATAGGAAATTAGTAAGTTAATTGGTTGTTGAGTAACTGCTGTTAGCTATTGCATTACAACTCCAGTAATTTTGAAAAGTGTAGGGTAGTGAATCTGTGGAATTCTTTACCACTGAGGGCTATCAAATCTGGGTCAGTAACCAAAGGCTGAGAGATTTTCAATCAGTATCAGAATCAAGGGTTATGGAGCAGGAAAAGCCAAGAAAGAGGTGTTGAGGATTATCAGATCAGCAATGATCTCAAAGGGCTAAATGGCCTACTTCTGCTTTTAGTCTCATGGTTATGTTTTTAAACATGGCAGGGCAGCTCATCCAAGCAAAATGCACATTCTGTGGCATGTGGGAGTCATGACTACTTCTTATCGATTAGATGAGCTCATGCAATGAAGAGTCACTGGCTGCACCAGCTTTAGCACTGGGTTTTAAGCTTGAACATCAGCTAGAGTCACTGAGGTACATCCAAGATGCAAAGAACTACTGGATAACATATTCAGAGAGTTGAAGCACAAGTTCGGACATGCAGACAGATAGGCAATGTGTGATCACCGGGCGGTCCAAGAGAAATAGGCAGGTAGGTCATGTTCACCAACTGGTTTTTCATTCTGGATATTGGTTAGGGTGTTGGACCCTTGAAAGACTGTAGTCAGAGCCTGGCTCATGCCATCACAGATGGCCTGGCTGTACAGGAGAGGATGAAGCAGACTGGAAAGGTAGTATTGATAGGGTATTATTAATTAAAGGAACACACAGGTGTTTCTTTGTTTGTCAACATTGCTCCAAGATGGTGTGTGCCTCCTTGGGGCTAAAGTCAAATAAATCACAGAATGGCTGCAGAATATTCTTCTGTGGAAGCGCAGACAGCCAGAAGTTGTGATCCGAATTGGTACTGACAATATAGGAAGGAGGAGGAATGCGGTCCTGCAATCAGAATATAGCAGTCTAAGTAGAAAGTTACAAACTGACCTCTAAACTAGTAATAAGCATGGGGCTGGATGAACACAGCAGGTCAAGCAGCATCATAGGAGCAGGAAAACTTGACGTTTCGGGCCTAAACCCTTCATCAGAAACTCTAGATTATTGCTTGTGCCATATGGAAGTGAGTACAGAAATGGGTAAATAAGACAGATAAATGTGTGGCCGGAGAGGGTTAGGGTTAGTGCACTTCTGAAGTTCTGAGGGTCACTCAACATGAAATGTTAACTCTGAATTCATTCCACAGATGCCTCCAGCATCTTTTCCATCTGTGCTTTTCCAGCAATTTCTGTTTTTGTTTGTGCAAGAGAAACTCAGGAGGTCTGGCTGTTCACTGGACTGCTTTCTCTTACCACATGCTGCCAGACCTGTTGAATTTCTCCTGCAACGTATATGTTTGCTATATAAAAGCAAGATTTCCTTCTTTTGCATAAGCAGAGGTGCTGCTTGCACTCTGGTTTGAATGTCTGTTTAGGTGCGCATTGGTGAAACAGGTTGACCCATTTTCAGGAAGGAACGGTATAGAAGCGGTTCGCTGTTTCGCACATCCCGCCAGATGGAACGTTGGCCCGGGAATGGGACGGACGAGTTCCTCAATGCTATATGGCATTCCGCAAAAAAAACCCCAACCAAACGATCTTAATGTTAAAGTCCAACAGGGAGCAGGGAGGTTGGATTCGCAAAGTAAAAAAAGTAGGGTGGTAGTTTTCGTTTCTCTTTTCACAATGAATCTTCACCCCTCCGCGCAGATTACGATCGAAGCCCCAGTTTGTGAATGGGACGTTAACCCTTGTGCTACTGGGAGGGGGCGGGACACACCAACAGTCGGGGGCGGGGCGTGTCCATTGGGGAGGTAGGGCAACAAGTGGGCGTGGCGGTAGCCAATGCGCAAGTGCAGTGGCGGCCAGCGAGGAGCGGCGCATTTGGCGGGTTTGAAGAAACGGCTTCCCGGAGTAGTAGCGGGAGAGTGTCGGAGACAAAGGTTCGGTAACTTGTGAGGCGCAAGATCCCTGTTGGATGTATGAACGGCGGTTTTGACAGTTTTGTTTCCTTTTTTTTTGAAAGAAGGAAGTTATTACTTTTTCTAGTCTGCCCAGCTTGATGGTGGTCGACTCCCAGGCCATAGTGACCCTGAGGTAGTTCAAGTCCTTGTGGGCCTCTTTCCCCTCCCCATGGCTCAGAAGACTTTATGGTGAGTGACCGACCGATTTGACGCTGTATTTGTTTTAAAAAATAGGTAAAGCTCACTTTGATTTCCCTCTCAGCCATCCCGATGTTTGGGCCGTGATTCCCCCCCCTCCCAGAATAATTAATGCTTGCAACATAACTTTGTCAAAGATATGGAATGAGGGAGAGATCGTTTCTGTGCTTCGGTGAATTAATAACGTGCGTGTAATCTTGCGTCGAGAGGAAATGGAGAAAACCGTATTTAAATTTGTAGAGGTTTCTTGAGATAGAGGATTCTTCAAAACTGGGACAAATTACGTTTAAATGGGGATTATATTGCATTTACAAACTCTTCAAAACATGTTGGAAAGGGCTGGGTATAGAATCAAAGTTGATTTTTGTTTCCTTCTGTGCATATTGAGTTAGCTGGTTGTCATATCTGAAGAAGCGCGCACCTGTAATGAAACCTGCCTTTTAACCTCTTTTTGTCCATTTAAATTAAAAGCGGAAAATTCTAGTGAGTTTCCATTCCAGGTGTAGGCCTACTTTCACCATAGAAGTTATGGGTTCAAGTCCCAATCCAGTGATTTACGTATTTATTAAATGCTGATACTCCACAGCAGTATTGGATCTTCCTTGGGTGGACCTGAACGATCCTTTGGTGTTTTGTGCTAAAAGATAGAAAATCACGACTTTGTACAAAACAGAAATTGCTGGAGAAACTGAACAGCTTTGGCAGGGTCTCTGCGGACAAAGCAGAGTCAACGTTTCTTCATCAGAACTGAAGGGTCACTGGACTCGCAACGTTGATTCTGCTTTATCTTCACAGATGCTGGTAGACCTGCGTTTCTCCAGCAATTTTTAACTTTTGTTTGTTTTCCAACGTAGGTAGTTCTTTTATTTTCATTTTCATGGTTATGTGACGGTTTGTGGGACCTAGCTATGAGCATATTGGCTGCATTGTTTCCTATACGTTATCAGTGAACAGATTCACATGTTTACTGTGAAGAGCTTTTGGACTGCCTGAAGTTCAGAAAGGCGCTATACAAATGGTAAATGTAAAACCAAGGAAATCCAACCATTTTATCTCCTTCTTAAAAACTTAACAGGGGCACAGGTGCCTGGTCTGGAAGTTTTAAAAGGTATATTATATTGCTGGTTGTTCTAAATAAAAGGAATTAGTGAAAAGATAACAAGACTTTTGCTTTTGGTTGTGAACTTGCATCAGCAAGCTTTATAATTATATGTTAAGTCTTGAAATGATTTAATATATCAGGATATTAGACTGTTTTTAGTTTGTCTTGTTGGTCTTTGATTAAATTACTAACAAAATAATTGTGTAGAAATGCTTAAAAATTGTTTTATAGAAGAAAATAGAATTTTTTTTAATCTGCTGTCATTCAGAAAACACTGATCATATTCTACGGATTTTCTTCCCCAAACATATTCTTTTGCAAGTCATAAACTAGTGTTTTACTATAACAAGAGTGTGGTTTTCCTGCTGTTGAATCTTAAAAATTTAAAAGTTGACCCATAGAACATCATGATATTTTTCATAAAGTCCCTAGTGTCGAAGTAGGCCATTTGGTCCATTGAGTCCACACCAACCCTCTGAAGACCATCTCATACCCCCTAATCAATCCTTGCAACCCAGCATTTCCTATGGCTAATCTGCCTAGACCTGGACACTAAATTGGCCATGCTAAGATGCCCATACCTAACCTGTACATCTTTGGATTGTGGGAGGAACCCATGCAAACATGAGGAGAATGTGCAAACTCCACACAACGTTGTATGAGGGTCAAATCAAATCCACGTCCCTGGTGCTGTTAGGTAGCAGTGCTAACCACTGAGATACCATACTGCCCTTTTTTTTTTAAATGGGTTTACAATTTGCTACCAGCTAGATTCCATCTGTACTGTCTTCAGGGAGTTGTTTCTGCATCAGTTCGTATGGTCTAAATGCGTTGACCTCTTCACCTCCCTTCTGAACTTAATTTTAGAGCCTGCTCTATCTCCTCTTGCTGGTCAGGATATTGTATATTTTGAGTATTTTCCTAATAGAAAGAAACGTGACATGTTGGTCCATGTTGAAAACAAGTTTCTATCTTGTAAACTAGGAGGAAGCGGACTTCAATATAAATCGTTAAGAGTTAACAAACTTGATCCTCCTTATTCCACAAATTAAGTTGACTCTGCTGATTGCTGTTTCAACTCTAACTCACATTGAGTGCTTGCATGAATCTCTACTTCATGATATGCTTTCTTTTCATAAATGTACATACAGTGAAGAATTGGATGAACCCTCACAGGATTTGGATTACGATATTCCGGATCACAAAGATGCGAATAAGTTCTTCAAAGTCAAATGGTCTGCGGAAGAGGTATCTGCTTTGAAACCAAATGCATGTGTGTGTTTTTAAAACAAAATGACAAATACACCTAAGATACCACCCATTGTAAAATTCCAGTGCCTGGTTTCTCAGAATAACGATGTTTATATCAACTGAAGTGCAATGTGCTATGTTTGAAGTTACATTTGAATCTGAAATACAGAGCAGTTAGAGAACTGTGGTGCATCTTTCATCGATATGCTTCCAGATTGGAAAGAAATTCAACTCGTGGATTGATATTATTAAAAACATGCAAAAATTAGCTCCTAATTTGCCATTTTAAAATTTTTCATAGCCTGTCTAGTCAGGAACAGGAATTGTTGCCAAATTTTTTTTAGGGCATAAAACATTTTATCCTTTCAGGAAGTGCTGATTTCATGTACGCATCAGAATATTTCACTGAAAATCTATCCGTATGAAACACTAGAATTTAATGAGACAGTCAAAATCTGTTCTTGCAGTAAGAACAAAATGTGTGGAATGCTCCTTTTTGTAGTGGGTGAAACTGTAGCAACTCCCAATCCTAGTAGTGAATTTGCAAGGGATCTGCAGTGGAAAAATCAAAATCTCCTAAGGCACTGCTATTTCCAAGTGTGAATGTTAATGTGTAAGCATGTGTCACAGAAACCATACAGCACATCAGCAGTAAAAAAAATACCATGATGACTTGGGTGTACGAATGTAAAGAATTATTGACCTGAGTCAACAATTCTTGGATACTGTTGTGCACAACTAATCAAACATGCTATGATTATTGTACCAGGCTGTTCAGTTTCTTTTTTAAACTTTAAACTTTAATGTTAACCAAATTCACTTGTAGTAACCACGGCAGCTGCTTACCTGCTGATTCTGAATCATACTGAAGTTTGTGCCAGCGCTTCGATGGGTTGAAAGCATAGTAGTTTGCGTGAATTTCTGCTAGTTTGTGATGCCATCTACTGCAGACAACTGGAGCAGCTGTTAGAATTCCAATTTCTGAAATACTGGCAATAGGTATGCTGGTCAACTATAGATATTTTTAATCTTCCTGTTCAGATGTGTTACAACATGTGTGGGCCATATGGGGCTGGTAGAGGTGCTATCACTACACCAGGTTAACAACATGTTAAAGGCTTACTTCCTTTTGTTTAGGGAAATTTTGATAATGGTATTAATGGACTGAATTATAAAACACGTTAGCAAAAGCAAGTCGTATAGTTCGTGGAAAAAAAACATGAATGCACTGGTTGTCATTGATTCTCTTATAGGAAATAGGTTTATTGTATGGCTTTGAAGAAATTGCTATTTTTAAAGTCACTTATCAAACACACTACAAATCTAGTTTAGTGCTATGTTTTCTTCCCGTACAAGTTATTCTAATTTAGTGTAGAAACATCATCTCACAGCTTAATTGGTTTGAACCTTTTTATTGTGGCTTTGCAAAGTTATTGTGGCACACAGCCCTATAATCTTTGTAGAAGTTGCAAGAAGCTTCACACTACCTACAGCAGGATTTTAATGACATTACTATGTTTAAAGGTGTTTAACTTAAGCTTTTTGCTTTTGCATAGGATGAAAAGTTGAAGAAGTTGGTAAACCAATATGGCAAAAATGATTGGAGACTTATAGCAAGTAATTTTTCTGTAAGTATCTATACTTGTGATTTCTGACGGTAGTCATTCTTGTCCTGGTTCTTGAGTAAAACTGATCTCACAACCTACCTTCCCATTATTGAGACAGTCAAAAAAACTCTTAATGTGAAATTTATTAATTACACAAGCAAATGAACTCCATGTATTTTTAGACCCATATTTGAGTGCTGTGAACAAGCAGAGGTAGGGTTAGGAAAAAAATGAGCAGCTCAAATGGGAAAAACTTAGCCTCTGCTTATATCCAGAAAATGTAACCACCTGTGCAAAAAAAGGACTAAATTTCCTTGTTGCAGATTCTTGAAGAACAGGACAAATCCTCCATATGCACGCTTCTTGGAAAGAAGCATATGACTATTAATTTTTGTAGAATTGCTGCCTATAGGTCAGGTGGTACGTTCATCAGTATTCGATTTATTGGTTAGCTCTGGAACTTAAGATTTTTTTTTATATTGCTCCCTAAATTGATGGGATGCATATTGTCAACCTTTGCTATTATGAAACAAGTTTGTTTAGACTTAACGATTTTTGATAATACTGGAATCACTGTCTTTAATACACCCACGGGACTTTGCAATCTTGTTTCTCGGCCTTCAAATTGCAGGTTTCCACAACAGGCAATGCTACTTATGAGTATATGCATGTTCTTGCAAAGTTCCAGATTAGAATGTGATTGTGATGGTATACCTTACGTGCTGTGTGTTAACTATTTTCAGCACTAATATTTTTGAAAAATAATTTCCACTGGTGGTTTTATTGCTTGTGATTTGAAAAAGTAGTCATTTGTAATAATCTTTTGTTCAAATATCCTACACCTTCCTCATTCAAGCTACCGCAGGTTGAACTGCATTTGGTTGCATTTAAATTATTTCTGTTTTTGAAAATCTTCTTTCGACGTCATTTCGTCAAAAACTGAAATGTACTGAAGGTTGATTTATTAATAGAAAAAGATAGGCTAACATTTTACTGTCTGATGATTGAATTTTTTTAATAGTATTAAAGTGAGTGGTAAGTGGATGCAATAAACAGAAGAAATCTGAAGTCATGAAAGTCACGTGTTCAAATCAAATTGTAGCAGAACTTTGAGGATGGGTGGGATTTCTTTGCTAAAATTGTCCCCCAAAATATGTTGCACTTTGGAAATGGGGAAGAGGCAAAGGGAAAAGGTCCCAATACAAATGAAGGAGGCTCGACTGTGGCGCCACAGTGAAGCTAGTAACATATGGATCGAACAAATGTTGAAAATGATCACTGAATCTACTTATTGGCTTCCCAAAATAGAGAAGCAAACTGAATGTCAAGTACAGCGTACTAGATTGGACAGACTGCACTTCTTGTGTGTCTTTCACCTTTTAGCTGTTGTCGTTGGTTCCCCCTGCCAGATTGGAAGGCCATAAGGGAAGATTGACCAGCTGTGGATTCGATAGAATGTTGGACAAGTGTATTGTCAAAGAATAATACTCACAAAGAAATGTGTTGAAAGAGGAAAATGAGGTTGTTAGTGGGATAATTGGTTATGTGGGAGGATAGGGTGACATTTGTGGATGGGAAATATGATCCCTTTTAATTGACTTCTTTTTTTCTCCAGCTTCTACAAAGAAGTTTATCTTCCAGATTCCAATCTTGTTTATGGATCCAACCCAAAATGTTAGGCTATGTATTATGTCTTAAATATGCTGCTTTGTGTTTCCAGTATTTGGAATATGTTCAGTCTCCCTGTTGAAGGAAACACTACATCCATCAAAGGGCATAATTGTTTTAAATAACTTCAACCTGTACCCAATATTTGACATTAAATGGTTTTTTTCAAAGCAGTTAAATATCCTATAAATTTGAATTATTTAAATTTTTTTTAGATTTAATTTTGTTTGGATTGCTTCCAATTTAAGTGCAAAATGGTTTTTGAATGGATGCCATTTGACTTTTGCAATGCTTTGCTCATTTTCTCCAAAGTCCACTCTACATAATCTCCAACATGTTCCAACTTTACTATAAATCCATCTTGTGTTATGTTGCAGTCACCTATCGGCTAGTTGATTGAATGTCTGGGAGAGATGCATAGTTGAATGCTATCCTTGTACGTGTAGAAACTGGCCCTTTCTTAATTGATAATGCTGCTGAAAGATGGGAATAGGAAGAAATCAGAATGGAATCTTGAAGTATACCACAGTCCTATTGGAGTAAATGATGCTGAACTTCCTGTCTTATGTGTAATTTGTTTTGTTTTACTGCACACACCGCGCGGGGGGGGGGGGGGGGGGGGG
>JAHRHZ010000088.1:9099391-9119850 GCA_024137785.1 Ginglymostoma cirratum
CCCCCCCCCCCCCCCCCCCCCAGTTTTATGTTGGTTATACTTTTTGACTTTAATTGTTATAGAACCGAACTGATCTTCAGTGCCAGCATCGATGGCTGAAGGTTCTGAATCCAGAGCTTGTGAAAGGGCCATGGACAAAGGAAGAAGATCAGAAGGTAAATGTAAAAATGGATGAAATTGCAAACCTGTAAGGGATGTTTTTATAAGTATCATGAATCTGGGAATGTAGGCGTAAAAGAAGAACCTTTTGCCCCTCAAGCCTGTTCCACCATTCAACAAGAATGACTGAACTGTTTATATTTAGAATTCTACATTCCTATCTACTCCTGATTAACATTTTATTCTCCTGTCCATTTTCCTGTAATCTATCTACCTCCACTTTTACAAAGACAATGACACTGCTTGCTGAGGCTGAGTTTCAAAGGTCACAATCCTCAAAAAATTTATTTTCTTTTCTCCTAAAAGTGTGTTCCCTGGCTCTTGGTTTGCTCGTCAGATGAAACATCCTTTCCACAGCTAACTTGTCAAAACCATTCGGGATCTTGTATACCTCAGTCAAGTTATTCCCTCATTCTCCTAAACTCCAGTGAAAAAAGCCCAGTCTGTCCAGCCACTTGTCACAAGACAGCATGCTAATTAGTGATATCGGTCTTGTAAGCCGCCTCAGAATCACATCCAACTCATTTACGTCCCCTTTAAAATAAGGAGACCAGAACTGCAAATAGTATTCAAGATGTGGTCTCACCATTGCCTTGTATAACTGAAGCATAATATTTTACTTTATGCTCAATTCCTGTCATTGTGAAGGGTGGTATTCCATTAACCATCTTAATTACTTGAGGTACCTGCATACTAAGCTTTTGTGACTTGTACAGTAGAATACCTCTGCCCCAAACCTTGGAATTCTGCTGTTGTTCTGTTTAAGTAATACACTTTTATTAATAAAAGCCCTTCCTACCAAACTGAACAATTTCACCTTTTCCCAAATTATACTCCACTTTCCAAATTTTCATCTATTTATAGCTATCTGCATTCACCTTATGACCACTTCACAGAATACTTTCTCCTATTTTTGTATCATTAGCAGATTCAATTGCTGTGCCTTCACTCATCTTCTCAAACTCGCTGATTATAAATTGTTAAAAACAGTGAGGCCCCAGCACCAACTCCCTGCAGGATTCTATCTGACACATCCTGCCATTTAGTCAAGAACCCATTTATGGACACAGTTTTCTGCAAGCCAACCAATTTTCTATCCATGCTAGTGTGTTTAAAATTTTAGCAGAAATTTGTAGCTCAGGTTATGGATGCCGTTGTTCATTAGCTTGCCAAGCCACTTATTCCATGGTGTGCAGAGGTTTTGTTACCATTCTAGGCAACCTCGTCAGTGTGACCTTTAATTGAAGCGTTGGTGTTCTGCTCCTTTCTGAATTTATATGATCCTCTGGTGTGTGGGTCTTGTCGTTTCTGGTTCTGTGTTTTAGCAGTCTGTATGCGGGTCTGTTTCTATGGGTTTGTTAATGGAGTCCCGTGTTGAGAACCAGGCTTCCAGAAATTCCCTTGCGTGTCTGTTGTTCGCTTGTCCTAGTCGAACTGATGGCCCTGGATGTCTGTCTGTGTGTATTAGCACATTACGCATAGATCAGATTGAATGAAGTGATCTCTGATTCCTCTTGTTTCATTTTAGGTAATTGAATTAGTTCAGAAACATGGGCCAAAACGTTGGTCATTAATTGCGAGACATCTAAAAGGTAGACTTGGGAAACAGTGTCGTGAACGCTGGCACAATCATCTCAATCCTGAGGTTAAGAAGTCATCTTGGACTAAAGAGGAGGACAAGATTATTTATGAAGCACACAAGGTCCTTGGCAACCGCTGGGCAGAGATTGCAAAACTGCTACCAGGGAGGCAAGTGTTCCATTCGGTTCTGTCACAAGTGTGCTAGGAATTAACAGTTCTTTCAGTTTTTTTGTCCTATTGGATTTGAGATCCAGACAATATGTATGTGGATTGCTACATAACTGTTTTTGGGTAGTTTCAGTTTGGTTGCTGTTTGTATAATGATTTCTGGTTCTGCGTGCTATAACTGTAATGCAGAAGACTTCATTTAAAAACAAATGTTGTAAGATTGACTACTAGCTTTCCATCTCCTGTGAAAGTAATATTTTACAGTGAATGAAGTAAAAAAAAGGAAGTGGTCAGATTAGAAGGAATTGAGCCAAAGCATAACATACAGCAGAAGTAAGGAAATGTCCAAAAGCATACATTAGAGAAGGAAAGAGGAATTAAGAATATGTCAGCGTTATTTTGTCCAGAGTAAATTAATGAATTTGTGTATTGCTAGTACAAATGATGAGGCAGAAGTGCTGATTTGGTTATCCATCTCTGCCTCCTGAGGTCCCTGGCATCACCAGTGCCAGTTTGATTCACTCCACAATATTAAGACATGGCTGAAGGCACTGCTGCAAAGGCTATGGACCCTGACAACATCCTGGCAATAATATAGTAAACTGTGCTCTGGAAAAGTAGTGCGCTAGCCAAGCCGTTTGAGTTTAAATATAATGCTGCTGGACAAATGTAGAAAATTGCCCCAGTTATAACCTGTTGACATAATAATTCAACGTGACCATTTTCCACCCAATAAGCACCTTGATAAACAAATTGATGGAAAGCATCATCAGTGGTGCCATCAAGCAGCAATAATCTGTTCAGTGGTGTCCAATTTGTGGTCATTAGCTCCTGATCTCATTATAGACTTGGTCCAAACATAGATCGATTGAACTGAACTCCAGAATGTAGACTCCTGTGTTTGCCCTTCACACCAAAGCATTTTTCTGAGAGTAGAAGGAAGAAGTCCTAGCACAACTGATGGGAGTCAGGAGGAAAACTCTCCACTAGTTGAGTCATACTTAGCATGAAGGAAGGTAGCTGTAGTTGTTGGATGCTAGTTATCTCCATACTAGGGTATCGCTTCGGAAGTTCCTCCAGGTAATGCTCTAGGACCAACATTCTTCAGTTGCTTCATCAATGACTTTTTCTCCATTTTGTAAGGCCAGAAGTGGGGATGAATGATTGGTCAATGTCAGTATCATATGTGACTCTGTTGATACTGAAGCAGTTCCCTTCTCCATATGCAGAAAGATCTGGTAGCATTGAGGGTTGGGCTGAAATAGTATTTAGCAAAAATTGCGTCACTCCAGTATTAGGTAGTGACCATCTCCAATGAGAGAATCTAACCTTTTCCCTTGATAGTCAATGGCATCATCACTGAAGCCCCAGCTATCAATATTGTGGAGTTTATCATTGTTTTGGCAGTATATACCATCTACAGTATGCTCTACACAATTGTCCAAGCCACCGCCTGCACCTTCGGAAGATAACATCTCTACTGTCTAGAAAAACAAAGGCAGCAGATGCATGGGAACATCAGCATCTACAAGTTCCTCTCCAAGTCTCACACCAACCTAACTTTGGAATGTATTACCGTTCTTTTACAGTCACTGGCTTAGAATCCTCTCCCTCCATAACAGGAATGTGGGTGTACCTACACCACATGGACTGCTAGATTCAAGATAGCTCACTACCACCTTCTCAAATAATTAAGGATGGGTGCAATTGCTACCCTAGTTAATGATGTCCATATGCTGTGAAATAGTTTTTAAAAAAACACTGAATTTTGAGTGTTTGCTCTGTGGAACACAAGAAGCTTCAACCTTTCTGTACTATTTCATTGTAGGGTTGAGGGAGTAGCTACATGCTCTCGTAACAAAATTTTAATTATAAAATAATGAGCCCATAAATTGCTGTTGCCACTTTTCTAATGGCAGTTTACTGCCTTGAGATTGCCATAAAAGTGACTGTGACTTGCATGAGATTGTGGAGTTAAGGTGTTGGGAGCAGAGTCCTTGATTTTATTTTTTTTAATCTAGGCATAGATTCTCCTTTTAACAGGGTGAGGAGTTATCAGGACTAGACAGGAAAGTGAATTTGAGATTATAATTGGTTCAGCTGTGATCTTATGGTGGACAGGCTTCAGGGGCTGAATGGCCTACTCCTACTCCTAATGCATATGTTTATATTTACATTACCTGAAGTCTGCCATTATTTGACAATTTTGATCCCTTTTTAAGCATTCCTGGCTTTTCAATTTAATACAACCAATCTGATTAATGGCACTTTCTTTTAAATTGTAGAACAGACAACGCTGTAAAGAATCACTGGAATTCGACACTGAAAAGGAAGGTGGAGGTGGAAGGCTACTTACAAGATGGTAACCAGGATATGCCTATGTTTTTATTCACTCATTCAGAGGATGGTGAAATCCAGTGTTTCAGGACCAAACTCTCTCAGGTTTGTTCACTTTTTCAGGGTTTTCTGGTAGTTTCCAGTGTTACTGATGTGTGTGCTTTTTTTTCCCCTTATTTGTGTTGTTGGTGCTGTCATAAATTCTAGTTGACAAGAAACTCGGTAAAATCTTTCGTGGGGGTGGGGGGGGGTGGAATAAGTAATTTTTAATTCTGATTTCTAATTAAATCCAAGATTAACAGTAAAATGCCCAAGTTACTTCCTTTCCCTTTGTTTGACAGATTTTGCTGTTCTGTCTAGTTACACTTTATTTTTATTTTTGTTGACTGATCATGTGGATAGTAGTGAAACCTAGAGATTCAGCCCCATTTTGCTACAACACTTACTGTGACACGAGGGGTGTCTAAGAGTTTTACACCTTTATTGTTTCAGTGATATTAGTTGAGACCTAACTATTAGTCAGGACAGGAAGAGAACACCTTTACTTTCTTCAGATGTTGCCATAGTGGTTTGTGCTTTCACCATGGCAAAGTGTTTAGGCTCTAGCAAAATCCCAACTGAGGACTTGTACTTCAAACTAGTTGCAACCTTAACCGTGCTCTTCCAGGACCGCTACAATGCTAGCATCCATCCAACAACATAGAAAATACTCAGGAATATCTGTACACATATTGGTAGACAATCCAATCCAGCCAATTATAGTAATATGTTCTAAGTCACTAGTTTTCTGTCAACACCGCAATCAAGGAGTGTTTGCTTATCAGTAACCAGCGGAGCGATGTGTAAGGATTGCATCTCTGTTTTGTTCTTTTTTAAACTGTGGACTGAAATGAGGAAGAGCTATTTTAAAGTGTTTGAAAAGCTGGCTGTACGTTTTCAAAGCAAATACACCCATGCTAAGCATCATGTAAACAACTGTTTCACCAGCCATAATTGAAGTTTGAGTTGTAGGCGATTTTTGAGCTGAACGGGTGTATAGATACAGCTTTTCTTTGCAATAAGAAGCTGATTGGACTAGAGTCCAGTCATCAATGAAAGTCCTTTTGCCTTCAAACAACTTTGTAATTGTTTCCATGATAACTTGCAACAGCTCAGAACTGTTTAGTTGGAGAGAGCTATTCAGTTCTTACCCAGTTTGGAAGCGATCCATCTGTTCTCTGCAGTCAAAATAAACTAGTTTTTCAAGTTTAAAGTTAATCTTCCCTGGAACGGTTGTAAGCTTTGACTTTTGACTAATGAGTCAAACTTTTTTTTAAGTGAACCAGCCACTTTGTCTCTTACCAACCAGTGGAAGCATCTGGAGAAAGATGACTGAAGCAACGTGCTAGTCAGCAGAAAAGTTCTAAGGATCATCTCATTGACAGCACTGGAAAGAAATGCTACTGAAGTGTCTTTCCAGTTTTTCCCTCTGCCCAATAACCTACAAATGAAAGAGTTTAGTGGATTAGAAGTTTAATTGGCTTGAATCTGACTACTTATAATAAGTAATTATTCTTGTTCGGTATAGAAACCTGGCCCGTGCTTTCTGTCAACCTGGAGTCGAAAGTTGGGTAAATTGCGTATCGTTTTACTTTTCTGATGATTCTGGGAATAGCAGGGCTTGACTTCCAGCAGGCTACCCCAGTGAGTTGTAACAGACATTTGGTTTGCTTAGGTTCTTGCCAGGACTGCTGTCCTCCAACTTGATTGCAACTTTTGTGCAGGCTAGCCAAAAATGCACAGTTCCATACGTGAGTTTTGCATGACTGCCCTTGATGATAATGCAGCATTTGAGAAAGTGTGGCATCAGGAAACCTAGTAGAATTGAAATCAACAGAATTGACAATTCCTCACTGGCTGGATTGCACTTAACATAAAGGTTATGATTGTTAGAGGACACAGTAACATAGAAAATGAGGAGGAGCAGGAATATGCAGTTTGGCCCTACAAGCTTGCTCTGCTATTCAAAATGATCATGGCTGATCATCCAGCCCCCTATCCTGTATCCACTTTCTCACTATACCCTTTGATAACTTTTAGCCCTAAGGTCTATATCTAGCAATCGTCTAAATTCCAGGACATTGTTGCAGGAAGTTCTCAGTGCACTGGTGCAGGCACGGTTATCTTCAGATATGTTATCTCTCCAGTTTAACATTGAAGTGGGGATATTTGCTGATGCGTATAGTGTTCAGAGACACTGATAACTCACGTGCTTGCCTACCCTGGACAACATAAGACTTTGGTTGACAAGTGCCAAGTTATCATTCATATTACACAAGTTCACGGTGATGATTACCGCCAATCCAATCATGCCCCCTTCGTATTCAGTGGCTATTGCTGAGATCCCCATCAGTGTCCTGTGGTTACAATTAACCAAAATCTGATTTGGGCTAGCCTTATAAATGCTGTAAAAGCAGCCCAGAGGCTGGATGTCCTACAGTGAGTAACTTGCCTCTTAATCCCAAACTTACACAAGGTATAAGACAGAGTTGTGATGGAATACTATCCACTTGTCTGGATGAGTGCACAAACAACTCACTTGAAGCTCCACACCATTCAAGCTGAAGTGGTACACTTGATCAGTGTCGCATTCACCATCTTCAACATACACACTGCGCTCTTGGTGAATGGCAACAGCAGTTCATGCCATTTACTAGATACACTGCATCAGCGTACCACAGCTCTCTATATACATCTGCCAAACACAACTTCTGCCAAATAGGAGAAGAGCAGCAGATGGAGCATGGCTACCTTCTTCAAATTGTCCTTGTGTCTCACTGTCTTTATTTGAACATGCACTTGTATTCCTTCTCCAACGAATGAAACAGTAGTTTCAAGGCTGAGAACAAAATCATAATATTATGGAAAATTTTAAGGTCCAATCAACAGGAAGGGACACAAACCCAAGAATGCACAGTTTGGGAGGGCCTTGTAGCATAGAGGCACTGTCCTGAGTTCAAGTTCCATCTGCCTCAGACATGCATAACATGTCAAAAATATCTACACCAACAGTCAAGACTTGATCCTACAAAAATGAACTCAGCTAAAGGCTCCTTATCGAAATGCGTGCAACATTCATGATAAGCAAATTGATAAGTCACCATGAAGTAAACATGATGGCCGTTACTGAAACTAGCTTAATTATAAGGCCAATATATTGAATGTCGAGAGTATTTGTGATTCAAGAATAGGAAGATCTATAAAGTTGGAGAGTTAGCAACGTTTAATAAATAATACATTTGTGCAGGAGTTAGATAACATTGGTTCAGAAGATCAGAATTTAGGATCCGTTTGGCTAGAGCAGAGCAGTAGGAAAAATAGATCACAAGAGGTTTACAGGCTCTGTAGCAAAGTATACAAAAATAGCTATTAGATGTTTATGATGGAACAGTAGTAATCAGTGCTAGTTTTGAGCTACATGTAAACTGGTAAAATCAGATTGGCATTGGTAGCCTAGATGAGTTTCTGTAGTTCTTCAAAAAAATATTTTGGCCCTAACCAGGGAGCTGTTTACGCTTAATTTTTGTGTAATGTGACAGAATTGACTAATGACATCAGAGTAATGGTAGCAGCGACCGCAAGGTGATTTGAATTTTACTCCTAGTTTCAAAGGTAGAGGAATGAATTTAAGTCTAATACTTTTTAAGTTTCGCTGCCTTGGCTTGTAAGACCATGGAAGCTGAGCTGGTTGTTGGGGTACTAGGCTAGGGGATGGGTCAATAGAGAAGCACTGGCAGACATTTTCTGAAGATATTTCGGAATAAATATGTTCTTGCTATAACAAATTCAAAGACAAGGACTCATATCTGCATAACTAACATTAAGGGAAGAATCAAAATTAAGAGAAAAGCATACTATGCAAATACAAGTGGCAGGTGAAATGATTGGACAGGATATAAAAAAATGGCAAATAATGGCTGACTGAGTAATCGGGTGAAAGAAATTAGTATGAGGAAGCTAGCTAGAAGTGTAGAAATGGATAGCAATTGTGTCTGTTGAGGCCTTTAGCTTTTTACAGTTGATATCAGTGCCTTGGATAAGGGACAGTGAAGGTATACAATTATTGATCATGGCTAAGATCACATCTAAAATACTTGATGCAGTTTTGGCCTTGTTATCGAAGGAAGGATGTAAGCGTGTTCTAAGTAGTTCAGATGATGTTAATTCGATTGATGTCTGAAATGAATCGATTGTCTCAACAGGAAAGGTTGGACAGAATGGGCTTGTTTTCATTGAAATTGAGAAGAATGAGGGTTAACTTGACTGAAGTGAATGGTCTTGACAAGTTGGACGTGGAAAGAATGTTTCCTATTGAGGGTGAGTTGAGAAGTAGGAGGCATTGTTTTAAGGTTTGAGCTTGCCCATTTTGGTAATATGGGAAGAAATATTATCTAAGGCTTAAAATTTAGGATCTCTCCACCATAGAAGCTGATGGAGTTGGGGGTCGTTGCGGCAAGGTAGATTCTTGTTTGGTATAGGAATTAGAAGGATATTGTCAATAGTTGGAAATGTGGAATTCATAGTATAGATCAATCATGATCTTATTGACTGGCAAAACAGGCTTGAGGGGTGACATGGCTTATTTTTTTCCTTATGTCTTGGTAAGGCACCAAAACAAAGATGTATCTGAGCATACTTGCACTGAGTGTGGAATTGTGTCGGCATTGACCATAAATGTTTGTCGTCTTTAGACTTGCTGCACTTAAGAACTGGAGAATTGCAAATGTTATGCTTTTGCTTTAAAATGTATATGAGGATAAGTCCCCAGCAATTACAGGCTAGTTAGTTTAGTTTGGATGGTTGGGAAACTGTTAGAGACAATAACTCTGAATTGAATTAAGTTACATAGGCAAAACAGGATGATGAGGTTAATGCGATCCATATGTACGGTGTTACAGAAGGTGTTTGAATTAATGCTGCATAACAAACCTGAGAGCAGTTTCCTTTCATGGAATAAAAGGACAGTAGCAATGTAGAAAGAAAATTGGCTGAGTGAGAGGAAATGGAGAGTAATGGATATTTTTCTGGCTGGAGGAAGATCTGTAGTGGAGCTTCCCAAGGCTGCTTATTAGGTCTTGTGTTTTTCCTGCTAATATATCAATGATCTAGCTTTTGGTATACAGAGAACAATTTCCGTGTTTCCAGACTGTACAAAATTTGGGAGCATAGTAAACTGAGGACTGTGTAGAACCTCAAAAGGATATTGACTGGTTGGTTGAGTAGTCTGATATATGGTATGTGAAATTTAGTGTGGAGAAGTGAGGTGTTAATTTTGGTACAGCAAGGAGAGATACTGTAAAATAGTATATTACTGTAATTGGGTGTGTAGAAAGGCCTGGGTATATAAGTCACTAAAGTAGCAGGCTGGGTGGAGACAGCAGTTAATAAAGCATACAGTGTCCAGCTTTTTTTTTTAATGGAGATACACAATACAAGACTAAGGAAATTATGCAGAATCTGTATATAAATTTCAACTGAAGTGTTGTACAGTTTTGGGAACTAAACTGCAAGGATGCAAGTGCATTTGGGAGAGTGCAGAAGAGGTTTACAAGAGTGGTTCTAGAGATGATAAACTTTAGTTGTGATGGTAGATTGATGTTGGGACTGTTTTCCTTGGAGAGGAGAAGATTTGTTATAGTTAGAATTTGTTAGAAGTTTTCAAGACCATGAAGTGCCTGGACAGAGTAGATAGTGAAAAGATGGTCCATTCACTAGTGGGAACAAGAATGAGAGGCACAGACTTTGAAAAAGAACCAAATGTGGCGTGAGTGGGGAAAAGAACTTGTTCACACAGCAAATCATTCAGGTCTGGGATGTGCTGCTTGGAAGTATGGTGGAGGAGGTTCAATTAAGGCATTTAAAAAGGCATTAGAGGTTGATTCTAATTATATAATGTTCAGGGTTTTAGGGAAAAGGCAAGAGAATGGGTTATGTCATGATGCTCTTGGAGAGCTGGTGTCATCCTAACGACCAAATAGCCTCCTGTGCCAGAAAATTTAAGATTCTTTGCACAAATCACTTTCCTTCTTGGCTTTGAAAACGTGCAAGTGGGTAAACGTTTCTTCCTTACTGTGGTCCTGTCAATTTTTATTTTCCAGTAGGCATAGATTTAATTTCCTTGTTCAATCAATCAACTAGGAAGACTGCCTTTCTTGCTAATCTTCTCTGAACCATTTTCAGTAAGTACATTGAATACATGCAGTGCAAACTTTTAGCTTGAGAGCTTTAAACTCAGAAAAACATTTTGATAAATTTCCTGAATAATTTGAGCACATTCAAAACAAAACTGCAATATGATCTTTGTTTTCTTTTCCTTCTAGACTTCTTCAAAACATGAGCCTGTTTCTGTAGAACCACTTCCACAGCCGCCATCTGTTACTATAAAGCAGGTTAGAAAATAGTGGAAATAAAAACACTGCAATTGTTTGCAAGTTTTAATATCTACTAGCCTTGTTATATGTATGAACACTTTCAATGTATAGACTGCTTAAAATAATTGTAAAACATGTAGTGTATGATGGGCCTTCTCTCTCAAGGTTTTTGAAGAAGCCACACAAATGCTTATTTTCAAAAGCACATGAAAAACATTTAAAAACTCTGTACCATTGTGTTCATAAGTCAGTCTCTTTCCAACTTCCTTAATGAGCAACTAGAACACTTGTTCTTCGGTATTTTAAAAAAAACAGAAAATGGTGGAGAAACTCAGCAAGTTTGGTAATATCTGTGGAGAAAGATGCTGCCTGACCCGAGTTTCTCCACATTTTCTGGCTTTATTTTGGATTTCCAGCAATATTTTCCATTTATTTGACTTTTTTTTGGTATGTTCAGTTTTCTGTCAGATTAACTACTCAATTTCAACATTCACAAGATATTTTCAGAAAATGAAGGTAATTCAGTGTGTCTTAATTCATTCATCCAGAAAAATTCCATTTGAAGATTTCACCTGTATGAAGCTGTTCCTGGCATCTGTCCTAAATTCACCTGTTTAAGCTGTTTGTCCTTGTCTCAGTACATCTCTATTTAAATTATGTTAACACTCTAAGTTACCTTTCAATTTCCATAATGATCCCCGAATCTTTCAGATACCTCCTTTTTTGCAAGTCCAAGTTTTTGTTATTTCTCGTAACTTTGGCATTCCTGTACTGCGTCCAGCACTCTGCAGACATCCAAGCACAGGTTGAACAAAAGAGCTGAAGGTGATCCTGAGTTTCAAAAGTTTGAGCCCGAAGGAAAGATCAAAACAACGTAGGGTTTTCGACCTGGAAAGGCAAATTTACTAGGATTCCTTGAAGTGACGAAAAGCAGTATAAATAAAGGGGAAGCAGTGGATGTAATTTATTTGTTTTTGGAAGGCTTTTGATAATATCGTACATTAGGCTATTTTAGAAGATCCCATGGTTTTGGAGGCAATATATTAATGTGGTAGAGGATTAGCTGGCTTATAGAAGGCAGTTGAGGTAAGAGGGCCATTTTCAGGATGACAACTTGTAATTGCCATAACGATCATTGCTGGGGCCACAGTTATTTATAATGTATGTTAATGACTTGGATGAGAAGAGTGAAAGTACTAGCAGAAGACACCAAAAAAGGTAGAAAAGCAAGTGGCAAGGATGACACAGAGCCTGGAGAAGGGGTGAGAGAGAGAGAGAGAGAGAGACGCTGAGTGGGCAGACGCCTGGCAGATGGAATACGATTTGAGGTTGACCACTTTGGCAGGAAGAATAGAGGAGCTGAATACCGTTTCAATGGAACAAGACTGTAGAAGGCTGCAGAGCAGAGATTGGAAATTCTTGTTCATGAATAGCAAAAAGCTAGCATTGAAATTCAGTGGGTATTAGGGAAGATGAATCAAATGTTAGCTTTTATTTCCATTGGAATGGAGTATAAATTTTACCAAGCTTATACAAGACAAAAGTCTAATACTGAAGAGTTTTGGGCCCTGTTATTTATGCAAAGATATACTGCCATTGGAGGCAATCCACAGAAGGTTCACTAGACTGATAGCAACTATGGAGGCATTGTCTTGAGGAGAGATTGGGTAATTTGGGCCTGTGCTTGGAATTTAGAAGAATAAGAGGCGACTCTTTATTGAAACATACGAGGAAAGACTTGATAAGAAAGATGTGGAAAGATTGTTGGCGCCTAATGGGAGAGTCTAGGACCAGAGGGGATAATCTCAGAATGAGGGGCCATTTATTTAAGATACAGATGGGTGATAGTGAATATAGGGAATTCTTTACCACAGAGTGCTGTTGTGGCTGGGTTAATACGTATATTCGTGGCTGAGAGATTTTTAATCAGTAACAGAATCAAGGGTTATGGGGAAAGGGCAGGAAAATGAAGTTCAGGATTAGCAGATTAGACATGATCTCATTGAATGGTAAAGTAGGCTTGATGAGCTGAATGGCTTCCTTGTGATCCTGTGTCTTCTGGACTTGTACTAAGACTTGACTCTCTGGAAGTATATATGAAAATAGAAATCTTTATGAAAAGAAAAAACTGCCATTAAAGTACATTTGGGTGACTTTTTTAAATGATTACTTGAGTTTACATAGCTCATTTACATTTCTCCGTTCAGAATTCATTTTGCACTTTACCCCAAAGCCAGTCTTTAGTAATTCCTTTTGAGTTGAGGTTTTACATTTCTTTTTTTCTTTCATCATCAGGAGGACGGTATTGCTAGTTGGCTAGGCAATATTCTTGTGGATAACACATTACCTGGTGATCATGGACAATCGTGCATTTCTGAAACTCAGCAAGATCAGTCTGCTTCTGATCAATCGCAGGAACATAATCAGTCTCCTGAAGAGGCTTCTGGTAGCATGTTTCTGATTGTAGATTCTGGGACAATATTTTCTCCGCAGTCAGCTCCTGAATTCTCTGAGCCTCTGGAGCCAATCAAACGTGTAAGTTCCCAACACACTGTGAAAGCAGCCACGCTCAAACTATTTTGAAAGATTCTTCAAGAATGTTTTGAGTCCGTGCCAAGCTCTGTTCATTTGTATAGTAATTACCTAATGTTCAAGTGCCATGCTGGATCTTAGTTGATTTTGATAGATGCTGTGAATTGTTACAGTGGTGTAGTGATCTCTCTCCTGTATTTTTAACTGTTTACTTCATTACCTTAATGTTCTTGTGCTACATCCACCTCAGCCGCAACATCCAGTGAATACTGCTCACTGGAACCTTGTGTCTTCAATGGCTTGTGTGTAAAGTCCATTCTGTTAATACAATATATACAATACAATGTATGTAATACAATTCAGTGTAGAACAGGAACAAGCCTGTGCTGATTCTAGTCTTCCTTTAGACCTGCCACTTATTGCCCACGCATAGTTTCTACCTCTCTGTTTACCTCCCATTCATGTGTCAATCAAGATACGCCTTAAATGTTGCTAACATGGCTGCTTCCCCGCCTCCACTAGAAATGTGTTCAAGGCACCCACCACCTTCTGTGAAAAAAACTGCACGTCTCCCCTAAACTTGCCCCTGTCACGTTGAACCTGTGCCCTCTTGTAGTTGACCTTTCTGTGCTGGGAAAAAGCCTCTGACTATCCATCTAATCTATGCCTCTCATAATTTTATAGGCCTCTCATAACTTTATAGGCCTCTATCAGGTTGCCCCTCAGCCTCCGTCTTTCCAATGAAAACTGAGTTTATTCAACCTCCTCATAACTAAAACCCTCCAGATCAGGCAACATCCTGGTAAATCTTCTCTGCACTCTCTCCCAAGCATTTACGTATTTCTACTTGTGTGGTGACCAGAACTGCACACAATAGTCCTGGATATGGCCTAACTAAAGTTTAGCACAGCAGTAACATAACGTAACTTGCCATGTTTTATATTTGATTGTCTGGCTGATGAAGGCAAGCGTGCTAAATGCCTTGTTGACCGCCTTATCCACCAATGTTGCCACTTTCAGGGATCTCTGGATCTGTATGCCCAGATACCTCTCTGTCAATGCTCCTAAGTGTTCTACCGTTTATTGTATAATTTGAAAACAAAAGTGAAGCTGATTTGAGACACAGCAAATATAGCTTATCTGAGGTACTGAAGTTAAAAGCAGGACCAGAAAGTTCAATTTATTCAGCCAGGGAGGGTGGGCAAACTTCCTCTAGCAAATCTTTTTTTCAATTTATTTTAGAAAGAGGGTGGGGAGGTATTATGCTTAATCATAACCTGCCATGTTTGCAAATTTTTCTTTCTCTGTTAGAGGGTATGGGGTGCTTCACTTTGCAATTTAGTTAATGATTGAGTATGGTCCTATCAGATCTTGCCTTGGCTCCAGGAGGAGGCAAAAGTCAATTAAGTGGAAATTGTATTGATTTCATCTCTTTTGTGTTGCTGAAACATGTTAGGGGGTAACAGTCAAACTTTACTCTCCTTCCTTCCTGCCCTGGGGCTCCAAAAATCTTTTCTTTTGGTTGGGATGAGTTGGAAGGTGATGATTGTTAAGATAACAACATAACATTACCATACATCAAGGAAGAAATAAATCAGCATTCCAGGGACCGCACAGGTTTTTCAGCAGGGTTCAGCCAAACATTTGCAGAGCACCTTCAGCTGTGTTGCATTAAGTGTGGTGACAGTTAGCATGGTGGCTTGACGTCTGAGATTTGGGGCCACCTGGGTCTGACAGTTATCTGAGCAACTGGTGAGGATATGCATTTATAGATCTTGGCTTGCTCCACATGAGTTAAAATTTTAAATATTCTGCATTATTCTTTAGTATTAAATTTTAGTTTTGTCTTTTGAGTTCCAGATATTAATACTAACTTGACTTTAAGAATTTTATGCACTTTTAAAATATTCTTATTTCACAGAATATTTTTGTCTAAAGCAGAAGTTTGGGCCTATTAATTTCAAAAATAAAATAGTTAAATTTATCTGTCCTGTAAAAACCCAATAGCTTAAGAATTTATCCAGAATTGCCAAAATAGTTTACCTTGGGAAAATCATTTGATGGTTATGCCATTCTAGTAGTATGTTGTTTAATGTCTAGTGACTTAAGGTGGTCATGACGTTGTATTAACTGATCAGAGAAAAAATACAAAAACATTTTGTTTTTATTCATTCTTAATGTCTATTGTGGATAGACAAAAGTTGAATTAATTTTGGACATGTGTCATGAAGCAGTGGTACAGAAAAGATGCTGAAAGAAATCGTAGGGGAATAATTGTATTGGTAAGCCAAAGACCAGATAGGCTGATAACGTGGAACGAATAGGCATGAGTTGTAAGGACACTGAACAACCCCAAGATCAATGCAACTGAAAGAGGAGAGTGCATGTTGCCACTGCAGTTCTGCCTCCCTGATTTATCTGTATTACATAAAATAATACACGTACACTGTTGAATGAGTGTTTTCCCATTGGGAGTGTTCTTTGTTTATATTGTCCAATAAGTTAAATATTGTCCAATTTCCATTTAAGATACCTTTTGTTTTAGGCACTAAATATTTTGTCATGCTTTTAAATGTTGAAACATCAGTGACATTTATAGTATTAATGAAACAGATTTATGTAGTGTAACAGATATTTGCAGTATGAAATATCTTCTCCATTTGTTATTGGGTGCAAACCTACCTGATTGTACTGATTTATCTCCCCCATATCTCTGAGAGACTATAGAGTCACTTTTTTTGGTCACCTTTCTCTCAAATGTTCACTTGGATGTTTTGATGTATAGTACTGGCTTTTCACTTCAGCTCTTAACTCCTGATGGCCTGAATGGTTGCCTCCAATGTGTAATTCTATTAATGTTCCAGTCCTGATATTAGTGAATGGGTGAATGGATGATAATCTAAGCATACTGCAGGTAATCTCTTGCTTTTGTACTGAAATGCTTATTGTCTTGATTATTGTCTATTTTCCATACCTAAGGATCCAGATACGTGGTCTGATCTATCTTGCTTTGATTTACCGGAGGATCTTGTCAAACAGACTCCTGATAAGATGTCACAGCAGAGTTTGACGGAATATCGCATTGATGCCAATACCATCTCCGACCTAAGCAAGAGTGCTAAGAAGGGTGAACTCATACCCATGATCACCTCTCCAATTGCAGGAAGCTTTAGTACACCACCAACGATCCTGAGGCGCAAGAAGAAAACAAAAATTACACTTTCACCTGTCAATGATAGCTATGGGAATAGCTTTGCTATTTTTGAAAGCAGTACCAGCAGCAGCATGACTCCAAAAAGTACTCCAGTGAAGACATTGCCTTTCTCACCATCGCAGGTAATGAAGTAAAACTGAGCAATTCTCTTAAAAACTGAAAGAACTGCGGATGGTATCCACATTGATACCATTGGGCTGCAGGATTTCACAAGCTTCAAAATCTCCCCTCCCCCAACCACATCCCAAAACCAGCCCAGTTCGTCCCCGCCTCCCTAATCTGGTCTTCCCCTCACCTATCCCCTTCTCCCACCTCAAGCCCCACCCCCATCTCCTAGCTACTATCCTCATCCCGCCCCCTTGACCTGTCCATCCTCCCTGGACTGACCTATCACCTCCCTACCTCCCCACCTACACTCACCTTTACTGGCTCCATCCCCGCCTCTTTGACTTGTCTGCCTCCTCTCCTCTGTCCATCTTCTATCCACCTCCCCCTCTCTCCCTATTTATTTCAGAACCCTCTTCCCCTCCCCCATTTCTGATGAAGGGTCTAGGCCCGAAACGTCAAGCTTTCCTGCTCCTATGATGCTGCTTGGCCTGCTGTGTTCATCCAGCTCCACACCTTGTTATCTCAGGTACTGCTGGAGAATCCATCATCTCTGCTTAGAATAATAGTTTATTTTGTGAGGCAGGAATTGCCAATGAGAAGATTAAGCAAAGTCACAGTTCCCAAGGACAAAACAAGTTGATTTGTGATTGCTTTCACTTTCCATCTAACTGATTTGCACAATTGAGCACTACCTCTCTTAGTAATTTCTGTTCATCTTCTGCTTTCTACAAACAACTAGTTCAAATTTACAGTTTGTCATCCTGCTTTGCTTAAGCTCTCAATGTCTGTGTTGATTCTACCTGCATCGCATCGGCTTCCTTTATTCCTCTGTGATGTTGTTTAGTTCCAAGAAAACAATCGCTGTATCAAGAAACGGATTTTAACTGGTGGTAAGGCACAAGTTAATATTGATGCGCTGTTTGTCCAAGCGCCTCAAATTTTAATAAGTGCCTCATCGGGTTTCATCTGAACTTCTAGTCAGCCATTGTGAGTTTCCTTTTGGAATATTGTTGCACTTTTACAAATACCTTTCTGTAAGAAATGTTTATTTTGGCTAAAGTTTAAAACTGGTTATGATGTTTTTAATTACATTTCCCTATCCTAGTCCCTGCCTCCACTTAACGTTCAAGTCTTTCTAGTGCTTTTCTGTGGGACTGTTTCCACGGAAGTGTCTAAGTTGTTGGGATGCTGTTCGATTCTGTCTGCAATAGTGACGAATGTATTTGGGTGAAGTGGCAATTTCACAGGTGGTTCCATGTTAATTTCCTTCTGTGGTTAAATGTAACCTTACAATTTAAGTGTGTTAGTTGAAATTGTCAAATACAAATTTGTTGCATATTCCTCTTTCCTCCCCTTACAGTTTTTAAACTTCTGGACCAAACAAGATAATCTTGATCTCGAGAATCCATCTCTTACCTCAACCCCGGTTTGTAGCCAGAAAATCATAGTTACAGCTCCGCTCCAGCGCGACTATACACCCAAAGTTCAAAAAGAGAACTCCGTGTAAGTAGTTAAATGCATAGCTAATTCAGAAAATATACTGTGGATGCTAGAAATCTGTCAGAAGAATAAGAGTACATGTTTTGGATCTATATCCTTTCATCGGAACTTGAGAAAAATTGGAGATGTGACGTACTTTAACAGAAGTTAGAAGCAGGGAGGGATAGGGATCGATAAGACTGACATAAAACAATACCACTTGTTTTTACATGTACTTGGCATGTATGGACTTTCCTTTTTACACATTGACATGCTATAAGTTCATTCCTAGCTGACCTCTGTTTTTCACCCCACAAACGAGTGTGTTGCTTGCTCATGCTTATAACTGAGATTAGGAGTTGGAATAGAATCCCTACAGTGTGGAAACGGGCCCTTCGGCCCAACAAGTCCACACCGAACCTCAGAGCATCCCACCCAGACCCACCCCCCACAACAACCCACCTAACCCACACCTCTCTGAACACTACGGGCAATTTAGCATGGCCAATCCACCTAACCTGCACATCTTTGGACTGTGGGAGGAAACCGGAGCACCCGGAGGAAACCCACGCAGACACTGGGAGAATGTGCAAACTCCACACAGACAGATGCCCGAGGCTGAAATCGAACGCGGGTCCCTGGTGCTGTGAGGCAGCAGCGCTAACCACTGAGCCACCGTGCCGCCCAAAAGAGTTTATGGACTGCTGCAAAGATGTGCAGGAGTTCAAGTTAAGCACGCACAAAGCAGAGCCCACAAGTTGAATGACAAAGATGATGGTCACCCACACTGGTTGTTCAATTTTATACTTGTCATACAAGTTAACCCGTTGTCAAGGGAATTTCAAGACATTGACAGTCGACTTTACATTGAATATATGGTACACATCCATGTCCACATCACCCCCCACATTAGAGCATTGACTGTTGGACCCACTACTGACTCATTGCTCCACCATCTCTATCAACCTGGCCCGAAATTGGCACGGGCAGAAAAGAACCCTCTGCTATAAGAAACTCTGTATTGCTGGACTCCAAGACACTGAGAAGAAAGACCTACTCAGGTAATCGTCACTAGGTTGGCTGTGAGGCACCAGTGTGCCAGACCTGCAAAGTGCCCACAGCGCGTGGTCTACTCTCAAAGCCACCATAGTCAACACCTGCATGGAGCTCGCCCTCTTGACCAGGAAACATCAAGACTGGTTTCCGTGCCTGGCACAAGACTTCCCCCAACAAGGGCTACTCCAAGCTCTGCAATTGTAACTGCAATCACGAGGGGGGCAGAGGAAATGCTGTAACGATACCCTGAAAGTCTGTCTCATCAAATGCAATATCCTCACTTACTTGTGGTAATAGTATGCCCTAGAAGACACACACTAAAGAAGATGCATCCACAATGATGCCAACCACTTTGAGCGCCACCAAGTGGAGCATGTGGAGGCCAAGCACAAGCAGCGGAAAGAGCTTGCAGAGTCATGGAAGCAAATCTTCATCCTCTGAGGCACTGCCAAATATATTTCCCCCTCCTGCGTCCATTTTTCCAATGAAGTGTCATCAACTTGAAACATTAACTCTGTTTCTCACCACAGATGCTGCCTGACCTGCTCAGTATATCCAGTGATTTATTTTGTCAGATATCCAGCATCTGCAATATTTTGCATGTTCAAATTTTGTTGGTAATCCTAATAAAACTAATGCTAAATTATGAGAACTCATTAAATCCCACTGAGAGCACCTAATTATTTTTCTTGTCTGCTAGAAACTTAAGACTTGTTTTAGAATCATTTTATCTCTTCCTGGTGATACAAGTCAATTTAAAGCTGGAGTGATTAGAAATCATCAACTTGAAACATTCACTTTTGTTTTCTTCTCTTCAGATGCTGAGTACTTTCCAAGATTTTCTGTTCTAATTTTCAGATTTCCAGCGTTCACTATATTTATTATATTTAGTTTCTGTAGCCAATTGCCTAACAGCTTTACAGTAAGTTTCCTTTTCTTTAAAACAAAATATAGTGCTGAGTTGAACCAGTTGATGCAAGGTCAGTGGTTTACTTTTTAAAATGACTGACAGAATAACGTTATTTAACTGTAACCAATACATGGTAAGCCAATGTAGCGAGATCACTGGGTGAATTATTTTCCACAAACTTAATTATTCTGACTTTATGTGTACTTGGTAAGTCCAGGGTATTAACAGTAACAAATGTGGAGATTTAAGAAATGTGCACAGTGTACATAACCTGTTGTGCAAAATCAAACCTTTGAAGTCAAACAAATCTAATATCTTCTAATTTTGCTAAGGTTATTTAAATATGGGTAAGCTATGAACTAGCTTCATTCTTGTATCATAAAATTAATGACTACAAATTTTTATATATTAAACTGTTCAGAAAAAGAACACATTTTAGTTCAGAGATAGTAGGAACTGCTGATGCTGGAGACTCTGAGATAACACGTTGTGGAGCTGGATGAAC
>JAHRHZ010000088.1:9120250-9183850 GCA_024137785.1 Ginglymostoma cirratum
TGCTCCTCTGATGCTGCTTGGCCTGCTGTGTTCATCCAGCTCCACAACGTGTTATCTCACATTTTGGTTCGTTTTGATTTTTAGAACGTTGCCTTTTTTTGTTTTGTTTTGCTTTGTTGCCATGACTCACCCACTTTAATTACACTTTCAAGTAACTGAATAATATGAATAAAACAAACCTTATCCCCTCTTACACCACCCCTAATAAATTGGCTTGCTCAAGAAATCCTTCTCTGCATCCTAATTCAGCCAAGCAACTGATAATGTACCTAATTGCACTTGAGTTGCTGCTGTTCCCCCAATATAGCAAAAAACCCCTCCGTTTTAGACTGAAGGTGCTAAACAAAGGAAAATTGAGTTTGATTTTTAGCTGATTTGAAGCATATTCAAAACAGTAAATAGAATTTTAACTAGCGTTAATTTGCCAAATTGCTTCAATAATGTATTCGATTGTGATGCTTACAATTGAAGGAATATGAAATTTGTTGTGAATTATTTCATCTTATGTATTTTTTTTTAAACTTTGCAGTTTTCGAACTCCCAGGAGTCGAAGATCTCTTTTGGATAGTACACCAAGAACGCCTACTCCTTTCAAAAATGGGCTGGATAAATCTGGAGCAGCAAAACCTCGAGTTTGTATTGACTAATTTGTGAAAGTGATTTCACTAATCGCATATTTCTGAAAATATTTTAATTGCACAAATGTGATTCTCCCTTTTACATTAACCTAGTACCCAGTGTCTCAATTTGAGGAGGATCTAAAAGATGGTTTGAGGAGTATTCTGCAGGAAGAGGAAGTCCAGTTAGCAAAACGAAAGCAGCATGGGGTTAGTATGCACTGTTTAGTCAATAATTTTTTTTTCGCTATTTAATCACTCACTTTGCACATTGCAAGTTTCAATGTAGGTTCTCATTTTGTGAAGCTTTTTTATATATAGATGTATATTTATTTATGAAACTTTATTTGTAGAAATGTTTGTTTTACAAACTTAATTTATCAGCACAACAGTAGTATTTGCCACAAATTTGACTTAAGGCTAATGGAAGTCATTTTGAGATCTACTTTTAATGGCTTGTTTGTGTTGAAATTATGTGGAAATATTTGAAACTATTATACGGGTGTTTCAGATGGCATGAAGCACAATCTTCAGGGCTTTCTCTGTGAAGTCTCATCGAGACAAGTCATTTATTGATTTCCCCTTAATACACAAATTAATCTGTTATTTGGTCAAAATTATTTTATAGCATACATTAAAATCTGTGCCTTGCAACTTGTTAAAACATTCCAGATATTAGAAATACTTCTTATTATCTGTCTAAAATTCCACAGACAAGCATTTGTTTCAGTACGACTGCTTTTGTTTGTATAGCTACACAGACCTCTTATGAAGAAAGTGCGGAAGTCCCTTGCTTTGGACATTGTGGAAAAGGATGGGGGTAAAACAAATCAGCCTGTTTTCAGCACCACCACCACAAGCAAACAGGTAACCTACCTGCAAGTAGAAGTATGCACAATGTTGAGCTAAAGTAAGAATCTGGTAAATGGTAATATTTTACTCTTTTGAATTTGAAAATAGTTCAAATATTTCTTTAATTGTTTGACTAATTATCTAGTCAAAATAATTCAGAACGAAATGGCAATTATTCAATAACTGGCTGAAGTATACATCGATGGATGAAGGGTCTAGGCCCGAAACATCAAGCTTTCCTGCTCCTATGATGCTGCTTGGCCTGCTGTGTTCATCCAGCCCCACATCTTGTTATCTTGGATTCTCCAGCATCAGCAGTACCTGTTATCTCTTATACATCAATCATGCTGTTTTTATTTAGCCCATTTAGCATTTGCATAACAGATTTCAGAGAGAGCAGATAAAGATTGGCTTTTCCGGAGATAATCTTTGATTAGTTGGCTTTCAGTAGAGATGGAATCAGTTAGCTCTGACTATCACTCACTGCTGTATCCAGATGGAAGTGGAACAGTGATTTGTTTTTTTTCTAATGTGATAAAGAAAAGGAGGATCTTTGACACTCTTCAAACTTCCAATATTTCTCATCAAATCTCCTGACTTAGTTTTTCTCCAACAATATATCTTGGTCATGTCAAAAATTTTGAGCAAGCCCTGTTTTTTCAATCATTTAGACGTTCCTGAAAGAAGGGTATTCAGCAATTGAAGTAGCATGGTTTCTGAGGCTCAGCTGAATCTCTTTGTTTCGGGATAGTTCTTTTTAAAAACAACTATGACACAATTGAGCACTGGGGTGTCCGTTAAAACATTTAAAAAATGAGAAGACACACATCCCTGGGGGTTTTAAGCAGGCTTGGGACTTGGTCCACTTTGTGTGCTATAAGTCAGCCTTTAAAGCCCAGGAAGCAATTTAGTAAGCATTTTGTATTCCCTGTGAATGGAACCTGGGACTGTGTGCACAATTACAGCTGTGGTATTACCAAGATCCTGAATTTTTATTTTCTCTTCATAAGCAGACAGAAGACTTCTTATCAAAATCTTTGAACAGCTCTTCAAATAAAAATGATACTCTGAACAGAGGTTTTATTGTACCCAATAAAGAGACGAGTTTTTCATTCAAACCTTCTAAACCAGAAACTCCAAAATGGGTAAGTCATGTTACTAATTCAAAATAGACTTGTTTAGTCACTGATTATAGAAATGCCAGGTGAGGGCCATTAACATTCTACTTAAATTGTGAACCGCACACATTGTAATAGCTTTCTTTGCCTTGTAATTGATTCTGTCTTGATTCTTCAGATTGTGTTTGTTTTATTTCACCTCTGTGAAAATCACTGTTCTTTCTGTCCACAGAATGTGTTTGCTTTACAGCATGATTTGGTAACTCAGTAGAAACTTGAGGTAATCAAAAATAGATGTTTCTGCAGAAACAGTGTGTCTGGCAGCATCTGTAAAGAGAAAACAGCGATAGTGTTACCAGTCCAGTGACTCTTCAGAATTGTTCTTCAAATGTTTTCTATCGTGCAGCTAATGTAAATGGTTGGTGGGGTTGTAAACATGCTGGCCGAGCCAGTGGGCTTGGATGCAAACGTTTTGTCACCCTGCTAGGTAACATTGTCAGTGTGCCTCCGGTGTCCCACTCGTTATTTATATGCCTTGGTTTGTTGGGGTCATTGGTATTTCTTTCGGTTCTGTTTCTTATTGAATTAGACCCTGTGTACCATGTGTTTGTTGTTGGAGTTCTGGTTGGAATACCAGACTTCCATAAATTCCGTGGTGTGTCTCTGTTTGGCTTGTGCGATTTTATGGAGACGTCGTCCGAGTCGAATTGATGTCCCTCGTCCGTATATAGTGAGACAAGTGAGAATTGGTCATGTCTCTTGTTGGCTAGTTGGTGTTCATGTATCTATGTTGTCAGTTTTCTTCTGGTTTGGCCTATATAGTGTTTCTCACAGTTCTTGCATGGTATTTTGTATGTTACACAGGTTTTGCGTGTAGGCTCCTTTTTATGCTTGTTGGTAGCTGTTGTAGGATGGTTGTCGGTTTGTGGGCTACGCTGATACCTAGGGGTCTGAGTAGTCTTGTGGTCATCTCAAATGTCCTTGATGTACGGTAGGGTGATTTAGTGGAGTCTGGTCGAGTTGTCTTCCTGTTGTGGGCAGTCTCGGAGGTAGTGGCAGATTTTGCTTTTCGGGTATCCATTCCTTTTGAAGACTCTGTGAAAGTGCTCCTGTTCTGCTTTGCGTCGTTCAGGGTTGCTGCTGTGTGTGTGTGTGTGTGTGTGTGAGATGACGGGGCAGACATATCCCTAACTGTATATCACTGGGCTGGACGATTGAGCCACTCTCCATCCAATAGTTTAGCCCTACATATGCATGTATTAGCTGAAAATTGGGAGGGGGATCTAACGGGCTGTACGTAGAGTATAGGCCTATGTCGACATTTTTACACGATGTCATGTACTGCATTCTGTGACTCACTTGGCCTTCAGAATTTTGGAGTTCTTTGACAAGGATAATGTACTTCAACTGTAACTTGCATAGTTGGAACTGAAACATGTTTTGTTAGTGGCAATAATTTTTTTATTGTTTGCAGGTGAATAGTGCTTGGGAAACAGTAGCCTATGGAAGAACAAAGGATCAGCTCATAATGACTGAGAAAGCCAGAAAGTACTTAAATGCATTCAAAACAACTCATACCTCTAGGACTTTGATTTTATAACACGGTGTACAAAAGATTTGAACGTTCTACTTGGATGATACTTTCAATGGAAAGAATTAGTTTGTGGAACACAAACTAAACAATCATGGATTTATAAAACCTGATGCTTCAGTAATTTTTTGTTGAGTCAAAACAGTATATCATTGTGGAGAGAAATATTGTCCTGACTAAGGACAACTAACTTCATAGAGCCAATTTATACACTGCATAATTGGTTTGGAAACTTCAAGTTATAAGAACATGATCAATTGTAGCTTTTTCCTTTAAAAAGAAATCCTGTTTTTAATTCAATGTTAAGCATCTAAATTTTTTTCTCCCCCACTGAAAAGGTTCAATGTGGATCAGTTACTTGCACAGGCGAAATTGTCCTTGGTATTAAGCAATTGAGAAGAGCTCTCTAATAATGTCTTATCACGTCTGTTAATGTAACCTTGTTCAGTTAACTCTTCAGATTGAAGGTGCACTTTTTGCTGCTTCTAGCACAAAATCAAGAGTGAAAGCTCTTATTTGTTCCAGCAGCAACATGAATTAAGTTTGCTTCTCAGGTTGCAAAAATTCTCATTTTATAATCTCGCATAGCAAAAGATGATGCAGTGTTTAATGCGGAAGAATGTTTTCACTGGGATAAAGCAGAGAAATACCATAACAGTTATAACTCAAATGCTTGTTAATATGACAGTTTGCTTCCAAAGTAACTCGATTTGATCTTTTATAAAGTACCAACTTTATCAGCTATCCTCCCAAATCTGTTATAAAGATAGTTATGACTATTCAAGTAACAAGTGTAGAATTAAGTATCACTTTCTTTTACATGATCTGTAACATTCGCAGACCCGTCTTTCATAATTTACGCCATTACAACATTAAGAATGCAAAAACTGAGCATTGTTTGAGATCCCTGTGTCCTATATTGTTGGTCTGTGGTCTCTGTTCCCATCAAGGAATTGATTAGCTGATCATTTTAAATCCTGAAAGCAGTAACTTCAATGCTGAAGCGTACACAACTGATCATTTAGGACTCTGGTATAAAGTTTGAGGTGGTTACCATACGAAAAACTAACTTTATACCTTGTTAAAATTGTTGCAGTTCTCTCCCAGCTGTTAAGATACAAGAATTTTGTCTAAACTGCAATGGTGAGTTATGCATGAAGTTCTAAGATATTGCTATGGTCATCTAGGTCTCAAATGTAAACTTTGACCTCATTATGCAGAAGGAGGGAATGCTGATCAGTTTTCTTCAGAATCAAATAATTTGGGTTCTAACTAGAAGTCTTTCGCCTTCCACAAACTGCTGACTCTAAGAAGGTTTCTTTTCTTCAAACATTCTTTGAGTCAGATTTTTGACTCCATTTCCCAACTTGTAAGGTCATATAACTGCATGATTTTCATCCTAGCAATACTCCCTCTGACTGTCTCACTACCTAACCCCCAGCCCCCATGTACATAAAATGCATTCCTGTTTATTTGTCTCTTGAGTCTTGGGATCATTTTCTGTCTGTTTAGTTCCTGCTTTCTCTAAAGACTAGCCTGTATATCTGTTATGTCACTGGTATCTGATTTAAGTTTGACCTTTGAGATTCAAAAGGAGAGACATTGAGTGAACCCTTGAAACTGCTGCAAACAATATCTGAATTGCATTTTGTACATACATTTCTTTCAATGTTTTTCTATGTAAAATAGATGGGATAGATTTGAGTTTCACAGTTGTTTAGAATTTAAATTGTTTTAAATTATTTTCCTTCCTAGCAATTGGAATTCCAATGTTGTTAATTTAGTAAGTAGAATGAAAGCAGCCCATTGCTCCTTTATCTTCTGGACAGAGATTCTGGGAGTTTGTTTTTTTTGGGAAGAAATGGTGTTACTTGGTAGTAACAAGTGAACGTGTATACTCAATAAACTGCTTTGGTGCTTCTTTAGAACAAAAGAGACTATATTTTTATTTTGTTAATACGCTATTCAAGACAAGTTTTCATGGCCTGAAAGTCTAATTGCACTTAGATTGAAAAATTCCACTGGACTAAGTAATCAGGTTAAAAACCACATATAAACATTGAAAGCATTTGATTTTAAAACAAAATGATGTTAAAATGTTAATTTTTTAAATCTGCACTTGATATTTGCAGATCAATAAAAGAAGTGTCTTATACTGAGAGAAGTCAATGCAAATTTATGGGCAGTCAGTGGTACCTTTACATCCTGTCTTATCTATGATTTGGTTCTGCACAGCATGAGTTGACCAAATGGATGGGAAATTTATCACCATTTTGAGTAGGTTTTCCACATCTACAGTGAATACACCTTCACATTTCCATATTGATAGCAACGCCATGTCCACATGCTCATTTGATATTCTGTTCACCAATGCATCATTTAAGGAAGTCAGACACATTTTGTGGTGCAGCACTATACCATGTTGATCTAGACCTGCCAACGTCAATATTCATTGAACAACTTACATATGTGAGTTCAGTTTTAATGATGTCATGTCGATCAAGTAGTTGGTGTTATCATCGGACCCCTTCTAAACCCAGCTATTGCCAACATCTTTTTCTTAGGTTCAGTGAGAAACATTTTTGGGGCAAGATCTAGTCTGTTCTTTGCATATTTGTAGTGTGTAGATGATACAACAATTATGTTTGAATCTGCAGCTGTATATACAAATTTCCTTGTCTTAAGCCCCATCTGCACTCCATTTATCTTTTTGGAATGGAGTAGCCCTTTGATGTGCTAATTGAGAAATCTGTTATTGTTCTCTGCTACCATCTACAAACCTACTGTCAGCAATCAGTGTATACATTGGGAATCTAATAGTTGCATGGTTATAAAGTTGGTTTCGTTGGCAACCTCCAAACAGAGCCCAAATCACTTTCTCATCTTGCAAGCTTGAAGCTGAAATGAGGTGCATCAAAGCCATGCTGCGAGATAATGGGTACCGTAATGGAATCTTCTCTCGCTGTCCAGCAAACTAAAGAATGGGCTAATGTAACCACTTTAGGTCCTGAAAAGTGACCCATCTGCCTCAGGCTAGCTTGGGAGGCTAAGTTGTCTCAGCAGAAAACCGATGAAGCTAGTTGTCTTGTGCTGCTACTTCACAGTATCAGCATCTGTAGTGTTTGCCACAAACTGGATGCTGCCAAAAAAGAGTTCTGCTTTCTGCACAAGTAGTTGTGTATGAGCTTCAGTGCTGGATGAAATGCTACGTACATACCCAAAAGTGGTGGATCATATCAAACAACGTTTTGGTTGCTTGCAACAAAGAAGTGATCCGTAACCATCTGTGCTTGCAGAATTCAGAAGTGCCTAATCTTTGATATGAGTCTTCAATTGAACAACAAATTGCCAAAATATCCTTTGTGCTAGGAAAATGTTTTAGGATTGTTAGACTCTTTGGTAGCACACTACGCGAGAGGTTACATATATTAAAACCTATTTGCAGGAGGAAAGAACCTGTGTACACACACTGCTTCTGAAATCTCAAAGTATGTTACTACTGGTTCATTCCTCAAGGTAATACCTTGATCAACCTGAGTCAGTTTAAATTTAAGCAAAGCTTGGCAGTTTAAATGTAATCATTTGTGTAACTGGTGCATTCATCATTGCAATGCCTCTACCATCAGTATGGTCTTCTCAAACAGCATGAAATATTCTTACAAATGTTCTGTTGAGTACAAACTGAAAAGCTTTGACAATGTCATTCTTCAGTACTCAAGTTCTGCACTATCAAATGATTGAACTGACAAATTCAGTAGGTAGTGGTAGACTGAATAAAAAGTATGTTGAGTTAAAATGATAAAGCAAATACACTATTCCTCCGTTACAGATGGTGAAATGCATATATATTTAATCATTTAAATACTGATCCTTTTAAGGAATAAGGCTACTTCAACACCTTTCAGCCTGTCATGGAATGCAATTGAACTTAAACACATGTCTGTGTTTCCTTGATGGGTTGGACATTGTAGGGTAATGAGTTCTGAAACTGGGTAGATTGCATCAAGGCTTTTCTAAAAATAGTTTGAGTATTAACTCTTGTGTGCCCGCACACTTGTGATTGGTATTGAGACTTGGTTTTTCCCTATTTGGAGACTATAACAGAATCAAAATCCTGAAGTCCAATTGGTTATCCAAAGATGCAAGTCTTAACTGGCAGGGCAGACAAAAATAAGGAAAATGTTGAGGATGTTGTGAGAGCCTGTTTTGGTTTTATAGTTTGTGATTTCTCTTAAGAATTGATGTAAGCCGAGCCTGCTGGTACCATGCCTCCTTAAGAGTGACTGACTAATTGTGATCAATGTAAGCTTTACATAATTATGCTCATTTATGGAGTTTTGTTTAGATTCATGTATGTAACTGTTCTAATTTTATGCTGTGATTCTTAATTTCAGCACAAGAAAAACTTATTTCAGAACAGATTTGATTATAAATTGAGTTTTATAATCTTAAATGTGTTCATTTTTTAACATAGTATTACAAAAAAAGTTGTGTTTTTAATTGCATTAAAGTTATGGAAGAAAATCGATTAATATTTATGTGAAGATTGTGTCTTTAAACTATTTCAAAACTAATTTCGATTTTGTTTAAAGTATCATTACAGAAACTGTTGAATTGCTTTTTAAAAATAAAAGTAGTTAAATTCATTTCCTGAATGCATAAGGAAATCTCTTTTGCTAGACTGAATTCTTGCATACCTCCTAACAGTTTTATTGGCAGATTTGAGGTAGGAGTTTGTGTTTAAATCGTCACAGGAAGCATTCTTGTATTCTGACTGACATTTAAATTATGCTAAAGTGAAATTTTGCCAAATAACTTGTATAAAATATTATACTTGCATTCATTCCTAGTACACTTAGATACAAGTCCATTTTTTAAAAAAACCTGGCACTTTTTCATCTTGTGTAATCGATCACTATGGTTCAGCTGGTTGGTATACAAGATCATATCCTGTATTATGAGAGTTGTCCAGTCTCACTAAAGTGATGCCACTGTGGCTGGTTGGTAACATTGTCCACATAATGAGAGCTTGTGTTGTAATCCTTTAGGAAAATGGGCTGTGGTGATGGCAAAATTGTTGGTTAACGGAGAGAAACAACAGATAATAAAACAATTTGCTCTATGTGAAGTAATTAATAAACTGACCTATTAGGCTTGCCACTCAGTCTTTTGTTTAATATAAAAATGTTAGCAGTGTAGGTCAGGGACCAGATCTCTCCTTTTGCAAAAGATGAGGCGACTTCTCGAGAGTGTCTCAGAATATATTGCAGACACAAGAGAATTGAGGGGATAGGCAGGAAAATGGAGTTGAGGCCACACCCAGATCAGCAATGACCTGATTGAGCCTGCTGCATTATTCAGTAGGCCAAATGGCCTACTTCAATCCGTTTCTTGTGGTTTTATGAAATTTACATTTAAGTCTGCAATTGGTTCTAGGCAATACTAACTATAGGCAGAAAAATAGATCCTGGATGAAGTACTATGCTCAATTCATACTTGAAACTCCACAAATGCTATACACCATTTATGGGGTGCATTCTGATCCTCTTGGTGCTGTAAATGTTCCCTACTCCTGGACCTTGCAAGTTGTTGTGGCTTCTTACCTGTATTTTATTTTTTTCCCTTGTCCTGACCCTTATTTTTATTGAGGGCTTGAGAGGACAGTAACAAAGCTCGAGCAATTTTGAACATCGTTTTTTTAAAGGGCTGCAGAATCTGAGCACTTAAGAACCATTAGGACTTGCAGTTCCAAGACATTGAGAGCTACAGCTCTGAGTTGAATCTAGATTATGAACAGTCCAGAAGAAGGGAACGGCTGCAGCTGGAAGAGCTGCAAATCAGCTTGCACAAGAAACTGTCTAAACTAATCTCTGCTCACCAAGACTGTGTGGGCCCCATTAACTTATTAACATTGAATTTAAAATCTGTGAAAGGGACAATTTTAAATGAGGCATTACTGACTAGACTGATACTAATATAAACTAATCAATTTTCAATATGCAATTAGTCATATATATCATAATGTACACTCATTGTATTTGTTTTGGGAATTGACCTCTAGGAGTTGGTTCATAGTACTCAGCAATTGCTATATGACCAGAGTGCTCATAATGCATCTGAAGCAACAATTTCTTATAAACAACACCTGCATTGAAACAATAAGCAAAATAGAGAAAATGATTTAGTTCCAGAAAATAGGAAGTGAGTAACTCCCTTCCAAATGCTCACCTCTGATCTGCCGTTGTAGCCCCAGTCTGTGTCTGGCTGGTCAAGTTAATTTTCTGGTCAATGATGGGGTAACTTGAAGGATGTTGATGTGGAATTCAGCGATAGTGATGCTGTTGAATGTTTGAGGGGTGTTTGGTTTAGATTTTCTATTGTTGTAGATGGCCATTGCATTCCACTGCATGTGTCTTAGCCACACCAGGTTAACATTTTCATTTTCTAATTTAAATATGTCACCTTCTCATATGCTGTCCTATGGTAGTGTTGGATTCATGGTTTCATGAATGAGATTTATTTGACCAAAAGATTACAGACTGTTTAATGGCTTACATGCCTTATGAATCACAATTTTGAGCTGATAAAGTGAAAATAGATCTCTTATTTTGTATGCTGGTGGTACCAAGCACTAATGAAGGTTATCTTCTGTATGGAGACTGGCCCTCCCAACAAGTGCTGTCATGGACAAATACATATGCAATGGGAAGCATAATGAAAACAGGTCAGCATTTCCCAATTTTTTTTGTTGGTTCTCATGCCAAATGTTACCAGCCCAGTCTGGCAGTTATATTTTTCAGCTCTCAAAAGGTGTTGTTCACTAGACGGTAATACAGAGCTTGGTTACTACTTGGTGATGGAAGTCATCTCCCTGGACTACATTTTATGCAGTTGCTACTGCTGCAAATGTGAAGTTTTTATAAGATTTTGATTTAATTTCTTTAATTCCTTTAATTCAAGATAGAATGGAGTGGTGAAGAGGGCCGTGTAATCTGCCACTAGTTCTACCAGACAATGTGCCTGTGTGAGACTTGGTTATTGAGACCTGCTGAGAGCCCAGCTGCTCTGGGTTAAAGATGTGAACATTCTGCACCTTTTTTTTTTTAAACTGAACAGAGAGACTTTCTCTTTTGTTTTTGCACAGAAAACGAGAGAGGGAGGTCAAGGAGACAAAGGTTGTAGCTGGTATGGTCAGTGGAAAGGACAAAGCTCCTCGTCCTCTGAGAAACCAGGCAAAAAACACATGCAGGAAGACTGTCTCTGGTTGAAGGTGTGCATCCTGTAGCAGACGAAAGACTCTAGAAGATTCGATACAGTGTGGAGTTGGAGGAACACAGCAGGTCAGGCAACATCGGAGGAGCAGGTGGGTCAACTGAGTCCTAGTGTAGGGTCTAGGCCTGAAACATCAACTCTCCTACTCCTCCAGCTCCACACTATCGACGCTTGACTCCAGCATCTGCGGCTCTTGCTATCTCTGAGTGACTCTGGAAGACTTGCTGTTGCAGGGTTGGGAGGAGAAATCACTGTATTGCTGGTAGTCAGTTAGAGAATTCTCAAAGTGAGGTAATTAGCATTTGATGGCCACAGGCTGTTATGTCTCCAAGAAACCAGGACACTGAACCCATTAGGAACTGGCATTTTCTACATAGTTCTTTCATTAGGGTCAATCAAAGTTGCAAAGTAAGTCATATGGACTACGTGCTTAATGTTTGGTCGGTTTTGCTTGTATTCTGTTTCCATTTAAAATCTCATGAAATTCCTCAAGTTCAGTGGGAATTCAAACCTCTTGCTTAAAGTTATCGTCTGTACAGAGCTGGAAACAGTATGTTCAGTACTTCTTCCAAGTAGCGTTCAAAATAGAATACAAATATATCAGCTGAGGAAGAGCACTAGCAAGATGTTTCCTTGCCCATATTAAACCTGATACCATGAGACTTCATGGAATATGGAGTTAACATTGAGGACTTCCAGGGACACTCCCTCCCAATTAATCTATTGTGCCTGCTACCTCCCATGGGTATCTTCTGGTGGGACAGGACATACTCTGGGATGGTGTTAAAGAAGTCTGGCTCAATAGCTGGAAAGTATGATTCTGAGTATGACTGACTATAACTGGCTGTTGATTAATTTGTCCTTATGAGAGCTCTCCATGTTTGGTACATGTCCTCGGATGTTAATACTGATGACTCAGCAGAATTGAATGGCTAGATTCTTCCTTTGCTGATTTTGTGATTCTGATTTCAATCCCCTTTTGAAAATTAACTTGACAGTTTCAGCAATACCACCTGAAACTGTATTTGCCTGCTCTACATGCTTACCTAAGTAAGCATGTAGGACTCTTAAGTTATTAATTCCCTGTATGAGTGGGATATTTACCTCCTCGCTGACTTCCTTGATGGTTCTGTCTCTCTAAAAGAGAACGTGTTTCTGTATCAGTGTAATGTAGCTAATACCAACCTCAGTCTCTCTCTCTCTCTCTCCATGGTTGGTCATTTCGTTTGTGATGAACTTAGCTTGTCAAAAAATAGCCGATTTGCTGTTTGTTTCCCATCTTGTCCTGAAATAACATTTCACCAGCATGAGGTCATTGGCCATATTAAATGATGTATCATAATTTGTTGTTAAAACCAACTGTGATATTAGAGACTTCAGAATTTTAATAAATCATGGGGATTGAATGAATAAACAAAAGATAAACTGTTACACATGAAAAGCAGCAGCAATAACTATCCGGAATAAACTATTAAAGGACCAGGACAAACTTATACAGGAATTGAAAGCAATTGGCCATGTCTGAGGAATGGAGGCTAGATGAATAAAACTGTTTTGACACCTACCTGAAAAACTGGATGCAATAATGCTGCAAAGGACAAAAATTGCCCTGCAGAAGAATTCAAGGAGTTAATCACAGGACACCTTCAAACAGACATTCAATGCCAAATGTAACAAGGAACAGGGAAGCTACTTCTGATACTGCAGACTTGCAGTAATTTGGATAAAAATAACTTTAAACGGTCATCAATAATATCTCATATAGACCTGAAGGATGAAAATCTGTATAAGAATCGAACACCAGAACTTCACCCTTAACAGAACTTTGGAGAACTACACTTGCGTAAGGATCAAACTCTGGACATGTTCAGAGAGAGATACTGTTGGTTAGAATCCTGGGTAATAGCCATGTTGAGTTATGAGGCTTAACTTGCTTGCTTGACGGGTCTCATTTTGGTTGCTACCTGCTATAAAGTTTAATTCATTGTTTCAGTACTTGATTGTGAGATTTCTTTAGTCAAATTAAATGTAACTTGTGGTGACTTGCTCACAATGCGATGCGGCAGTCAGTTCAGTTTCAAGCTTTCAAAGGCACTCTGACAAACTTATAGCCTTTTCAATACTTTGCCAAAGGACATTACAGTGCCAAAATTTGGATTGAGCTTCTGATAAAATGCACTCATCCTGATATCACAAAACCTCTCATTTTGGTTTAGATAAAGGAAAAATCCAAGGTAGATATTATTTTTGTTTCTCTCGGGGCTACTTGGCCTTGTTCCACAATGTTTCTCAATCAAGTTACTCTTGCTTTGGCAGTTTCACTTTTAGCTAAATATATTACCAAGTTGATTATTTGTAACCGGTCAAACAATTAATTCAAATGTTGTAAATGTTTCTCCCAAATTTGGCTGAACAGAACCAAATCAAATATGTATAACACAGTTGAATAATCCTTTGATTTTATGAGTTAATTGTTGATAGAAAAGTGGCTGGTGTATTTTTCATTCTGAACAACATGACTTTCCATTGATCAAGTCATCTGATGTTACCAAACCTGAAATTTTGTTGGCTTTATCTGTCAATGGAACTTGCCAATATTCTCTTAACAAATCATTTCTTTTTAAAATAAATTGTGCTTATCCAATCCTACTACAATGTCCAATCATGCAATCAGCTATGAATTCTTTCTTGTTATCAGGCTGACTTTGCATTAATTGGTACACAATCATTGTAATCCAACTGGTATTTGTTCCATCACAATAGGTGAGTGATTAGTTCAATACTATAATTGTCCATCATGAGTTTGATTTTCTCCCTTACTCTGGCTAAGTTTGCTCAGTTGAATCTGTAAGGATGTTGTTGTATGGATAATGTGAACCTTACATTAACATCTTGTCATAAAACAAAAGATGTTTTTGCTGGAGAGAGATAAAAGGTACTGCAGATGCTGGAGAATCCGAGATAACAAGCATGGGGCTGGACGAACACAGCAGGCCAAGCAGCACCATAGGAGCAGGAAAACTTGACGTTTCGGGCCTAAACCCTTCATTTAGGCCCGAAACGTCAAGTTTTCCTGCTCCTATGGTGCTGCTTGGCCTGCTGTGTTCGTCCAGCCCCATGCTTGTTATCTCGATGTTTTTGCTGGTCTTTTTACACCATTAATTCAGGTGTCTGTCATAGTTTTTGTAAGTAACAATGATTTACTGGAATATAGCATAATATTTGACATATCTTTTCAAGCATTTCTGTATTATCCAGTGATTACTACTTGAGTTAAATTCCAAATTTTTAATTTGATTTATTCTCCATTTTTTCATTCCCTATTTTTATAATTATTGTAAATACCTGTGTTCTTAATATTCTCCCTGTCCTAGCATTGCCTGAACAAATGAAAATGACTCACTTGCTAATTTAGTCTTCCGCCTAGTACACGCTACATAAATCGTATCAGTTGTTTTAAAAATATGATAATGCCCAGTAAACCTATTTAAAAGTTCCCCAGACCTTGCGTCCAGGAACAAAATTCCAAGCTTTCTCTCTGCTCTAATTTTCATTGCCTGTGGAAAAGTTTTAAAATTATTTTTTGGCCAACAGTCATTGCTCTGGTTAGTTTTATTTCTCAGAATTGTAACACAGGTCAACAGGTTTATCTCTGAGCTTTGGTTTGTAAATCTGTCTTTTATTAATTTAAGAGCTTTTTTCAATCAAGTCTACACCAGTTCAAAAGGATTGGATGTTATGGACTAATTAGGGGCATCTCTAATGGCAAACAGTCATAAGGGAAATCCATTATTTTAATCATTAGAACTTTCTTGACAATAAGCTCTCATCATGGCCTTTAAGATTTGATGTTGTCATATTGTGACTGCATTGTGAGAATGTGGATGATGAGCTTGAAGGATCAATTGTGTTATTTCCAAACTACCAATTATTTGTGATCTACAATTAGTTCAAGGTTCAAATTTTATTTCTTCTGATAATACATAATTTGTCAAAAATTGAACTAACTTTCCCACTAGAATGTTTTCTGTAATTTTCTCTTCAGGAAATCTTGTTTTTAAAAAAAAAATCAGAACTGTTAAGAGATGCTGATTCTCACTCCTTGTTTTAGGTAGGGATTCTACACAATCTGTTCAAAGTGCTAAACAGTTCTTCAAAAACTGGTAACAGAATTAAACATACGAGATAGTTGATTGTGTTTCCCTGTAACCTTACATGCCAACAACCATATCTTTGTTTCCTGCCTGGTAAAAATGTTTTAGTATCCCAGCTTGCATTTTTCTAATATCTAAGAGTGTCATTTTATTGGTTATCTGATGAACTATTGCCCAATCCTCATTGCCTGGTATATGAAGTCGTCTTCATTTTGTGATTAACGCTCTCTCTAAGTCTGGGCATTCTGTCCTTAATAGCATCCTTGGTCTACCTACATCAAACAGATTGCAACAGTTCAACAAGGCAGTTCATCATCATCATCTCAGGGGTAGTTGAGGATTGACTTGGAATTTATTGCTTATGATAACCATATTCCACAAATGAATAAAGAAACTGACTTTTAAATGGTACCACTGCAATACTGGTTCTGATTCACTTTCTGAGTTGACTGTTTGATGTAGCTCTCTCAACTCGGGATCTGTTGGTTGCATTTCTATAAAAGAAGATGGTATAATCATAGCCTCATTCTCTTTACCTTGGTCCTTTTTTACTCGAATGAATTTTAACATTATCTCCCTTTTGCATGGAATCTTCATTTTTCTAATTCAATAGGCCTGAGATCTAGTCACAACACAGTTAAGAAAAACAAAAATCCAGATGTTCTCCCTGTGACATCTGAATTCAAATCAGTTGTTCTGATGCCAGGTCATTCCCCAAAACAAAATCAATTCCTTCTGTAAAGATTTGTTGCTAGGTCTCTCCTTACTTTGACTCTATAAAATGGGATTGATTGGTAATCTGCATTTATGCTTCCAATTAATTATTTTTTTTCTTTACCTCTTTGGAAGATGAATTATTATCTTTATTTAGCATCAAAAACTGACGACGTCAGTGTTTCCCTGTATCTATATCAATTTGCCTACTTGATTAGAAAATAAGGAAATTTTTCTCTATATACCAAAATATTGAAAACTTTCTGTACTCAGATTCTCTTTAGGAATGACTGAAAAATTTGCTTGACTGTCTTGAGCCATCTCCCTCTTTACTAGATTCAGAGTAACACATCCTAGCTGTACTACTACAGTCTTAGGACGCCTTTCCTGATGCTCCCTTTTCTGAGGATTCCATTGTACTTCCTCCTATTGTAAGAGATCACCTATTTTAATTTCCAGCATTAGCTCTGTCCACTCTTAATGCAATGGAAGCATACTATTTTCCTTCTATCACCTTTAAGGTTCTAACCATTCTCCTTTTATTATTTCAGTATCCTAATGTCTATTCCTTAAAGATCTTTTCCATCCCCTGACTCATCCAGTTTCCTTGTGGCTTTGGGAAATTGCTATAGGGTATTGCATAGATGGTACACATTAGTGCCACTGTGCGTCAGTGATGGAGAGAATGAATCTTTAAGTTGATGGATTGGGTGCCAAGTATTTGGACTGCTTTGTTCAGGATGATATAAAGTTTTTTTGAGTTTTATTTCTTGAATCTCACTCTTCGATTAGTCTTGAATTCTTTAATTTCCTGTATAGATGCATTGAGGGAATATGAAAAGAGACTGGTAGCTAATAAAAAGGGAATCCCAAAGTTTTCGATAGACATAGAAATAGTAAAGGGCGATAAGAGCTCTGGGGCTGATTAGGGGTGAGAAGGGGGATTTTAACATTTGAGGCAGAGAGCACAGCTCAAGTATTAGACAAGGACTGTGAATCTGTCTTCACCAAGGAAGACATGTCTGTACTTAAAGTTGACAAAGCAACCAGATGAGATGCATCCAAGGATACGAAGGGAAGCGGTGTTGAAATTGTGGAGGTACTCAACAATTTTTCAGTCGTCTTTAGCCTCGGGTGTTGCCTGGAGAATTGCAAATATTCAAACAATGTGTAGAGATAAGTAACTTCCGCAGTTTAACTTTGGTTGGGAAACTTCTAAAAACAAAAATAAGTCACGTGGATAAATGAAGGTTAACAAATGAGACCCAAAGCAAATTTCCTAAATGAAAATCATTTTGAACTAACTTGGAGTGTTTTAAAGAAGTAACAGTGGGTTGTTGAGGGTAATGCTGTTGATGTGATGGAACATAGACTTCCAAAAGGCATTTGACACAGTGCCATACAAATGACTTGTGAACAAAGTTATAGCTCATGGAACTAAACAGAAAATAGTAACATGGATACAAAATCAGTGACAGGAAATGGAGTAATATTAATGGATGTTTCAGGGGCTGGGATAAGATTAGTTGTGGAGCTCCCCAGGGTTCAAAGTTAGAACCTTCCAGGGCATAATTTCAAAATTTGCAGATGATTTGAGACTTGGAAGCATTATACAACTGTGAGAGTAGTTCAGAATACCAAACAAAAAATTGGTTCAGTGGGTGGATAGATGGTAGATGAAATTGAATTTGAAGTATAAGGTGGTACATTTCAGGTAGCAGAGTGGCAGGAGCATAGATTCATAGAATCCCTTCAGTGTGGAAGCAGGCCCCTCCGGCTCCACACTGACTCTCCGAAGTGCATCCCAAACAGAACAATGCCCCTACCCTATCCCTGAAACCCTGCATTTCCTACTGCTAATCCACCTAGCCTGCACATTCCTGGACACTATGGGGCAACTTAACACAGCCAATCCACCGTGCCTGCACATCTTTGGATTGTAGGAGGAAACCGGAGCACCCAGAGGAAACTCACACAGACAGACAGTCCTCCAAGGGTAGAATTGAACCTAGGTCCCTGGATCCACCTTGCCACTGCCATCTGGGTGGATACATCTACATCATTAAAAGGTGATAGGACATGTCAAGAGAGCAGCTAACAAGTCATAGCGTATCCTAGGCATCATTGATTAGGGGCAGAGTATAAAGAGCAAAGACAATATATATAATGTTATAAAACATACTAGTTTTGGCTCAGCTGGAAAAATTACCCTGGAGTGTAGCAGATTAAGGGGTGACCTTATAGAGGTTTATAAAATCATTAGGGGTATGGACAGGGTGACTAGTCTTTTTCCCAGAATAGGGCGGTCCAAAACTCGAGGGCATAGGTTTAAGGTGAGAGGGGAAAGATTCGAAAAGAACTTAAGGGGCAACTTTTTCATGCAGAAGGTGGTGCATGTATGGAATGTGCTATCAAAGGAAGTGATGGAGGCTGGTATAATTACAACATTTAAAAGGCATCTGGATGGGTGTACGAATAGGAAAGATTTAAGAGGGATATGAGCCAAATGCTGGCAAATGGAACTAGATTAATGTCCATGCCAACCAGATATCCTACAAGTTGGATTGAAGGAAGGGTCTGTTTCCATGCTGTACATCTCTAGGATTGAGGTCAAGAGGGTGCACACAAATTAATTAGTAAAAGAAGCAAAAGTGATATGGGCAAAGCTTTTTCATATAATAAATTGTTAGGATATGGAATGTACTGTTTAAGTATGTGATTTTCAAAAGGAGAATTAGTTATTTAAAAAGAAAGAACATGCTCGGTTAAGGGTTGCAGATGAGAATGGCATCAAGTGAAATGTTCATTCAGAGAGCTTGCTAAAGACAGTGGGCTGAATGGCCTTCAACTGTAACAATTGAGATTCCGTTTTTCCATTTGTGAAAATTTGGCTATGATTTTAGATTCTCAGTTTGCTTTTGCATGTGTACAGAAAGTGTAAGCAGCTTAAACTGATCTTAAAAAGACTGATCATTAATTGGATACAATACTTAAAAATGAAAAGTACTGGAACTGCTGGGACACTTAATTTTGATTAGAGGGATTGTCATTATGTTGCATAATTTGAGACATCCTAATATGTTCAACTATGTATTTGCTCCCGCACACATTGAATTTATCATGACAAATGAACAGATTTCCTTAACTCCCTTTTCCAACTAGCATTGGGATATGATGAATAATATAGTTTGTTATTGCTAAGCTGCTGATTTGTCTTTTCTTATGTTTTTCAAGCTTCACAAATAAGAAACTATTTCTATAAGTGGTTATTTATCAACAGTACAGTAAATCACAAATTATCCTCAACATTATGGTATAGCCTAATGCTGTCATGACATGGGCTTGCTAAAAACATTGATCATTTATTGTGCTGCATTTTTTTTTTTAAACTGAGGAATACGTACATTTTTCTTAGGTTCTCCAACTGCTTACAGGGGTTTGCTAGAAATACGCAACCTAAACAAATAAGCTGTAACTTTAACAAGCACCAAAGACAGTAAGCAAAATACAGATAAATTCATTGTTTTAATAAAGGAGTTAATTCTCTTTCAATCCTATATAAAACAATAGTAATTAAAAACTTCCTTTTTTGAAAGTAAAATATTTACATATTAACAAGTAACTGTGCAAAATTTACATGAAAAATGGAAAGACAGGATTTGTAAAAGACCAAGGGTGTAACAGTTTTCAGGCATTGGTAAAAATACTGATTAGTTTTCAGTTTACACACAGAACTCATCAGCTTAATAGCATCTTAAATGTTTCTTTTAACAACATAAAATTACACACAAAGAAAGCAAAAGTATTTACAATCATAATGTCCTATTGATAGACAATCATTTAATACAATAACCTCTGAAAATATAAAGAAAAATTTAGTATTTTTTTATAAAAAAATAGATACAAAGAAGGGACATTGCTCTGGTTACCATTAAGTAGGTCCATAGCTTGCATACAGTCTTTTTACCAAAATAATTACGGTTTACATAGCAATTTATGTTATGTGCCAAAATTATGTACAAATTATTAGCTCACTGATAGACACCAGCAAATTGTTTTCTACACGTGATTCATACCAAGTAACAATCCTTTCACAATTCACCATTTCTTAGATTTTTTTTAACTAAAGTTTTACATTAGCTAGGTAGCCAACACAGTGCAAGTAATGTATATTTATGCAGAAAAGTTATTTTTAAATCCTTTACGGCATCATGTATTGTATCAAATAAAAAAAGCATCTTTTTCTTTTTACAAATGCCCTACAACATTCACAAAAGAAACCCTTCTTAAAGGCTTCCAGGGAAAGCCTCTGACATGCAAATCACATGGTGAGAACTGCAGAGTTACCACTGAACAAACTCTCCTAACTCTTCACAAACCATACATTTACAAAAGCTAATTGAGAAAAGTACAGCAAAAGAATGGAAACAATGAAAAGTGGATAAAAAATACAATAATGAAAATGTTTTTTTGCTCCATGTCCTTGAAGGTAAAATAATCCAAGGTTGTTAGCTTCAGACCCATATAATTCAAAGTCTTTTAAGCCAAATGATTCAAAAACAGAATACTTAAATGTTTCAAGTTGCTACTAATCTGCCAAAAAGTTGGCAAATTATACACTGGTGAAATCAGAATCAGTTTTTAAATATGGCTTGTTTGGCAAGAAGGCCACTCAGTCAGGAGACGAGAAGTGATCAGACTTTTTTATTTTATAAATAAAGTATCCACAGGTCTCGCTGTATTCATTTTTCTAACTAAAATTCAAAACTTTAAAAACATAGAGTTAATGTAAGGTTGAACATTAAAACATTCTCCCACTTGTAGCGTTCCAGCTGTTCTCCATCTCTCTATCTTCCTTTCCTTACCTCCGTCCCCCCAAAAACTGCAAAGAAAAAGACAGGGCAGAAGGTTGTCTCGGTCAAAAACAAAACAAATCAACCCAGGACGTTTATTTAAGGAATGCACGGTACAGCATTAGTGAATGGCTTGTCTCACGCTCACTCTCCAAGCAGAAGATAAGGTCCCTGAGGTTGACTCTTGTTATTCGTTGCCGTGTGAACTGTCTAGGTGTTCCAACTCCAGAGGCTCCCGGTGTCCCGCCTGTACTGGGTCCCTAGAACAGAGAGAAACAGAATGGATAACCTATCATGTTCTACTATAAATTCAAGGATTTATAAAAGGTACTGAAATATACCAATTCAAATTCCAGCAACTTTACCTGTCTCTTATGCCTGAAAATGTGCTTTGTGAAATGCTTTACTTCATATTGCCACTACATTCTTTATTGTAGAGTCATACAGCATGGTCTATTACCTGCATTCAAAAATCAAGCTTGCAAGTCTCTTGTGTGAGATACGTAAAAGAATTATTGTGGGCTAACTGCATGATTTGTTTGGTGAAGAAGTCAGCAACAACATTTTCCCATTGTTACTGTTTATAAATATTAAATTTACTTTTTTTTTAAAACCAGCTAATTCTTTAGAACTGCAGTTTCAGCAACTAAATATATCTCTGTGATTTACTTGTGTTTGATTTGAAACCTGAACCTAAACTAATGACTTCATAGATTTCAAATTAAACAGCTGAATATGAGGGTTAACATTAAAATGCCACAACTGTAAGAGTTCGGAATTGTGTCCTTCCATCTGGTCTATGAAAATATTCCTCTGTCCACAAGTTTATAGTCTGAATGATACTTGGATCATCTCCTCTCTGAATTGCATGAGAAGGACAGAGTACAGAAAATCGGATTTGAAACAGTTTTAAACTGTGAATTAGCAAAACATGCATAGTATGTGATCAAATAGCTTTACTGTAACTGTACTCTAAATAAAAGAATTCTAGTTTTTGTTTCACCAAAGATGAATCAAAACTTTGGAAAAAGTTTGAGGAAGCTATTGTTGTATAAATACAGGGTAAGAAATAGGAATACAAACTTTGTCAGGTGTCTGACCTTGTGACCAGTTTATAAACATAGATTAGGAAGGTTTAATTAGGAATTGTTTTCTCCTGGTTTGAAAACACAAGTTTACATTTGAAGGGCTCAACATTATTAAAGAAATAAGCAATATTTCCCCAAATTCTGTCAGTTATAATTTCAGCATTTATAATCAAAGAAAACAGCTTCTTAACTACCAATTCTTGGACTGGGCTTGAGGGGAAAAATCAAAGGGAGAACGGTAGAAGAAAATGAAGAGTGAATGGGGGAGCAAGGAATTTTGCTTCCCATTTTCAGCCAGTGCTGTTTTGTGCAGCGTAAGAGAGAGCATTGGCAGAAAACCACACACTTGCATACCATTGAGGGCTCATTTAAGAGCCTATACCAGATACATTTTTTTTTTTTATTTTCACAGACAGCAGAACTTCAGCTTGGATTTTACTCCAACTCCACAGAATTGTGAACAAGGCAGAGCCAAATTTCATCTCCAAGATGAAAATACAGGCCCTTGTTTAGGACTCTAATTTCATAACAAAATTATAACTGCTTCTTCTTCAAGTTTAATCTTGTGCGTGGTATGCCCATTGGGCTTTGGGGAGTCAGGAGGTGAGATACCTGTCGCAATCATTGTAGCCTCTGACCTGCTCTTGGAGTCACAGCACTTAACTGGCAGGTTCAGTTCAGCTTTTGGTCAGTGGTGGTCTCCAGGATGTTGATAGTAGGGATTCAGCGAAGGCAATACCGTTGAACATGAAGGGGAGATGGCTATTGCATGACATTTGTGTGGGGCGAATGTTACTGAACCTGCTTAGGAATTTTGTATAGCATTAGTAATGTAATAGTGTATAGTGATTTTATATAGTACCTCTGTCCCAGCTCCAATCCCAGGTCCTGGTGAATCAACCTTCCGCTTCTTTCTGGGGCCAATAGCTGCTAATGCAGTTAAGTTGGCTTCCCTCTGCCTCATTTGAGCCAATTCCTGTTGTTGCATCTGGGAATCAAAGAGTGGATCATTTATTCAAATAAAAATATTGAATATTCTGCAACTATCAAAAGTTTATTACTACAACATGATAAATGGCTCAACCTAAAATTATATTACAATTTGAAAATTTGTAAATATTACAATAATTACAATAATAAATAATCAATTTCGATCAATGCTGGATGAGAAAACACATGCTTTAGCTTAAAATATTCACTTCTAGGATTTGTTATGTACGTTTTCAAAATTTGTAGGTGACACTAAACTTGAAAGTATTGTGATCTGTGGGGGGTAGATTTTTATTAAAACTTCTTGTAGGGAAGAGAAATCATTGGCAAGGTGAGCATTATCTGTCCACTGTTAATATTCCAAGAACTGAGTGGCTCACCCGTTTCAAAGTTGGTTAAAATTTAACCATTTTCCTCTGGATCCGGCATCACATGTAGGTCAGAACAGGTGAGAATGCTAAATTCTCTTCCTTTAAAAGGACATTAGTTAAGAAAGGTTGTAAGGAGAAACCAGGGAACTATAGACCAGTGAGTCTGACTTCGGTTATAGCGTAAATTGTTGGAGGTGATTATAAAATATAGGTTTTATGGACATTTAGAAAGGCAAAAATTGATTAGGGATAGTCAGCATGGTTTTGTGCAAGGAAAATCATGTCTCACAAACTTGATTGAGTTTTTTGAGGAAGTTACCAAGACGCTTGATGATGGCAGCGAGGACAACGTTGTTTATTTGGATTTTAGTAAAGCCTTCGACAAGTTCCGCATGGTAGACTAATTGGTAAAGTTAGGTCACATGGGATTCAGGGTGAGCTTGCCAATTGGATACATAATTGGCCTAACACAGGAGAACAGAGTAATGGTGGAGGATTGCCTTTTGGACTGGAGGCCTGTGACCAGCAGTGTTCCACAGGGATCGGTTCTGGGGCCTCTCTTTTGTTTGTCATTTTATATAAGTGATTTGGATGAGAATGTAAAAGTATGCAAACCACACCAAAACTGGTTGCATAGTAGACAGTGAAGAACGTTTTCTGAGATTACAAAGGGATCTTGATCAAATGTGTCAATGGGCTGAGAAATGGCAGATGGAGTTTAATCCGCATAAATGTGAGGTATTGCATTTTGGTACAATAAACAAGGGTAGGACCCTGGTAGTGCTGTGGAGTAGAGGGACGTTGGGGTGCAAGTACATACATAATTCTTTGAAGTTTGCACTGCATATAGATAAGGTGGTTAAAAAGGCGTTTGGCACCTTTGAGTACAGGAGTTGGGACATTATGTTGAGGTTGTACAGGACATTGGCAAGGCCTCTTCTGGAATACTGTGTCCAGTTCTGGTTGTCCAGTTACAGAAAGGATATTTATCAGGTACACGCGAATTGTTAAACAAAATATAATACCTATCAAATATTTGGTCTGGTAAGAAAAAGCTTGGTTGAAGAAATAGTTTTCCAAGAACGTGTTGAAGGAGGAAAGTAAGGCAGAGAGATCTGGGGAGGCTATTTCAGAGCCTACAGCCAAAGAACTCAAAGGGTGCCGCAAACCAAACATGGAGCAATTAACGTTTGGAATGCACACAAGGCCCAGAATTAAGATGACTGCAGATACCTAGGAGGGTTGTCAGGCTGAAGGAGATTACAGAGCTAAGAATGAGGCAAAGCTATGGAGGGATTTGAAAACAAGACTGAGAATTGTTGATAGATGAGTAGGAATTGGTGTGACTTAAAACCCAGGCAACAAAGTTATTATCCTCAGGTTTATAAATGACAGTGTATGAATCCGTTCAGCATTCTGTTATCATGCATAGCCAGTTTATTATGAAAAGGTTGCTACTTTTCTTATCCACGATACCACTGCCTTGCTAGAAATAGCAAGAACAATGACGTAGATGATAAAACTCTATCATCTTCCCTAGATGTCCCAAAAGTACTTCAGAACCAAATTACTACTACTTAAAATGATCACAATTGCTCATCAAAATGCAGTAACCAAATTTCACAAAGGAAGATCCCACAAACAAATTAGACAAATAACCAGTAACCTCTTCTGGTGCCGATGGCTAAATGAGGAATGTTTGCCAAGACACCAGGAAAATTCTCTCATTTCCTGAACAGAAACTCTAGCTAATATCCCACTCAAGAGATGCCCCTTCTGACAATGTTGCACCCCTCTTACTTCACTGAAGTGTTGGTCTAGCACACACTTTGGTATGGACAACCTTCTGACTGACGCAAAAGAGCTTCCAACTCGGTCAAGCTAATGCCTATTAACATAGGTAATATCTTGCATTCCATGTCATTAGTGTGAAAAGAATATACAACTGTTCTGGGATTCTGCAAATAAAAAGTGGTCAGTTTGTTTAAAAAAAAAAAAAAAATCAGGCTGGAAATTAAGGGTACCCATAGTGGCAAAATGTATTATTCCAGCATAATATACAAAAAGTAACCTTTTCTTTTTCTTAGCACAAATAATCTGTTATGAAACTTTACATGTCAATTTTATTAACAAAGTCTATGTGGAATCTTCCAGCATATGCACACCTCCTGACTGTATTTTGCTGAGTTATTTGATTCTACTATTAAGCTTGATCTCAGACCAATTAATTTATGTAGAGGTTTGACTTCCTTTCTATTAGGTACTGCTATCCAGTACACCCTACAAGTAATCTTGTACAGTGTACCAAAATTACTACAAAAGAATTCTGTAACAAAGGGGATAAAAGATTATTCTTACCTCTTTGGCCTTTTGTTTTAGCCTAAGTTGCTCTGGGTCCTCTTGTCTGGAGCGAGACTGATGACAAAAAGGAATAAAATAGTAATTTGCAAAGTAATGCAATAGAAATTGATGGTTGAAATTGACTATTATAAAAAATTCCTGTAAAAGGTACTGAGTTAGAAGTCACTACATCTTCTGAGGCAAAATTCAGATCCATGACTTTCTAATTTAGATTCTAAATTGCAACGGTTTAATGTTACAGTAGAAAATTATTGTGAATGCAGGATGTCAGAGATTAAAAAAATGTTGGAAATACTTGGCTGTGGAGGCAACGTCTGTGGGGAGAATCACCGTTAACATTTCAGGCCAATGACCTTTCAACAGAACTGAAATAAGATATGAATGTTAAGAACTTTAAGCCAGTGCAAGGTGAGAGGAGCAGGAAGCACAAAAGCCATGATCACATTCAATGGAGCAATAAACATGATGCGCTGAATAGCCTACTGCTGTTCCTGTATCTTATGGAAGGCCTATGGTAGGGTGAAGGGCAGGAGAGATTAACTAAACAACTGACCATTTACGCCTCACCAGGACACCTTTTGTTTCTTTAGTACATCCAATATCCCTGATCCAAGATGGCGGCAAAGTATTACTCCTGAGCCAGAGCTCATCCATTTCAACCGCTTTTCTTCTTCTCTCACTTTTTTTATTTAAAGAAAGGTTGTTTTCTGTACTTACCTTTTTCAGGGAGCTCGGTCATGGAGGCAGTGGCGGCGATGGCAGTGGCTAGGGGCCGAGATTAGGGACTTTGGACGTCGACCATGAGATTGTTGGTGTACCCAGCCAGACATCTGATGGTCAGCAGCATTATAGAAATGGCTGGGGGCCCCAGATTGGCACCAGACTATAACTCTGGCAGCCTGTGGTGAGGCAGCTAGTGAGCCTGGATGGTGATTGGTGGCAAGATGGAGGTGTGGGCATCAAGAGATTGTGCTCAGCATGGAGCAACTGGAGGCCCATGGCTAAAAAAGGAGTTTAATTTGGAACTTTTAACTTTATAGTTCTTCTTAGAATAAAGTAGTAAATAAGAAATAATGTTGAACTTGTAATTTATTTCTTTACTTTTTAGTTAAGAATTTGTATCCAAGATGGGGCCGTGATTGGTGACACTAAACTTTTCACTGTACTCCTGCATCCCTGTACTTCAGTACATGTGACAATAAATCTAATTCTAATTCTTTTCACTTTCTTAAGCTTCTGTTATAAATGTGCTTAAGATCTTCAGGTTATTAGATATAAAGTTCTAGAAGACTGTCGAATATTGATTATTTTGATTTTTATTGGAAATATCTAGAGTGTTTAAGATCATTACAAGTTCACTATGGACACTGGAGTTTTGTCTTCCCATAACGCTTCCTGTAAGTCATCATAAGACCATAAGACATAGGAGTGGAAGTAAGGCCATTCGGCCCATCGAGTCCACTCCGCCATTTAATCATGGGCATCTCAACTCCACTTACCCGCACTCTCCCTGTAGCCCTTGATTCCTTGCGAGATCAAGAATTTATCAATCTCTGCCTTGAAGACATTCAACGTCCCGGTCTCCACTGCGCTCCGTGGCAATGAATTCCACAGGCCAACCACTCTCTGGCTGAAGAAATGTCTCCTCATTTCCGTTCTAAATCGACCCCCTCTAATTCTAAGGCTGTGCCCACGGGTCCTAGTATCCCCACCTAACGGAAACAACTTCCCAGCGTCCACCCGTTCTAAGCCATGCATTATCTTGTAAAGTTTCTATTAGATCTCCCCTCAACCTTCTAAACTCTAATGAATACAATCCCAGGATCCTCAGCCGTTCATCGTATGTTCGGCCTACCATTCCAGGGATCATCCGTGTGATTCTCCGCTGGACACGCTCCAGTGCCAGTATGTCCTTCCTGAGGTGTGGGGCCCAAAATTGGACACAGTATTCTAAATGGGGCCTAACTAGAGCTTTATAAAGTCTCAGAAGCACATCGCTGCTTTTATATTCCAACCCTCTTGAGATAAATGACAACATTCAATTCGCTTTCTTAATCACAGACTCAACCTGCAAGTTAACCTTGAGAGAATCCTGGACTAGCACTCCCAGATCCCTTTGTACTTCGGCTTTATGAATTTTCTCACCGTTCAGAAAATAGTCCATGCCTGTATTCTTTTTTCCAAGGTGCAAGACCTCACATTTGCTCACGTTGAATTTTAGCAGCCATTTCCTGGACCACTCTCCTAAACTGTCTAAATCATTCTGCAGCCTCCCCACCTCCTCCGTACTACCTGCCTGTCCACCTAACTTTGTATCATCGGCAAACTTCGCTAGAATGCCCCCAGTCCCTTCATCCAGATCATTAATATATAGAGTGAACAGCTGCGGCCCCAACACTGAACCCTGCGGGACACCACTTGTCACCAGTTGCCATTCCGATAAAGAGCCTTTTATCCCAACTCTCTGCCTTCTGTCAGACAGCCAATCCTCAATCCATGCCAGTAACTCACCTTGAACACCATGGATCCTCACCTTACTCAGCAGCCTCCCGTGAGGCACCTTATCAAAGGCCTTTTGGAAGTCTAGATAGATAACATCCACTGGGTTTCCCTGGTCTAACCTATTTGTTACCTCTTCAAAGAATTCTAACAGGTTTGTCAGACACTACCTCCCCTTACTAAATCCATGCTGACTTGTTCTAATCCGACCCTGCACTTCCAAGAATTTAACCAACAACTGAGGTTAGGCTAATCGGCCTATAATTTTCCATCTTTTGCCTAGATCCTTTCTTAAACAAGGAGGTTACAACAGCGATTTTCCAATCTTTTGGGACTTCTCCTGACTCCAGTGACTTTTGAAAGATCACAACCAACACCTCTGCTATTTCCTCAGTCACCTCCCTCAGAACTCTAGGATGTAGCCCATCGGGGCCAGGAGATTTATCAATTTTTAGACCTTTTAGCTTTTCTAGCACTTTCTCTTTTGTAATGCCTACCATACTCAACTCTGCCCCCTGACTCTCCTTAATTGTTGGGATATTACTCATGTCTTCCACTGTGAATACTGACGCAAAATACTTAAGTTCTTCAGCTATTTCCTTATCTCCCTTCACTAGCCTTCCAGCATCAGTTTGGAGCGGCCCAATGTCTACTTTTGCCTCTCGTTTGTTTCTTATGTATTGAAAGAAACTTTTACTATTTCTAATATTACTGGCTAGCCTACCTTCATATTTGATCCTCTGCTTCCTTATTTCTCTCTTTGTTATCCTCTGTATGTTCTTGTACCCTTCCCAATCTTCTGATTTCCCAGTGCTCTTGGCCACTATATAGGCTGTCTCTTTTCCTTTGATACATTTCCTGACTTCCTTTGTCAGCCATGGCTGCCTAATCCTCCCCCGGATAATCTTTCTTTTCTTTGGGATGAACCTCTGTATTGTGTCCTCAATTACACCCAGAAACTCCTGCCATTGTTGCTCTACTGTCTTCCCCGCTAGGCTCTGCTTCCAGTCGATTTTCGTCAGTTCCTCTCTCATGCCCCTGTAATTACGTTTATTTAACCGTAACACCATTACATCCGATTTTGCCTTCTCTCTTTCAAACCGCAGACTGAACTCCTCCATATTATGATCTTTGCCTCCTAAGTGTTCCCTTACTTTAAGGTCTTTTATAAAGTCTGGCTCATTACATAGCACTAAGTCCAGAATAGCCTGCTCCCTTGTGGGCTCCATCACAAGCTGTTCCAAAAAGCCATCCTGTAGGCATTCCATGAATTCCCTTTCTTTGGACCCACCGGCAATATTATTCACCCAGTCCACCTGCATATTGAAGTCCCCCATGATCACAGTGACCTTGCCTTTCTGACATGCCCTATCTATTTCCTGGTGCATCTTGTACCCCTGGTCCTGACCACTGTTAGGAGGTCTATACATAACTCCCATTATGGTTTTTTTGCCTTTGTGGTTCCTCAACTCCACCCACACAGACTCCACATCATCTGACCCTATGTCATTCAGTGCTATTGATTTGATTTCATTCTTAACTAACAAGGCAACCCCACCCCCTCTGCCCACCTCCCTGTCTTTTCGCTAAGTTGTAACTGGTGATAACTGGTGATAACTGCTTGCTTTGTTGTAGACCTATGCTTAGGCTCGTTTGAACAACAGCTGACCTGAAGAGGTATTTGTTCTATCTGGTTGAGGAAGCCTGTTACGAACAAGCTGAGTTGGAGGAAAGGTTGCTAAGAACAAGTTGCAGAGCTGACCTCTCCTATTCTGAAAAGAAAACCCAGTTGTTGAGTTTAGGTTGAAACCTGTTTTTCTTTAGAGAGAGTCATTGCAAAGGCATTTCAAGATTGTATTTCCTGAGCAAACTGTATCTACATGATTTCAGAGATGTGTGATTCCTGACAACCACATGCACCTGAAGATCAGAGCAATACCCTCATGGAATATTCTACGCCTTATCCCTTTTGTCTTCAAGAATAACCCAGTGGCCAAAAAAATGTTTTCTTCTTCAGAAAGCCAACATCTGTAGAGAAATCTGATCTTCTCCCCTCTTTTTGTGGAGTGGGAACCAGAGAGAGCGCGAGAGCGTGTATACTTTGGGGATATTTAGCAGAATAAGATTTTAAACTTCGATATTAATGGCATTTATTTCATCTGTACGGAATAACTTTCGCTTTGATAAGAAATCCACAATTATGTTTAAGCAACCTAATTGACAGATCTTGTTCTTTGAAACCTCACAAAATATTTTATTGGCCATCTTGGTGACTAGTGAATGTATTTTTGTTTTATGTTGTGAACTGAGTAGAGCAATGAGAGTGATGGTACACGCTTCCAGCCTTGGTTATAACACTTCTACATCATGAAATATTTTGTTCATTAACTTCACCACCTTATCACACCTGTCATTTCATTCTTCCTTCCCCCTCCCCTTACAATGACTTCAAACCTCTTGCATTTCTTTCTTTCTTCAAATCTGATGAAAGGATTTCAAACTGAAATACAAATGGGGTTTCTTTCCACAGTTGTATTTCTTGAACTACTGACTTACACTGTTATGTTATTAACTGGTATCATCAGTCATTTGAGTTTTGTGTTTATCGATCACAGACAAGTGTGTTATGTGCAAGCTAAAGCTTTGTTCCAATGTAAATTTTAAAAAAAGACAAAAGAACTGTGGATGCTGTATACCACGAAACAAAAGAGAAGTTGCTGGAAAAGCTCAGCAGGTCTGGCAGCATCTGTGGAGGAAAAAACACAGCTAACGTTTTGGGTCTGGTTCTGAGGAAGGGTCACTGGACCCGAAACGTTAGCTGTTTTTTTTCCTCCACAGATGCTGCCAGACCTGCTGAGCTTTTCCAGCAACTTCTCTTTTTTTCCCTTTATTCCAATGTACTAATTATAACCCACAATAATCAACCTGGTGCAATGAAATAGAGGTTTGTGCATTGAGTGAAGCAAAAAGAATTTTTCTTTTAAAGTACGACCTAAGATTAATTACAATGTGCTGAGTAATGGCAGTTAAAGGAATGCAGACCTTATCACTTACAGTTGGCACATTAGAGGTGATGTATTTTGCTGCTATTTCAGGTGGATGGTAAAACCAAAAATAAAACTAACTAGTACTACTTAAAATTAAAAAAAAACAAACTCCACTCCATAGCAGATGCATTATTTAAATGTGAATGGTTCCAGCAGATGCCTTTCATAAACATAAACAGTTGTGGGGAATTCTAACACTTAGATAAGCAAACTTTAAGGAGATGGGAACAGGTAATTAAAACTGCTTGAAGACCCGATTTGTCCCAAAGTCAGCAGCCTTTTAAAACAAGGCCTGTATACTAGATACAATTAACAAGCTGATTAAAACTGAATATCTGATTTGCTGAGCCTATTAGTAAATACAGTGTAAATACATACTGAATGTGGCACCAAATAACTGATCTAAAACAATATAATGACTTTTAGAAGCTAAGGTAACTTTGTAATGCATTCTTATGCTTATAAAGAAAACAGTTAACTCTATTTTCTTGCTATAACCCACTGCTCATCATAATTGGACCATGTGACTAATGGGAACAGTTTTCTGTGCATTATATTAGCATGATGAAAAGTCCTAAACTGCTACATACGATGGTTTTTGCTGGCATGCAGTCCTTGTAAATGAGCACGGTTTCTTTTAAATCTCATTCATTCACAACAATGCTGGCAAGACAAGGGTGCATTTATTGCCCATCTATAATTATCTTCAATCTAAGTGCCATATTAGGCCACTTCAAAGGGCATTAACAATCCATTGCGGTGTGGAATGGGTGTCACAAATTGGTTACATTATGTGAGGTTAGGTTCTCTCTCCTGAAGAACAAGAATCTAGCCCCTTTCTTTGGTCGTCATAATTGTCACTTGTGATTCATCCATTTCACACTGAATTGTGTGCTCTGCCAATGTCAGCCACCATTACTTTTGAAAGCTTGCTTGTGAAACTGTGTTGAGGCCCAGTAGATGAAGTAATCAACCTTGATATTTACTTACTATAATATGCATGGACACAGTAGCAGCACAGCTGCCTATTCAGTCTCCTCTTCTTTTATCCAACTTGTACTGGTCTTTGTTTAAATTTGATAAATATGTAGTTCAAAGCAGATGAACATATGTCTACAATAGGAGCTGTGATATTACACTAGAAAAGGTAAAACTGGTGACCAAAGACCCTAAAGATTTGTTTAGCATTTAGCTAGAAACAACTACGTAGGGGGTTTACAAGTACTCAGTTGGATATGTGCATTTGATATTTGCACCAGTGTTGCCTTTGGCTCAGCATCCATCATATATGCTTGGTATTGGATTAAGCTTTTGCAAGGCATCCCTATGATAGAACCCAGTTTAATTTATTACAACGTCCCCTTCCGTTCGATTTAATTTAAATTCCATTTAACACTGCTTACCTTTGCTGCTCGCATTAAAATTTCTCTTTCTTGTTCATCTTTTCTCTGCTTTTCTATTTGATCTAGTTGTTCAAAGAACTTGAGCTGTGACTTTACATCATTTAACTGCTCATACCTGTCGTCCTCCTGAAATCAAAAGGAAATCTGAAATGATTTATCGTTTGAGAAAGTAGTGAAGTAATTCTTGTACAGAAATCTTGACAAGCAGACTGCCTTATCACCACTTTCCTGTATTATGCAAGTTTGTGAAGTGCAACATTCCAATCAGCAAACACCTCAGATGGGGGATGGTGGCTCAGTGGTAGACACTGCTGCTTCACAATGCCAGGAAACCAGGTTCGATTCCAGCCTTTGACTACTGTCTGTGTGGAGTTTGCACATTCTTGCCGAATCTGCAGGTACTCTGGTTTCCTCCCACAATCCGAAGATGTGCATGTTAGGGAGACTGGCTGTGCTAAATAGTCCCTAGTATCCAGGGATGTGCAGCCCAGATGGATTAGCCATAGTAAATGAATAGAGGGTTATGGGTCTGGGTGGGATGCTCTTTGGAGAGTTGGTGCAGACTCAATGGGCTGAATGGGCTCTTTTTGCACAGTGGGAATTCTATGTTCTATAAATAGCCAATTTGTGCTGAATAAGGGAAAAACTGTTCTGCTCACTGTCCTTCTATCCTTTCACTGCTACCCTACTTATAAAAATGATGTAGCAAAAATAGATTACTGTTAAACTCATTGCTTATTCCTAAAATGAAAAAAAAGTGTATTTACAGTGACAAAAAGAATCTTTGAAACCATCATTCACATGCGAGTTGTTTTGTCAAGTGCAATGAGTCTACATAGATCAGTGATGATTTACCACTAAACAAAAGTTTGCATTAATCTCAGCTACATTACAAATCTGACGCAAAATTTGAACATTCCACTAATAAATCTTCTGAGATGTACTGTTTTGCAGTACAATCAATACAGACTTTTAGCTTTTGTTTATACCAAGTTAGTTAAGATGGCTGCAAGGTACGAAGGCTGGTCTCAGTGTTCCACGCTGGGGAAAGGATCAACTAGAATTTCTGCTTCTGATTGACAATCACAATGATAACTAGCAAGTATTAGTTGAAAAGAACATCAGTCAAGGTTGAGTTCTTCCACATTATCAGACTTTCCCCTGACAGTCTTGTTCTGTAACATGGAGAACATCTACTCTGCCACTTCCAGTGAGCTATGTTGCTGATGCCCATGGAAATATATTCCAATGAGAATCAATATTTTGAGGAAAGATGGAGCAGTTTATAAAGGCTTTAAGATCACAGCAAATGCTTGTGGTCTGATCAGTCTATTTAACATTGAAGGGGTGCAAATTCCGTTAGTTTATGAATCTTTTATTGATTAAACAACTCAGGTTATATTAAAGCTTAACATGTGGTCTAAAAAAAATGATTCGACACTCACCTTGTACGAAATGTTTCTCTGTTGTGCCACTTCAGATATTTTTTCCACAAGTGTTTGTAATCGTTGTTGGGTTGCATGTGATACAAAATTTACTACATCAGGATGAACGTCAGTAATTCCATGTTTTTTACCTATTCCCAAAAATAGTTAAAATACCTTTAGATAGGTTAAGTATTCTTAGCTGTATTAATATGGCTTTCCCCTTGTACTAATGCATATTGTCCTTTCAGCTCAATACAATAAACGCAAGCTGCACTTGGCTAATTGTGAGTAAAACTTAAGATGAAAACAGTGCACAAGTGTTTTGTGATCATTGGTTATTCAATGTTGGTATATGTTTGTTAAATAAATATACATATCTGAAGCATACTTAGCTGCGTTATGTATGTAACCAATAAAATTACTATACATGGCTAAAACAGTCTTGACCATAACTGTTGCTAGTTAGCAATTTTAAGTGGACAGCACTTGGCAGATTAAGCTCTGAAACTTATTTTCCACTTATAGATTTTAGTATTTTTCAGTTTCTTTTATAAAAGGTTATGTCAGAAACCTTCCTTAAAAGGTACTTCCAAACATTTCTTCAATAGCACGTCCCAAATCTGTGACTTCTCCCATCTACATACAAGAGCAGTAAGTACATGGGAACACCATCACTTCCAACTCCTTCATTTCACAGACATTGTAACTTGGAAATGTATCAGCAAGGTTGAGTCAAAGCCATGGAACTCCCTATTTATTGGTACTGTATGCAGTACCTTCAATGCACATTGCATGGAACACCTTCCTTAGTAGCACTGTAGTTGTACTTACAGCATCTGGACTGCAGTAGTTCAAGGTGACTCACCACCATTCTCTCAAGAGGAGTTATGGGCTGGTAACAAATACTGGCTATGCCACTAAGACCCACATTCCATGAATGGACTTTTAAAAATGTTTGAAAGAGGCCATGTTTTTAAAACAAGAATCCCTATTGTACTGGCTCTTTCACAAAGTTTGCATAAGTAGGTAGCCACAGTGTGAAAATCAATTAATATCTCTTTACCTATTTCTAACATTCTTCTGTGCAACGGTGCAGCAAACAGGAATGCCTCATCTTTACACGATCTCGTCAGAGTCCCCACCAGTTCTGAATTTGTTGCCAAAATGCGTGCACTTTCTTCTGAAAGGTTAACTCCGGCCATAGATGCCACATCATTAATATCATCATCATCCCTAGAAAATTTCACACCTACACATTAATGTCAGTACAAAGGCTAATCTACAGGTTAGCAATTTGTAAATTTCAATGGACTAGTCAACAAGACACACAGATTTGATGAAATGCACTTATCTAGTTAACAAGGAAGGAAGAGTTCCCCATTTAGATTGTTCCTGTTTAACAATGCAAGCAAGCTTCTGTATGGATCACCCCACCAGCATGCCAGGTAATTCCTTCTCTTAGAACATTGCAGAGTACAACCATCACAAAGACAGTAATCGGCCAAGCAGAAGGACCAACACAGCTCTCAATGTAACCAGGATCAGGAAAAGGTATATGGCCCTGAACTACTATTCACATTACAAAGATTAAAACAAAAGGCCAGTTCTTTTTCTTCCTAACAGGAATAGGCTCACTTCTGCCACTTGCTTGGTGTATGACACCAGCTGTTGTTTCCTTGAGAGCTAATTCAAAATCATTAATTGATCATGTGCGAATCCACCAAAAAGCATTTACACATGTCGAACATCCAGATTCAGAATACAGTTCTAATTAAGTCCGACTCCTAGTAACGTGATAAAGGGCCAAGGATGAAAGTAATGTTTATTTTTAAAGAATGGCAGTTGGAGATGGGATATTGTTATTAGAAGGAATGTTGTGATATAGGTTTTAAGGAGATGCAAATATTTACTAGATAAAGTACTGTTTTCAACAGTAGTCTTTTCCATATTAAGTATCATTTATTTCTTCCAGAGGTATTGCTTAAATATCTCACCTGAAAGAGCCACTTGCTGCTGCTGCTTCTTTAAGTTTATTTTTTTGAACAACAGAGGTCTGGACAGAGTAAGTCAAACCAGCTTTAGTTCCTGGCACCACTGTCTGTTTCATAACAGGAACTGTAAAATTATGGAGAAAGTTATGTTAAACACTGTGGCCAGTGAGTTTCTCCAGCTCCATTAATCACAGTATTTTACTTGTCATTGAAGTTTCTGAGCCTGGTTACCTAGGCTCAAACTTGTAGATACAAATGCCCACTTGCATCACTTTACATAAACTACATACAAATTCTGTCAATTTGAGGATAATAACAGCAAAACTGCGTTTGTACCAAGTTTGCATTAGCAACTGTCATGGTAGATCACCTTGTACGAGGTTGTCTGCACCAGTGCTCACCATGAGGTAGGTTTGTTAACACCATCCTTTTTCAGAATAGGGATTGTCTAACATGGTAGAGGAAAACCACTTGGTAGTCTCATGTGAAGATACTTGTCTCAAACAAAATGCACTTATTCTGTGATAGTGACGATGGACAAGTTACGTTAATGTGATAGACATGATTACAGAAACTATGTGAAGCACCTAGCTATTGGTCTTATTCATTTGGGATCCTACACTGTTCTCTCAGGAGTCTATATGGCATTATAGTGGATAGTGCTAGTGGCACTTCTCAATATTAACCCTATCAGACTCTTACATCCTTATAAAACAGCAACTTCAATGAAGTACCTCTCCTAAATATTATCTTGTATTAATAACGGAGGTTCCTTAATGTGTAAACACCTCATTTATTCTGGTTACAAAATAAGCTCCAAAGCTTTTCAGAAAAAAAAAACTGAACATGTTAGTAAAATCTATACAAGTCTCTAAAAAATATTAATTTCACCAGTTTTACTGTTGTGCAGTTCTATGTACGTTAGAGGGAATGCTTATGATTTTTCTGGGATGATGATGTTATGATGTCTTTAACGTACATGGCAGACTTTGGCGCAAGATAGATGTGGGCAGAAGAAGTTTGGATGAGGTGAAATTTACAGAAGGTGGAGTATAGAAGATAGTATTATTAAAATAACTGGCTGTGAAAATAACAAAGACCAGGTTGCAGGCTTTTGCAGTGGATGATACAAGAATGAGAGGGAGCCAATGTTATAAAGATGGAAGCAGGTATTGTTTATGATGAACAAGACATGGAGTCAAATAGATAACTAAAAATCTGCTTTATCATGGTGGAGGTTTCTGTTTTCCCAATGTTTATGTGGAGAGAAGCATGATCTATCCAAAACTGGATATAGTTTAATCGAATTGACACTGATGCCCAGCTCTCAAGACCACATCTTTCTCAGCAAATAGAAACTGATCTTTTTCTACAATGGTGTTACCAAGGGCAAAAATGCAAAAGGAAGAAATTAAGGACCAAGATGGATACTTGTTTTTGGACCTCCATGAACAATATGTGCAACAATAGGAAGGAACACCCCTGCTCTCACTACAATAAGACTAGAAAGAAAGAAGTCAATAAGGCACTTCTTTCTGTGGATTGTGGTTAGAATAACTGATTGAAATCACACAAAAAAATTTCTCATTACCAAAACTGTTTCTGTAAACAGAAAAAGCAAAGAAGGATGTCCACTTTGATCAGCCTCTGAAAAATATTCGTCATGATCTCTGAATTCAATCATTTATGTACAATTTGTCTTTCAGCCTGTTGTTTTTAAATGTTGATGCTATGCAGTAATTTGAGTACATTACCACCTGGCATTGTTATTGTAGAAAACATTTAACATATTCACGCTAAATTTCACTCTGCATCACTCCATGCTCAAACCAAAAATACTTTGCACTGTTAACTAAAAGTTGTAGTTTGAAGTTTCTAAGACATTCTATATTTTAGTCTGAAAGTTCAGGGCCAGTGTTTTTGATGAAATAATTCTTGTCATAGGATTTATTACCTATGGTGCTTAATTTAAAGTGAATTGTTTCGTAACTTCAGGTTTAATTCATTTGTCTGATAACTATAGCTGATTTGACTTCCTAAAGGTAAGCTTTTAAAAGCAGCATAAGTTTTATAACAAAAATGTACTTTGGATAATTAAAATCAAGACTACTGCATACAAATATAACAGGAACCAAATTTCCATAAAATTGGCAATGCTAGGGGAAGTAAAGGTGATGTATAAATTTGAGGTTGATGCCTGCTGGATTCATTGTTCTCGTTACTATGCTTAAAATATGCAAATAAGCCAGTCACTGCACTTAAAAAGCAATCATGCATTAAGTTAGGATTGTGAGCCTTTGAAAGTTCCACCCCAGGCAGCCCAAGGTGCTTAGTCATTGAGGGCATTTAAGATGATTGACCAATAGGTTTTTGGACATGAAGAGAATCAGAGCTGGAAAGTTGGACTTGAGGTAAGAGAAATGACATGATTTTACTGAATGATGAAGCAGGCTCAAAGCAGCTGTAAGACCTCCACATTCTCCCATCTTCTTAAATGTTTTGAAATGCTTCAATTCCGTCATATATGCTCAACGATTTCTTCATTTCCTAACAACAACTGAATTGCAACTTGCAATATGTGATTCACAAGTGCAGCAGTCACTATATTTGTTTTACTTTTAAAGCCAATTAGAATTTGATGACCAATTCAGACAGTTAGTCTCAACTTTACGTATAATTTAAAAGGGCTTCTTTAAAAATAAATTAAAATACTTAATTATCAGTTCCAATTCTTTTTAAGTACCATAGTAATAGGAGCACAAGCAGGTCGATCAGTACCTCAAACGTGTCTCACCATTCAATAAGATCATGCCTGACCAGCCCCAGGCCTCAACTCCTTTTTGTGCTGGTTCTTCATAGCTTCAGCTCCCCGATATTTCAAAACAATGTATTTACCTCTGTAAATACTTCCAATCATCCAGCCTCCAACAACTCCCTAGAGTAGAGTACTCTAGACATTCAACACTCTTTGGGAGAAGAAATTTCTTTTGCATCTCAGTTTTAAATATGTGCCCCCTTATTCTGTATTTATATCTCCTACTGATGGAAATATCTTCTCAACATCTAAAGCTCCCTCAGAATCTTGTATGTTTCAATAAGATCACCCATCATTCTTCTAAACTTGAACGATTAAAGGGCTAAACTGTTTAGCCTTGTTGATAAGTCAAAGTGTTCATCTTGGAAATAAGCCAATGAATCTCTTTTGAATTGCTTCTAATGCCAGTTTATCTATTTTCAAATGACAGACCAAAACCATTAACAGCACTCCAAAAGCGGCTTCACCACCACTTTTTATAGTTGCAATAGGCACGGGACAAAGAAATATACTGAACATTCATAGGTTTATGCGAGGAGGTCTAAATTGATCTGCAGCCTTAATGTTTCCATATTTTATTTTAAGTAAGGTTAAAAATATTCGTATTTACCTGTTTGAAGTTGCTTCAATTGCACCTGTGAAGAGCCAGTCAGCATGATGCGGTTCTGAGGTTGTCGAAGTGTCACCATGGGTGTTTGAGTCAGTGTTACCTGCGGCCTGACGACTGTTCCTTGCTGCTGTTGAACAACCTTAAGGCAAACACACACGTTGATTTAAATGGAAATCTAAATAATTCTTTTTTAAATCTCAGGTGATAATGATGATCAGTCTTCAGCAACGACTGTAAATATCCACTCACTTAAGCAGATGCAATACCCAAATCAAGAAGATTAGGTTTACAAACATGAGTACAAAGCAAACAATTATATATGTAGTCTATATAAAAGGAATACTTGAATGATGTTCACAGCATACTTCGCTTCTTCCTGAGTAAATCCTGTGTTTTACCACACCAACTGAGTTGTGCTCCGACAACAAGCAAGGAGATAATTTCTGTTTCAGGTGTTATTTTTGAAAACATAGTTCTCAAGTGAAAAAAATATTGATCCAAAAGACCTATACCATTGCCACTTAGGCCATCTGAGATGACTCTTTCTGGATACTTCCTGGCTCCATTTTAAGTTTGCTCAGTAATGGTAGAAGCATGAAATGCAGTAGATTAACTTTTGGATAAACGTTCTATCTTAAGCAGCCATCTGGATGCTTTAGGGAAGGAAATCCTTTCCAAATCTGGAAAATATGTGACTCCTGAACTGCACTTTGAAATTATCAAACACACCAATCAGTTGCATTCAAGGTGGCAGCTCACCGCCATTTTCTCAAGGGCGATAAAGTTTGGACAATTAATGTTGGCTTTCCCAGTGATGTTCACACCTTGAGAATGAATGAAAAGAATTCTAATATTCCGCAATGCAATGGTCACACAATATTGTGAAACAATTAAAATTGTGACTGCCAATCATTTCCCCACAGAGATCAGTAATGCTTTAGTTTGGAATGGGACACTGAACCTTTTTTTCCCAGAAGTAGTCAGAATAATTATTATTAAAAGAATTTTAAAACTAGTAGTTGTAATTAAAGTAACTAAACACTTTCGACAAATATTTCAATCATTTAGTATTTGGCAATTTAAAAATATTTTTACAGACTTTTTAATATTAAAACGATATTTATTCAATTCCACAAATAATAGTCATATGAGCACGGAAAAAGATCCTTCAGTCCACCTCATCCATGCTGACAAGGTTTCTCAAACTAAATTAGTCCCATTTGCCTGCTTTTGGCCCATATCCCTCTAAATCTCTCTTACTTATGTGCCTGTCCAAATGTCCTTTAAATGCAACTGTATCTGTATCTACCACTTCCTCTAGCCTAAACTGCAGTTAGTCAGGCAGCAAACTAAAAAGATTCGAAGGAGTACCTAAAATTTTACATGTCTGGTACTGCTCAATCATTTCATATTCCCATATTATAGTCTAACATAGAAGTTTCTCTCACCTAATGACAGCCTAAGCCAAGTGCTACTAACAGTTTTCTACATATTGACCAGAAATGTAACTGTACCAGCCATATACTTACTGAAATAAAACAGCAAGCTAGAGTCTGAGAATTTCATGTCAAATAACTCAATTCGTGACTTCCTAAAACCTGTCCACTACCTACAAGGCACATGTCAGATGTGAGATTTGATACTTCCCAGATGCCTGAATGAGCGCAGGAAAGCTCACAACAACCCAAGATAAGCCATCCCATCTAACTGCCACCCAATCCACCACTTTAAACATTCACTCCATTCACCAATTGCAAACAGTTGCAGCAATGTGTACCGTCTATAAGACACTCTGCAGCAACTCAATAAGACCTGATAGACAACACCATACAAACCTGTGACCTCCACCATCTTGAAGGACAAGGGCAACAGATGCATGAGAACACTACCACCTGCAAGTCATTCACCATACTGACTTAGAACTATATCGCCTTTCCTTCACCGTTGCTGGGTAGAAAAACTTGAAGTTCCCTCCCTAGCTGTACTGTGGGTATACCTACAGATTGTGGACTGCAGCAATTCAAGAGGCACTTCATCACCACCTGCTAAAGGGCAGTTAGGGATGGTCAATAAATGCTGGTCTCGTCAGTAACCCTCACATGCTAAAAACAAATTACTAAATTAGTTGCTCAACAACTCAGCTTTCAAGCCAAAAGACTTTATTTAATCTGTGTGAGGTTATCTCGAATGTGCAGTTCTGAACATAATATGGTAATAAGAATACCTGAAATATGCTAAATGCATACGTGTTACACTTGATCCTTATGTAGCAGCTGTGTGGAATGGTCTTACCTTGCCAGTTTGCACAGATTGTCCAGGCTGTGTCAAACTTAGCACAGGATGTTGGAGGGTGCTAGTTACTGTAGCCGTAGCAGTTGTTGTCCGCACTACTGGTCGCTGTTGAACAGTATTTCCCAGTACCACTGCTGTCAACGCTGTTGTAGTCTGAGTTGAGGATTGCTGTTGACTTTGCTGAATAAAAGCTTGCGAGTCTTGAGTGAGTTGGCGCAAGGCTGGCAAACTCCGCTGGGAAAAACACAGAACGGTTAAACATTTGCACTAATCCTATTTTGAATTTACAAATTACTTCGCCCTGTATAATTGAACTTGTACTAACAGGATCATCTGTTTTTAAAATGCTACCAATTCTTGTATCTTTTGTTGAAATCAACCAAACTATTTATTGATTCCTTATACTCTAGCAGCAGGATTGGCCTCATTTCTGAAGGATTAGTTTCATTATGCATCATTTATTGGGGATGGAGGAACAAAAGAAACTTTGAAAATAAATAATTTTGTCATGAGTACTGTATATTCAAGATGGCATTTTTAACCATCAATCTGATGGATTAAGTTACCCTTATGGACAAAATTTGACAACTGCTTCAATGATGTTAGGAAAATTATTGTAACCAATATTCTTGAGAAGTGTTTTAACTAAAAAGAGAAAAATACCAATACTTTCAATAAAATGCACATCCTTGTTGTCCAAAAGTTTGAGTAGTGAAAGATTTGATTCTGAATATCATAACAGAGACAGCCTAGTATTGAGAAATATTTTTGTAGAATGTAAACTAAACTAAACCTGAGAATACTTTCACAAGAATGAACATGTTTCCGCATAATCCTTGCATTTCCAAACCAATTTAATTCCCATATACCAGGATGTGTAATTTAGTTCCCACTGATCAGGACAAACGAATAGTCACAATTATTGTCACCAAATATGAAAAATTTGGTAAACCACACTAAGATAAACAATTAAGTACCTTCAGGAAAGGCACGAGATAGGGTTGAGGCGAGGAGTTGAGCTCCCTATATAACCGGCTCGTGAAGTCTTCTGCTTCAATTTTTCCATCCTGTGAGAAGAGGAAGAGAAAGTTATGAGCTACTGACTGAGACAAGGGTGAGTATTGAGAAGGTCACAATGGAGAAATCCTCCCCGCATTTGACCAACAGATTGCAGCTGGTGTGGACCAACTCTCATACATTGGGAAATTGGGTGAATCTGCCCTCAAAAGTCCCCAAATTGCTTGGGGAAAATCCATTCACAAGGGCAACCGGAGAAAAGTCACTCCTATAAGCAGGATGGAAGAAAATGATGAGCAGCTGCTCCTCCAATCACAGGCCATTCTCTCCCATACTTCCTGTTGACATTTAGTAGTGAAATGAATGGAAGAGCAACAGGCTGCTATGAAAGTTAAATGATGGCAGTGAGGGAATCGTTCAAATTGCCTTTAGCCAAGGGCAGAGTTAGGGGCTGCCTTGATCAGAGGCAGCGGTCAAAAGCTGACTCATTCAGAGGTCAGGATTGAGAGGTGCCTTGGCTGAAGCTGGGATCAGAGGCCACCTTGTGGCCTTTTGCAGTGTCCAAGAATTCTGTCTGCTGGGATTGGGGTGTCTTTTGGGAGTGAACATGTGTGGGAGAAAAGGAAGAGACAACTGCAAGAAGGTTGTGGGAAAAAGAGGAGTTTGCAAAATGAATGTGGGAAGAGAAGGCAGCTACAATGAGGGGAGGTGCTAAGGAGAGGGAATGGTTTTAAAACTGTAAATAAATGAATACTCAGCTAGCTGGCATCCAAGAAAACTTTAAATCACCAAGGTAATTAACTCTTGCAAATGAAGGTGTAATCTCTAGGTTCAGGCAACGTAATGTCAAAAGGTACCATACTTTGAGAAATGTAATGGATCTGACTGAAACACTCTTAAATCATTAAACTTAAAGCTCAGCTCGAGATGCAGCAAAAATGGTTTTAACAGCCTGATTAAAATGTTCCAGCTTCGTGCACATTGTTCGGAAAAACAGATTACAAAGTATTTCTTCAATATAATTGTTGATGTCCGAAGGAACTTAGGTTTCCTTCTTTATAAATCAATGAAAGCTAATATGCGCGTGCAGCAAATCATTAGGAAAAAATGGCCTACTGTCCTTTATTACAATAAGATTTAAATACAAGAGTAAAGAAACCTTTGTAAAATTGTATAGAGCCTTGGTGAGCCCATATTCAAAATACTGAGTACAATTTAGGTTTCCTTACCCAAGGGCAAATATGTTGGCGATAGAGAAGAATTAGAGGTGGTCTTATTGAAGGTTATAAAATTCTTTATAGAACAGATACAGGATAGAGTACATACAGGATGTTTCCCTGGCTGGGTTCACTAGAAACAGGAATGCAAGAATTACCTAACAGAAGCTGGGACAAGGGCGGCACTTTCAGGATGACAATCTGTAACTAATAAAGTTCCACAAGAATCAGAGTTTGGGACAAAATTATTTGGAAAAATTTAAAGTTATGCACAATGGCAGGAAGACTAGAGGAGCTGAATATTATTTAAACAGAGAAAGACTGCATAAAGCTACTCTGCAGAGGGATTTGGGAATCCTTGCGCATAAATCTCAAAATGTTCGCATCCATGTTAAGCAGGTAATAGGGAAAGCAAATGGAATGTTGGCCTTTATTTCAAAGGGAATGAAGTAAAAAAGTAGGAAGGTTTTGCTAAAACTATGCAAGGCACAATTCGGACCACAGCTGGAATACTGTGAATAGTTTCAGAGCCCTTGTCTAAGGAAGAATATACTGGCATTGGAGGCAGTCCAGAGAATATTCACTAGACTGATCCCAGGACGGACGGTCTGTCTTATGAGGAGAGGTTGAGTAGGTTCGACTTGTATTCATTGGAATATAGAAGAATGACAGACAACCTAATTGAAACATTAAAGATTTTTAGAGGAGTTGATAGTTTAGATGTGGAAAGGTTGTTTCCCCCTACAGGAGAATCTAGGACCAGATGGCATAATTTCTGAATAAGTGGTTGCACATTTAAGACAGAGCTGTCGAGGCTGGGTCACCAAAAGAACCAAGCGTTACAGAGAAAAGGGAGGAAAGGGGAGTTGAAAATTATCATAAATGATATCACTGAATGGCCTGCTCACATTCCCAAATCTTATGGACACAGCCTGAGAATATGAGATAAGCCCTTTAGGACTAAGAGGAGGAAGAATTTCAATGGTGGTGAATCTTTGGAAACTCAGTCATTGACTATTCAAAACACAGTTCAATAGATTTTTAGATACTAAAAAGATGTCAAGGAATAAAAGGATAGTGTGGTAAAATGTCATTGAGTTAGAGGTTAAGCCATGATCTAGGTGAATGGCAATCAAGCTCAAGTGGCTGAAAGGAACTAAGAACAGAAATAGGCCATCGTGTGCATTCTCAGTGGACAACTTGTATTCTGGAACAAGGACAGGAAACACAATGGCCAGCTCTAATTTAACATCAATTGGTAAAGAACTACCAATGACATGTTGAAAACGTAATGACTAGAAGATCCTTAAACTAACAATCACCATACATATGACTCCTCTCTTGCTGGTATAGATTGATAACGAAAGATGCAGCCTCTGCACTTGCACCAAAAATGGTAAAGTACTGTTTCTGATATACTTAAGGAGTATGGCATAATACAGTATAAGGCTTTCAAAATTGAGATTAACTGAAAACATTTAAAGGAATTTACTCAAAAACTTAAAACTTTTCTTTAAGAGTGGAGGGTGAACGTATAGTTAAGTGAAATGTACTAATTGCAAGTATGAATATTGCAACTTTTAAAAGCTGTTAGACACGTTCACTTGAACTGTATATTGTGGTCTCTGTAGAGAAGCTCTCATGTGAAATCTGTTTTGTGTGCATAATGGATAACTTTCCCGTATAATGCTGAGAATTACAGCACCAATATTTTGCTTTGAGGAAAATTCAGAAAATTCCAAATTTCAGGTGCAAGTAGTGATTCTTTATCACTTGACTATTTAATCAAGTATTTGGTACATCTGTGGCTTTTATGATACATTGCTTCACTTAATGTGTTTCAAAACTTGAAACTGTATCCTCTGTAATATTAAACCATAAAGGTTTAAAGAACAAAAAGCCAATTAACCCGCTGCTGGTGTTGCTAGTACAATTCAAAATGAATTTCAATATCGTGCTTTCCACTTCCATCCCACCATCCCCCATATTCTGTATTGAATTCTATTTAAAATATGTTTATTTACTCTGTTCTGAAAAGATACTGCTCTATCTCAACTTCCCTCATGATATATTATTCTATCCTCTCTAACAACTCTACATAAAGATTTTGTTTCTTTGTTTTGCCTATGGTACACGTTCACCTTCAACTCAGAGGCAAGTTCGTTTAGCTGAGATAGTTTTCTACTTAAAGAAAATTAATGCAGAAAGGTTTATACTATATTTCTCACCAATAAGTTTTGCACAAGTTCTTTGACATTGGCAGCTGTTTCTGTTGACTGTTTACCACTTGAAGCTAGTTTGATCAGTGTAGACAGAAAATTCTTGCACTTCTTCACATTTTCCATGGTTTCCTGTGGAACATAATAAGGATTTAATGAAGGGAAAAGTACAGTACCATATAATTAAAAACATTTTGTATTCAAAGTTTACTTTACATGTTGAAGAGTCATTTGTGGGATAGTAGGTAACTTCAGATCTAGTATAAAGTAATTTTCACACATTTTGCATTTTGCTTCAAAATCAGAAGTTTTCCAACTTGCTAACAGTTGAAAATAATAGTGCAAATACAATTTTTTTTTGTGAAGGTTGGTATAGTTCCAATTGTTGGCAGCCTTTTAGGCATTGCATTAATACCGTACTTTTAATTGTAGGAAAATATCCCAAAGCATGACATAAAGTTGTAATCAAACAAGAGTCAGCAGCAAGCCAACGAAGATGACATTAGTGATGACTAAAAGTTTGGTGAAAGACAGATTTTAAGAAGGGTCTTAAAAATATGGAAAGGACAAGAAATTTCAGCAGGAAAATTCAAAGCTTTGAGTCTAGACAACTGAAAGCTTGCGCCTTCGGTGGGGTGAAAGGCCTGGTGGGTTGGTAAGTTGAAGAGTTGTGGAAATAGGAAGGCTATCGAGATAAAACAGGAAAAGAGCATGGACAGATTTGAACACAACGCAGATTTTACATTTAAGATGTTGGTGGACCAGTAGACTTTTATGTCAACATCATAAGGGTGATGGGTGAACTGAACCTCCTGTAGGTTTGAATGGGAGTTTGGAGTTCTGGATGAAATTCAATCTGTGGAGGATGGAGATTGACAAACTAGGAAAACAATAAATCAGGAGATTCAACATTGACAAAAGCATTTAGAAGATGGGCTCAGACCCCTGTGAAGACAGACAGAGTTGAGGCTGAGGAAAATGCTGAAAATCACCCAGTGGGATTATGGATGGTTTTTATCCTCCAACGACCAATGATGAGATGAATTTGTGCCCATTTCTTATCCGTCTGTTTACTTGAACAGCCCTGAAGTTGTAGTCAAAACTTCCACGTTAATTGCGTATTACTGTCTTCTTCCAAATAACATTTCACTGACAATGTTCTATGAAGTTATTTTCTCTCCCCAAGGACACACCATTTTTATTATTTTTTAAAGTGGAAAATTAAAAAAAGGGAGTGATGGGAAAGAAAATAAATCCCACATCTATTTGCACAGTCATGGAATTGCAATACTGAGATACTTACTGAGTTGGGGTGTGTATAACAGTACTGACTAATCTTTAGGTATCGGACTGTGCTCAGTGTTTTTTAATAACAGCAAGCAAGAGTACACTACTAACAAAACAAATTAATTTCAAGAGCTGAAAGTTAAATTGTGGTCCCAGGTTAACTTGTAATTCTCTTGTGAACTTAGAGGTAATTTGGGTCAACTAGTTCAACTGGCTGGATGCCTGGTTTCTAATGCAGTACGATGCCAATAAGTATGGGTTCAATTCCCACACCGGCTGGCGTCACCGTGAAGGATTCTCCTTCTCAACATCTGCATTACCCCAGGCATACTGACACACAGATTACGTTACCAGCAGTCATCTCTCTCTAATGAACAAGCAGTCCTACAGTCTGGTAAGACTATGGTGACCTTTACCTTTCATTGGGGTGATTTGATCACTTGAATTTAATGGCTATGTATTGATGACTAGCCACAACAAAGCCACATTCTTTCAGTAATTTAAGATAAAAACTTTTAAAATGATGCTTTTTAAAATTAAAGGTCAAAACTCATTTCTTTTAAACTGTGAACATTTAGTGCTTCTGCTTTTATTCCCTAGCCTCTCTCGTTGGGTTATGGAGAAACAGATAAAAAGCCCTAGTGATGAAATCCAGTTTACATGGAAGTACACTCTCAGAGCCATGTGGTCTATGCCCCACTGTGGACACGGAGTGTGAAAGAAATACTAGGTTCTACCAAAATATAACTGATTATTGTAATGGAAATACAATGTAATGATGTGTTGTAAAAATGACTGCTGCTTGATGGATCACAGCATGGTTTGGCAACTGGTCTTCCCAAGACAGCAAAAAACTACAGACAGTTGTGAACACAGCCCAGTTCATCACACAAACCAGTCATGCGTCCACTGACTCCATCTATACTTCCCATTGCCTTGGTAAAGCAACCAACATAATCAAAGACCCCTCCCACCCCATCATACTCTACTCCACCCTCTTCAGTTGGACAGCAGATATAAAAGTTTGAATGGATGTACAACAAGATTCAAGAACACCTTCTTCCATACTGTTATCAGACTTTTGAATGGAACTCTCAAATGTTAATAATGATCTGTCTCTCTCTGCACCTTCTCTGCGGCTGTAACATTGTATTCTACACACTGTTCTGCTATCCTGATGCACTTTATACGGTACGATCTGCATGTATAGCATTCAAAACAACACTTTTCACTGTATTTCAGTACATGTGACAACAAAAAAAATCAATTACAATCACAATGGTAAGTTATTCATCACCAGGTAAGACCTTTCTGAATCATAAGCATTTGGGTGGCTTAACAATGTTATCTAAATAAGGACATTGGGCCAGGCCTACAGTACTGACTGCAATAGAATTATACATATTTACACACAGTTATTCATTTTGGTATTAACGGAGGCCAATTTGTGCTCAGTAATTTTTGGCTTGTATATACACTCATGATGACATTACTCACGCAGTTACTAACCCTACAATTCACAACTACTTTTTCCAGGTAGAATGTATTTCTACCCGTCCAGATTATATGTAGTTGCTGCTGACAGAAATTTGGATCTTTTTCTTTATATGCAGTTTGAGTGCCTGCCAGCAGATGGCTCTATATCTTTAGCCCATCAACCATTAATCTGTTTTGGGTTTCTAGTATTGCATGGACTTGGCTGACATACTGACCTACATTCATCGTGAAATGGTAGTCTTGAACGTGTAACTCTAATACGGAAGCATTGGATCTTCCAAATACATAACTTCTTGTGTGAACATGAAAGTTACCATTCAATTTGTCCACCACTAACTACGAAAGTAAATGGTGGATCAGCTATTAAAGCAACAAATTATTTAAGTATATGCAGTAAATTCAAAGACCCAGAAATACTTAATTACAGACAGTAAGAAGCAACATTCCTTCCAAATCACAGTTACTCTGAAATTGTTAAATGGCATTCAAAAGACAACAGGCTTCGAAAATTTTTTTTTAACCAATGCAACATTTAAAAAAAAACTTAATAAGTCATCACTGATTAAATTTCAGAAACAAATACCAATATTTTATACACTGAATGAACATAACCAACGTCAAGGGATCTAATAAAGATTTCCTTTTTGCCAACATACACTTCCATCCTAACTTTCAAAATACCATGGTGATTGCGTGAAAGGAAAACAATGGGTTATTACAGGAAATATATTTTAGTACATTTCAGAAATAAAACCTTTTATCAGCATGTGTACCTCAGAACCACTTGGAAACTCAGGAAACTGTTGGTGTTGTTTACAGCTTATTCATAATACATACACCCTGGAGTGAGCGGAATGCGCTCAAAATCGAGCCACTAGAATGTTCTCATAATGTATTGTACAGAAGTAAATCTAATGTACAAAAGTGCCATATCTGCCTCAGAGGTGAACACAGATAAAATGTCGACATTTAAAACATCTTAAAAAGTTTGCCCTTAAAATGTAAAAAAAATTAAAAATGATCTTTGCTAAACATAATTGAGGACATTGTTGAAATAAATATAAATCTACTTTCTTTAATATGTTTGATTTTTTTTGTTATGAAAGTGGAATTTTCTAGAGTTCCAGAGAACCATAGGCTGCTCCCTCATTACAGCGAGGTGAGTTAAACCTCTGTAAACTGGCGCATAGGACAGCTTGAACATCTGTACAGCCTGATTAAAAATATCAAGATGCTAAGCCAGGAGGAGACATCTTGTGTGCAGTGATTGTGTCCCTACCTCCGGGACAGAAGACCTGGGTTCAAGTCCCTTTTGCTGCTCAACATGTCTGTCATACATGATGAAACAAGGTGAATAAAAATACACGACTGTCCCTAACTCTGATTAAAATAACTATAGTTCAGTCAAGCTCCAAGTGGAGGTTTGAAAAAAAGTTAAAAAAAAAGTTAAGCTGGGGGCTCCTCTGGCGCAGTAGTAATGTCTTTACCACCAAGCCAGGAAGCCCAGTTGCTCCTTAAAATGTGTAATAATATCTCAGAACAGGTTAATTAGAAAATATTTAAAAGTTGTCATCTCTGGGGCCAGAAGATCCAGGTTAAAGTCCCACCTGCCCTGGAGGTGTGTCATAACAAGTCCAAGCAAGTTGATTTAAAAAACAACTAAAAATTAAGCCAATGACAATCTATTGAGGACTCTTGTGATGCAGTGGTAGTGTTCCTACCTTTGGGTCAGAAGGCCTGGGTTCAAGACACCCCTGCTTCAAGGCATGTAAAAACACGTCAGAACACGTTGGTTAGAAAATATCCAAAAGTTAAGGCAATGACCATTTACTGACTGTTTTTGTGGTAGTGTTGCTTATACATATTTTTAACCAACTTGTTCAGATGTAGTAAGACACACCTCTGTAGCCAATGGGACTTGAAACCAGGCCTTCTAGCTCAAAAGTCGAAACACTACAACTGTCCTATAAAAGCCCCTAAATCAACCTGTTCGAATACGTTCTGATACCTGTGGACATCACGACCTGGGATGGGACACACACCTCTTAGCTCAGAGACATACTACCACAAGAGGTCTGCCCCTGTCTCAATAGGTTGAATAAAACAACTATAACTCGAGCCAGTGGGCCTCTTGTAGTGCAGTGGTAATGTGAAGTGTACAGACAGGTATGGGCTCGCTGAATAAAGTTCAACGATCATTGAGGCTCAGTATTTCGATATTAGCACGTTGCGAATGGACAGATGAGCTAGGAGCAGAAAATATAGGTTTTGACTTCAAATACACTCATACAGCATAAAATAAAATAGTTTCAAAAACACTAAACCAGCCAGAACAATTTACATAGATTTAATTAAAATTGTTTTGTATCTATTCAATTTTGGAAATGCAGTTCGAAGAAGATCCACAGTTTAAAATATTGTCTGCATTTAACGTGTGAAAGGCGATGGCCTACTGGTAGTATCAAAGGACTATTAATCCACAGACCCAAGTAACGTTCTGGGGACTGTGATGTGAATCTCTCAATGGCAGATGATTGAATTTGAGTTCAATAAAAAATATGGATTAAGAGTCTAATGATGACCTTGAAACCATCATTCATTGTCAGAAAAACCCACCTGGTTCATGAATGTCTTTTAGGAAAGGAAACTGCCATCCTTACCTGGTCTGGCCTACATGTGACTCCAGACCCACAACAATGTGGCTGATTCTGAACTGCCCTCTGGCAAGTTAGGGATGGACAATAAATGCTAGCCTAGTCAGTAATGCCCTCATCTCATGGATGAATTTTCAAAAAAATTTGTTAAATATATGGAAATATTACACTAACTCTAGCAATATGACATGTTTATGGTAAAAGTGCTAACAGCTGTGATGGATATTTTTGTTCCACTGCATTTCATTGCCAAGGAAGTTGGTCTTAATCAGATATTTTTCACTGATGTCAATTTCATTTCTCACAGGTCTAGGCGACAAAAATTTCTGAACACACGATTGCAGTTTTGTTACAATATCACATCTTGTAGGTTTCACACCATGCATCAACAAATGATTCTTACCGCTGAGGCAGTCGGTTGCAGTATCTGTGACGAAGGACCCCCAGCAGCAGCTGCTAATGTTTGTACAGATCTCTGGGGTGTTCCTGGTTGGACTGTTGTTGCTGTCCCTATTGAAGCCGCAGATGTTGCCCCACTTATTACAATCTGAGACTGGAAGATAAATAAATAATTTGCTTTTATCTAATTCCATTCATGGCCTTAAGATGTTGCAAATAACTTCACAGCCAATGAAGCACTTCTGAAGTATGGTCACTTTGTAATGTAGGGATATGAGGTATTTGATTTGCACACTGTAAGCTCCCACAAAGTTTTGTGCTGTTCTCCAAATAGTATGGTTGATCCTTTACTCCAGAAAGGATAGATAGAACCTTATCCACTTCTGACAATAAAGTACTTCTTCAGGACTGCAGTGAAGTGTCAACTTAGTTTACATACAAAGTTAAAACCATGACCATGGTACCATCGATGCAAATTGGAGATAGTAAAGTGCCAAAAGTCATATTAACATATTTTTCATGTATTAAGATCTCAGTGACACATTGAGACTTAACATTAAAAATAAATCACCCTGGTCATTTATTAAAACACGAAACCTGTGGGGTAGGTACAAAAGATATTTTAGCTATTGTACCTTTCAACAAGATTGTGGCTTATCTGCATTGTAATTCTAACCATCTCCTTTGACACACTCTTCTATACACTTGTTTAGCAAAAAGTGATGTTCCAAATGACTTTTCTCTGTGCACTAGTTTAACATTTTCTTAAAATTTTATTAATTATGTCAAGCTTGTCCTTGCTCAGAAATAATTAAACTCTTAAACTGAGACTGAAATAATACATTGCACAATATAATTTTTTTACATACACCCTGAAACTTTAACTCAGTCTTTACTTAACAGACATTTCTAGTCTGACTTTGAAAACTGCTACCTCACTGATTTCCAGTCAAAGTGAACTCACTGCTCAACATTTTTAGGTACTGGTTCATAACATTACCTGTACAGTTGGAGGTCGCTGCAATGCAGTTGTTACTTGTACCGTTGTCTGTGGCTGAGAAACTGGTTTGATGATTGTAGGTGTCACTTGTCGTGCAATTATTTGTGTTCCAGGTGCCTGGAAATGATAGTGAAAATGTAGGAAAGCTGTGGCCAATCTTTGTAGGATTACTGATGCAGAATGGTTTCTCTTGAGGAAATAATCCAAAACTATTTAAATACAACTAAAAAATGTAAATAATTGTACATTTTGATAAAAGTCAATGCATAAATATAAAATTACGAAGTCATAACTTTCAGCACCTTGGAGAGTGGTAAAACATCCACAACAAGTTACTAACTCTAAAACGCAGAAAATGAAGAAGTGCAGAAAATGGTTCTATTTTCTAGTTTTGTGATGTTTCTCCTTGTGGTGTTCTCCAAAGCACATTTAAGTAAATAAGATTTACAAATCAGTAAACTCTGTAGTGTATGGTGAACTTAATTCCATTGATAATTTTACTTTTCAACATTTACCTAAGACTAGCTGAGAACCACAAAGCATTAATCTACAGAATGGTATGTCTGTATTATCTATATTGCAACATTATTTCTTTAAATTCCCATTCCATGCAATCCTTCTCATGCATACCTATCCTATTCCCTTCATCCCTCTCCTATCATTGCCATCTCATCCCTTATTTCTATGCAATCCCCATCCCTCTCCTATCATCCATTTCATTCTTCTTATGCCATCCCATATCTCCAATCACCCATTTTGAATGTCCCATGCATTTCCCCTGACCCATGCCAATACAATCAAATGTAAAGAAACTATCAAACATCAAATGCTACACGACAAAGCAATTTTAATTATGGTCTTGATAAGCTCACAAACTTTTAACAATCAATTTCGGAGCACACAGTCATCAGATCTGAAACATTGTGTATACAGCAGTCACATTTTGAAGACTCTAGGGGATGACATCCATCAGGAGCTGGGGTTTTGTTGGCTTTTAGTCTTTATTTTGTGTCTTAACAGTTTCCCTCAGCACCCTTTTTCGTGGTGATTGTCATTGTTTTAGGTTCCTGCCTTCATTTCAATGCTTGATTGACCAATTATTTCTGGCATGTTTTTTTTTGCATCCTCTACAGTGAAGGGGGATACAAAACATCTTTTCAATTTCCACCATGATATCGTTATGTTCCATCGCTAATTCCCAGGCTTACACCATGGGAGCAATATTCACTTATATACTAGATATTCTTATATTTATATAAGAATATCTAGTATACAAGTGAATATTGTCAAGCTAGATAATATATTCCAGTGAAGCTCAATGCAAACTAGAAGAACAACACCTCATTTCCCGCTTGGGGACTCTGCAGCCCACGGACTCAATATCGAGTTCAATAATTTTAGGGCCTAAACTCTCCCATGTTTCAGCCCCCTATCCCACACACCAGACCTTGTTACCACACAGCCTGCCCATTACACATTACCTGTTATTGGTCACTAAAAGTTCCCATTAACTATTCACCCTCGCAGCCTCATCGTTATCAACTCTTTGTCTGTCCAACTGCTCTTTTCTCTCTCTTTGGGCTCTATCCTATCGTTTACTCCCTACCCCATCCCCCTCCCCTCTTCTCTGCGTATAAACTGACGTTTTCCCAGCCACCATCAGTTCTGAGGAAGGGTCACCAGACCCGAAACGTTAACTCTGTTTTTTTCTTTATAGATGTTGCCAGACCTGCTGAGCTTTTCCAGCAACTTTGTTTTTGTTTCACTTATAAACTACTTCATTTTTCAAATAGTTACAGAAATGCTACCATTTGATTGTGAGATTTTCGGCCAGCTTTCATTGCAGTCCAAAAGAACAGTAAGGGAGGGAAAAATTAGTAATTCGTTGTTTTTTATATTTTGTCCAGTCTTTTGACCTGCCATTATTCTTCATGGAAATATATTTTTTTCCTTTCAGTTTCATACCATCTTCAACTCCCCCTAGTTAGCTACAGATGGTGCATACTTCATCTAGACTCTGTCTTTCTCGCTGGAATGTATTTATACTAAGTGTTAGGAAATGTTTCCGTCAATGTCTGCCATCTACTGATCGATTCCTTAACTTAAAATTTTCCAATTCTCTTTAGTCAATCCTGTCTTCATTCCCTCAAAATTGTCCTTCTTAAATTTAAAACTTGGTCTTGGACAAACTATTCTCTCCCTCAAACTAAATGTGAATCCGATTGTGTTACGATCACTGCTATTTGAGATCTAGAATTCATTGCTCTTTGGCTCCAGAACATGCTGTATTAGGAAGCTCTCCTGAAAATACTCGATAAACTCATTATCAAGGCTACCTCTGCCAGTCTGGTTTTCAGTCAACAAAGTCACACATGATTATCTCTCTACCTTTCTCATAGCCGCTATTATTTACTTTTGTATACCCAGTCCTACAAGGTGGTTTCAGCTAGGGGGCCTATAAACTACTTTCACAAATGACCTACCATTTCTTCACCAAAATGGATTCTACATCTTGATCTTTCGAGCAAAGGTTATCTCTCTCTACTGTAATAATGCTATCCTTAATTAACAGAGCTATCTCTCAACGTTTTTTCATAGATCCTTTTCTCACCGTAGTCATTTCTCTACAATGGCTCACACATTTATTGCTATTTGACCTGTCAATTCATCCCTTTTGTTACAAGTACTCACGTTTAGATAAGTGTTTTAGTTCTGCCTATTTACAATTCTTACAACCTCTAGCCTCACCTCCAGGTGCACTCTGAATATTGTTCCTTCCTGCCACACTCTTATTGCTACCTTACTCTCTCTTCAATTTATCATAAAACTCTCTTTTGATAGCGTCTTTCAAACCTGTGACATCTATCACCTAGAAGGTCAAAGGCAGCAGATACACAGGAACATCACCACCTGCAAATTCCCCTCAAAGCCACACATCATCCTGGTGTGGAACTATGTCACTGCTTCTTCACGGTCACTGGGTGAAATTTCTGGAACTCTCTTCCTAACAGCATTTTGAACATACTTACACCCCAAGAACTACGGCAGTCCAAGAAGATGTTTATCACCAGCACGTCCTGGGCAATTAAGTGAGCAATAAATGTTGGCATCTTGAGTGATGCGCACATCCCATGAATGAAGTCACTTGATCACTTTTCTCCATCACTATTTGGTTTAAAGTTGTCTTCACTGGTCTAATTATAGGAGCTGCCCAAATACTAGTTTATGCCCAATTCAGATGAAGACCTTTCCTCAGTCTAGTGACTTAAAACCCATTTTTCTACTTCACAAACTTGTCCTTGCAACATTTAGTGGACCTAATTATTTGAGCTTTGCAACATGAATTGGAACAAATTAGAAAGTTCAATGGCTTAGTAACTCTTTCTTTCCCAGAACCTAATTGCCACATTAAAATTAGTATTTGAACATACTTACGCAAATAAAATAATTACCACATATATTCCAATAGATGATGGGTATATCTACAAGGCTTTTGTGCAGAAGTACTTGAGAATATTAAACCTAGTAAACATGATTTAATATGCCTGAAAATTCTTCGCGAAAGTCATTAAAAACTAATTTCTGAATGTTAAGCATAAGAAATTGATCTGGCCTATGAATTGGTAAAAATGATACTCACAGATTACCTAGATAATTTAAACCCTAGTCATTACTGTCTTACAAGCAGATGTAGTCATTCAAGGAAACAGACAGCTAGCATGCAGGTACACCATGTATTTGGGGGCAAATATCACATTGAGGATTCACAAGAGGATTGCTGTACAAGACAAAGGAAGTCTTGCTCCAATTATGTAGCGTTTTGATTAGACCATATCTAGAGTGAAGTGCATGGTTTTCATTATCACATTTAATGAAGGATATATTTGCATGGGAGACAGTGCAGCAAAGAGTCATGAGAGTGGTTCGTGACGTAACAGGGTTGCCTCATGTTGCTGTTGAGTAAATTGGGCCTATACTCTCAGGGGTTCAAAAGAATGAGGAATGATTGAAACACACAATAATCTGAAGGCATTTAACAGGGTGGACACAAAGTGGTTGTGTCCCAGGATTGGGGAATCCAGAACATGGGAACAATGAGGAGAAATGTCTTCAAATCAAATGCTTGTAAAAAACTTTGGAACTGCCAACTTGGAGAGATTTGTGGATTCTCCAGTAATTACTGTATTTATGTCTGATGGAGAAAGGTTTTGATCCAAAGAATATGGAGAGCAGCTGGAATAGTGGAGTTGAGGAAAAGATTATCCATGATCGTAATTAAAGGCAGAACAGGTTCAATGGTCAGGTGGTCTACCACTGCTCCTATTTCTTATATTTATATGTTCCTACAACTCCAGATTTAGGTTCGGCTGTCTGACACCAGCATGTCTTGAGAAGAACCTTTTTTATGGCTAGATGATGCTGATAAACTCAAGGAAAGATGGATATTTTAGTTTACATTTACATTATGAAAATTACTGCAAAAACAAAAATTCAGTCACATGGTTAGAATGCTCCACTGTATTAACTTTGCCTCCTAAAGGAGGCATCACAGTTTCTTCTAAATAAAACACTGAGGTATATATTATTTTCATGCTTCCAATCTATTAAAAAGTGATGAAAATTAAAAGCAAATTTTCACATTTTGTTCTGATATTATCAACTGTGCGCACATGACAATCATTGACACAGCTATAAAGGAAAATGTAACATCACTGGAAAATCTACTTCTTGGATCCAAAGGCATTTTTTGGAATAGTAATAAACGTGCAGTTCAGATTTACAGTATGTAACCATCTGACAATAGAAATGACTTTCAAATCCAGACTGAAAGTTCTTTATCTAGATAAAGTCGCAGCAAAAACATTTAACCTTCACTAAAGTGAGGTAGCAGACAACACGTTCCAGCCAAGTGCTAAGCAGGCTCTGTTGTATTAGTTAAAATACTTAGCAAATTCAATTGCTGACCGTGAGTGAGGAGCTTTCCCTTACCTGCACAGTTGAGATCTGAACTGGAGGACCACTAGTAGGCGTGGCCGATCGTGAAGTGAGCGCCCCTTGAGACTGAGCTTGTGACTGCATCTGTTGTAGAGCTTGCTGAGGAATCAGCATCAACTGTCCACTGTCACTTCGCACAAGAACCATCCCTAGATGTAGAAAATAATTTTAGGTAAAATTACCATTTATTTAGATTCTGGAAAACAATATTTTCCTGAATTTAACGTTCCAATCAAAAAAAATGGATGATGTTTTAAATTTGATGATCTGAGCAGATTGGTACAATTCAATCAAATGCTCTTCATCACAATCAAAAAGAGGCTCTCAAACAAAAGAACTATTACTGAGTTAATATTTATTCAATTTTGAGGAAAACTACAATGCTAGAATACTGTGCATTTTACACAGGTTTTTTTTTAATATTCTCAGGACATCCCAAAGCACTTCATGACCAGTTACTTACTTCTGTGGCATTGTTATTGACACCTTGTTGGCAAATAACAAGACAGCATTAGACTAAGTTTGGCATCAACGAACGCTAGCAAAACTGAACTCAATGGGAATGGTGGGGGGGATGCTTTCCACTGATTGGAGTCACATCTAACACAAAGGAAAATGGTTGTTATTGCTGAAGGTCTATCATCTCAGTCTCAGGACTGCAAGACTTCCTGAAGGTACTATCCTAGATGCAACTATCTTCAGTTGTTTCAACAGCCTTCCTTTCATTACTAGGTCAGAAGTGGAGATGTTGAATAGTCTACGCAAGTAACATGTGAAGTAGACTTGTGCCAGGTTGGAGTGAGTGAATGCAGTTACTGGGTAAGAAAGTCTCTAAACCTTTAATTTGTGCAAACCTAATTTACCCTGATTTAGACTAATTTGTAGCTGGCATTAAAGTAAAATATGTAGTTTAAAATTCTGTCGTTAGGGGCTTTGAGCAGGTTTTATTTTCAAGTGATGCATTGAAAGCACAGCCTAATTAAAGAACTGGCCAGAAGTTGGAGTGGGAAGGGAGAGAACCTGTTATCGTCCATTATAATATCAATTACACTGCTAGGACTAGAAAGAAGATTCTGCTTAAAGAATTTTGAACAGCTTGGAATAAAATTAAAAAGTAGAACATGAAACAATATTAAAAAAATGTTTTGGCAACCAATTTGTGCATAGCATTGCCCCACAAATAACAAATTAGGTGAATGACCTGCTGCAGGAATGCTCATGAGTGTACCGGGCAAACTCATTGCTACTTGACAAGAAATTGCATAATCTTATGTTTTATCTAAATGAGCATATTTCCAATAATACATTACTCTTTCTGTACTGCACTAAAGTGACAGTCTAGATTGTGTTCTAACTTTGGATTGGGCACATAACATACAAATATCTAATCCACTGGTGACAGTACGACCTTTGTAACAAGCTGATGTACGTGCAATGACAATTACAGCAGATGCCTACCATACTTTCCAACTGTATCAGTTTGAATCAACACCAATTTCACTAGAAGTTGTTATCCACCAATGTATGATTCTAATGAGACAAGAAAATAAAGCTCTCGTGTATAGACGAACACTGGAACACTGGTTTGTTCATCTTTATTAATAGACAAGCACTGTGTTCCAAAAGTAATTGATTTGAATATCTTGAAAATCAGCCACACAATATAATGAAGCATTTTACAAACAAGTTATTACAAAAAAAAATTCTTTCTCCCTAATTTAGCAGAGATATACTCTACGGTTAAGTATACATGATCCAGCGTCATAAAATTGCAGAAGGCAATAAATCTTTCCCATTCAAATTCTGTAGTTAGATCTTCTATTCAACAAAAAAAACACAAAATTGTCCTCAATGTAATACTGATTGACTAATACTTTATATTCTATCAATACATTAAACCAAACCATCACTTTCCTATAATAATGGGCATAAAAGACTGCACAGTGGTGTTCAAACACATTTTACCACTATCTTGGTGATCTGTGTCTCAATGAACACCAATAAAACAGATTGTCTGTTATTTATCTCATTGCTGTTTATTTGTATCCCATTGTGGGCAAATTGGTTGCATTACATCTGTGATTATACTTCAGAAAGATAGACTAAAAGAAAGGATTTCTCTGGTTGTAATTACAGTTTTTCTCAGCAGCATACTGTTAGAATTCTATTGCACAAAAAAAACCAATCTAGCTGTTCAATTACAGCTACCCTTTTTAGTCCAACCTACTGCCCTGTTCTTGTAACTTTTCAAGTCCTTTGAAATCTTTATCAGATTTTTTGTTATATTTGCTCTGATAACAGCTTGATAATCATGTTCTAATAACCCTGTATGAAAAAGAACCTTCTTCTAACTTTGACTTTCATTCTTTCTATTATAGTCCTTCACAAAAAACATATGAAGATAAAATACATTCTCATTGAGAGGTTTCTCATTCTGACCCTCCTCAACATTTTCCAATTTAGTTATCCAACCTCAATCTCATTGCAATGTAGTACCGCAGAGATGCCAGTGCATGTGGCTTAAAGTCTCTAAAGTCTAGCCTATCACGATCTGCTTTCTATCAGAATCCCTACAAACTATAGTGTGAATCCAGAGTTCCAGTGAAGGATGCAATTTCAGATCATGTTCTCTGTTTGTGATGGTGCTCAACATTCACTTTGCTCATAGCTGCCTATAAATTTTTCACAGGATTGTCAGTGAAGATTCCGTAAATTCAGTGTTGTTTCTTTCCAGTGTGGTGTCCTCTACAAACAGCAAGGCTCCTTGATCAATCAAACTGAACCTCCTGAGGCGAATGACGAGTTCCATCCAAAGCAAGATACGCCAAGTAGATTTAAAGGACATATATAAAGTGGAAACGAGACTGAGAAACACAATTGGATTAGTGTGAGAGATAAAGGACAGAAAGAAAAAATACAGTTTTTTAAAAAATTCTCCAACCCTAATTTTCTTCTGAAGGAACAGAATTCTGCATTGACAAAATTATTCTTTCAGGGACAGAGAGGTTTTTCATAAATAATCATCACTATTGCACCGTAATAAAAATCACTCATGAATGCACCAGCTTAACATTTTTCAGCTATTTTTAGAGCAGTATTAGTGGGTACGTATTGCATGTTCGTATCACTATTTATTTCAATGCTGGCTTCATCAGTAACGATTGCTCAGGATACTTTTGACAACAACATCTGGATTAATTCATTTAGCTGCACATATGCAAAACCCTTGTGTTGCTGTTAGATTTTCTCCATTATAACGTTAATCATAGACAGCCTCACCATTATTAGTTTTATGAATTCCAAACCATTATCTAGTAATAACTGCTTGTCAAGAGTTAGAGTCATATAGCATAGAAACAGACCTTTCAGTCCATCTAGTCCACGCTGACCATATTCCCAAACCAATCTAGTCCCATTTACCTGCGTTTGGTCCATATTCCTCCACACCTTTCCTATTCATGTACTTATCCAAATTCTTTTAAATGTTGTAGCTGTACCCACATCCACTACTTCCTCTGGCAGTTCATTCCACACATGAACCATTCTTTTTGTAAAAAAGTTATCCCTCATGGTCCTTTTTAAATCTTTCTCCTCCCACCTTAAAAATATGCCCCCTAGGTTTGAACTCTCTCCCACCCTGGGGAAAAGACCCTTGCTATTTACCTTATCTATCCCTCATGATTTTATAAACTTCCACAAGGTCACCCCTCAACTTCCTACGTTCCAGTGAAAAAAGTCCCAGACTATCTTCATAACTCAAACCCTCCATTCCTGGCAACATCCTAGTAAATCTTCTCTGGACCTTCTCCAATTTATTAATATCCTTCCTACAGTAAGGCTGTTCCCAGTACTCCAGAACAGGCCTCACTAACATCTTGTACAACGTCAACAAGACATCCCAAGTTCTATACTCAAAGGCCTAAGCAATGAAGGAATACATACTCCTGGCCTGAATAGGCATGTGAATGACTCAGTTCTGGTGTGTCCAGAACCAGGGATTACAGCATGAGGATTGGGGGTAGCCGATTTAGGACGGAGACGAGGGGATCCTTCATCACCCAAAGAGTGTGAGCCTCTGGAATTCATTACCACAGGAAGTAGCTAATGCCAAAACACTGAATGTATTCAAGATGCAGCTAGATCTTACACTTCGAGCGAATGAGATCAAAAGAGATGGGGAGAAAGCATGATTAGGCTATTGAGTTGGACAATCAGCTATGATCGTGAAAAATGGCTCAAAGGGCCGAATGGCCCCCCTCCTGCTCTTATTTTCTATGTTAATGCTAAGACAATTGTATCAATAAGACTAAGGATAGACAGTGAAGAACACTGAATAAGTACATTGAGTGCTCAAAGAGAAGTGCTGGGAGCTTTGTGGCACAAATGGTACTCTCGTGACCTCTGGGTCAGAACTTCCAGGTTCAACTCCCACTTACCCCAGAGAAGCATCATAACAAGTCCAAATAGGTTGTTTGAAAGTTTTCTTTAAAAAGAAAGATTTTGCCATGTTAATGGGTACTCAAAAGAGTATAAAAAGAGATTTTTGGCACACTGGCTTGGTTAGGGAGGAGGCAAACATTATGGTATGCTATATCCTGTGAATAAGACTGATATCAAGTAAAAGACTGATGTCTGGTTTGCTATTTCACCATCTGACCAGAATGAATTTGCATGGTAGCAGAGAATGGTCGGTGAAAGACATTTTCCCAGACAAGTTGTTATAATATCAGTTACTTCTCTGAAGAATAGCTGAAAGGAAAAGTAAATTGTTAGGGAGATGATTAACCACTGATGTGTTCCAAATCTGAACCTTATGACAAACAGCAAAATCAAGTGGATATATGGATATTGCCAGAGAGAAAAAAAGGTGTGGTTTTGACAAAAGTAAAATCAGAAGCAAAAGTTTGAGAGTTGAATGTTTATCAGTTGGATACTGAAGAAGTCTGAATCTTCTAGTAAGCTTCGTGAAATGAATTTAGATGTCTATGAGGTACAGTCAGACTCCAATAGATTTTGCAAGATTGATATTCATTCCATACAGGAATAGATCATGGAATTTAACAGAGTGTATAGATGATTGCACAGGTTCAATTTGGGGATTCCTTACTCAGTGTTTTAAATTGTTGAACTTTGACATGGCACATGCATGAATGAGATAACAAGGTGCGGAGCTGGATGAACACAGCAGGCCCAGCAGCATCATAGGAGCAGGAAAGCTTGACGTTTCCGGCCTAGACCCTTCATCAGATA
>JAHRHZ010000088.1:9184250-9244736 GCA_024137785.1 Ginglymostoma cirratum
AGATTTTTTTTTTCTGATGAAGGGTCTAGGCCCGAAACGTCAAGCTTTCCTGCTCCTATGATGCTGCTGGGCCTGCTGTGTTCATCCAGCTCCACACCTTGTTATCTCGGATTCTCCAGCATCTGCAGTTCCTATTATCTCTGAAACATGTAGATATGACCCTACCTTTAAGTGGCATTCAGTGTTAGAAAATTACACCCTTTTTGGATTACATGCTTACTCCTTTAAAAGTGTTCCCAGGAAGCAGTCATTTCCAGCAATCTTGAAGGTGCACATGGGACATTCTGTGGTATCACAAAGTATAGAAGACTCATTGACTGTGGTATTTTGAGATCAATCAGATACGAGTGAAGAGTTACAGTAGAAATGAGGATGACGGCATTTTAGTAGTCTCGGCAGGTGGCAGAATTCGAATAGCAATAATAGCTGAATGAACCCCATAAACACCCCGGGAACAGTTAACAGATGCTTTAGACTGAAAATATCATTTGCCCAAGGTAGAACAGCAGGGTTTTTGAATTGATACATGACACAGGAAATTCAAAAATTTAATATGATAAGATTAGTTTGAAGAGATTGTACTAGGTACACAAAACTTTAGTCCAGAATTGAAAGTATTAGTTGCAGATTCACTTAATTGTGCCATGTTAGATAATGGCACAGTGTGAAGAACAGTTTGGTTAAAACATTATTGAGATTCACTCAGTCATAAAGATTAAAGTAATGGCAGAGAATATGAAAATTCTACTGAAGTCCTTCATTGGAATGAAACCTTAATGAAGTAGTTACCATGGATTTTAAAGATGTAGGGCAAAGTCAGAAACAAATATTTTCATTTTACATTTTACAGACGTGGCAATCAGATTCAGACTTCCCACAGCAATAGCTGACAAAGAAATGATTATAGATTCAGTCGTGGAAAATCAGACAGAAGTTGAACTAAGAAGCACTGACAAAATTTTTGACTCACATGGAGTATTTGCTAACGGCAAATTTAGTTACATATAGAAATACGAATGGAGGTCATGAACACCACAGGTGACAGTGCTTTCAACAGTGGACTCTTTGAAAGAAATCAATGTGATCAATACGATGCTCCACAAGATCTTAGCCAATCAAACAAACTGTAAATTAACTGCCTTGGCATGGGCAGCCCACGTAAAGGACTTGATTTGAATGGCTGCCGCTGCACTCCTCATCAACTGAGCTTAGGAAGGAATCCCAAAATATATTCTATGCTGTGTGATAATCCCCCTTCACCTAAAAAGGGCCTACAATTAGTTCAATTTTCTCTCCACAGTAGAATGCTCAACTTCCACAAAAAGAGGTATTCAACAAGGCAGAAGTCTTGGAGAAAATTTAGAGAGCTCTCAGGCATCATGTAGGACCACCAATCCTGGTGATTTAGTATCATATGAAAAGGAGGGTCATAAGTAGTGAAACGTTCTAGGTCTTACACTGTGGAGTTATGGAAAGACAGTGGTTCTCCAACATGGTAATTAAACTATTAAGGATCGATTACAAACTTTCAGCCCCTGAGCAATTAACAGAAACCGATGGAGCACCCTGTATCTCACACGCACGTGTTTGACAGAAACATAGCATTATAGGAGCAGGAATAGGCCACTTGGACCTTTGAGCCTGCTGTGCCATTCAACATGACCATGGCTAATCATCGAACTTGGTACCCTGTTCCTGCTTTCTCTCCATATCCTTTGATCTCCAAGAAAGTCTTCAAAGTTTTGACCTCAGCCATTTCCTGTGGCAGAAAATTCCACAGGCTCACCACTCTCTGGGTGAAGAAATTCTTTGGCACCTTTGTCCTAAAAGGCCTACCCCTTATCCTTCGACTGTGAACCCTGGCTCCGAGTTCCCTAGTTATTGAGAACATCCTTCCTGTATCTACCCTGTCTAATCCTGTTAGAATTTTCTAGGTTTCTATGAGATTCCACGCCTCCCCACCGTTCTTCCAAAGTTCAGTGAATACAGTCATATTGAATCCAGCCTCTCCCTGTATGTCTGACCTGTATAGCTGCAGCAAGAGATCCCCACTCTCATACTTGAATCCTGTCACTCTGAAGGCCAAGACATTGTTTGCCTCCTTCACCGCCTGCATGCTTACTTTCAGCGACTAGTATATGAGGGCACACAGGTTTTGCTGACCTCCCCTTATCCCATTCTATCAACATTCAAAAAATAATCTGACTGCCTGTTTTTCCTACCAAAGTGGATAACCCCTCATTTATCCACATCACCCTGAATCTGTCATGTATTTGCCCACTTACTTGTCCCAACCACACTGGAATCAAAGTTTTGTTGAACAGGAGTAATAGTACAGAAAGACACAGAAGGCCAAGCAGAGGAACTACATTATCCAATAGAACAAGGACTACAGAGCAATCTAGGAACATTACTGGAAGTAGAAACAAAAACAGAAATTGCTGGAAAAGCTCAGTAGGTCTGGCAGCATCTGTGGAGAGAAATCAGAGTTAATGTTTCAGGTCTAGTGACCCTTCATCAGAACCCCTTTCTACTGGAAGCTGAAGACTTTTTTTTTAAGATGTACAAGTATATTGATGATTTTCTATGGGGAGGATGTGTGAAATTGCAGTAATGATTTCAAGGGAATTTAAGACAGGAAATCAGGTTTCAGGGACCTTCAAACATACTAGCTTAGACATCAAGCCTTCATACATCAGGAGCAACTTTAAATTAGAAAGTTGTAAGTCATATACAGACGAATTGTGCTAGGTTGTTATAGAAAGATTTATCTTATAGCAGAAGAAGAAACAGAGCAATTAGGAAGCTGGATTGGACAGCTGAATGGCTATACATCCAGATAAGACCAAATGTTAATTTTGTTATATTGAAACTAAGTACTATGATGAAACATAATTCAACTGAGGATGTTTTTACGGGCAACTGAAACATTTAAAAAGCGAATTACAGAAAAATGCACGCTTAGGTTTAAAACCTCGAGGAACTGGTATGACATAAAATTAGTACTTTCTAGTGACGCTTCTCACGAAATCTTCCAGATGAGTGTTCAAGTACAGCTAGTTTTATCAAATTCTTGGTGTGTGAGAATGAAAAATATTGTTCCTAGACCTTGGAAGCTAAGAAAATAAGAAGGGTGGTTAACAGTTCTTTAACTGTGGAAACATGGACTCTTGTAGAAGCAATAGCCTTGGGATTTTACTTACTAACTATTTTAGCAGAAATTCTAAGCAAAAGGTGTTCTGAGAATAGTTTGTCCAATAATCTCAAGGAGCTTGCAAATAAAACAGAAGGCTGTTCAGTTGACTGGAAACATGAGGAAAGGGACATCTTTTGAAATGGTGCTCCACGTTAGCCAAGCCAAGAAAGCTATAATATCACCAATCAATAAAATACAATTTTAAAGAAAACTAGGTTTGGAAAACAAACACATATACGAGAAATTACAACCATTTATATTCAGGTTGGCCTCCACGTGGTGTGTAATGTGGTTACTTCATCTGGTTCAAGTCAACATCTAAAAACATTCTAATGAATATACTGTTACCTGCTTTGGTACTCTTACCTACTTCCCAATAATGGAGGAAAAGGGAAAGCTGGGCTAGCCACTGGAGATTATGCTTAGATTAGCTAAGAGCTAATTAGTAACTAACATAAGTCTGATGGTAAATGTACAGTCTATCCTTCTGAGCAGAAAATGCTTATGCTACACTTGGTTAAAGTTACAGAAGATGGACAATAAAAATAAAGTGCCAAAAACACGTCAGTTATCAATCATAAAACCAAAATCACAAAGAATCTGGTAAGAACGACAATTTCCTTTGAAGGAATTTATGGGGGATATTAATGCACTATGACTACTGGTAAGACAAGGCAAAACACATTACAGATGACTAATCATATTTAGACATGACAACAAGAGAAGCTGCCAATAATCATTTTGTTCCTGTTGAGCTGAATGGTAGTCAACATTTTTCAGAAGCTCCCTACTGGCCAAAATTACCGAAGATTAATCCTCTTTATCATTGCTGCAATTGCAAATTTTCTGTAAAACCAAAATTATCTGTGAGCAAGAGATAACAAGGTGTAGAGCTGGATGAACACAGCAGGCCAAGCAGCAGAGGAGCAGGAAGGCTGACGTTTCAGGCTTAGACCCTTCTGAAGAGGGTCTGTACACCTTGTTATCTCAGATTCTCCAGCATCTGCAGTTCCTACTATCTCTGAAACTGGTATCTGTGGGCACTTCCATTCTGCAGTAATGAGTCTAATATGATATTTTGAGCTGATTGATTACACATATACCAAAAATGATTTTCTTTCAACAATTATATTGGAAGGTAGGCTCACTAGGTTAAAAGACTATGGCATTATCCAACAATTATTTAACTTCAAGCTAAAATCAGAATTTTAACACCATTTCCTACAGGAGAAAGAAGTGGCCTACCATCTTACAACCTAAATCTAAAGGTATTGGCAATTTACCTAAAAATTCTACTAACTAGAAGGACACCTTAACTGTAACCGCTACAGTATAAAATACACTTACTTGTCACTAGAAGTCTATTAAAATTAGACTATATTCTGAAAAGAAAAATGGTATTATCTGAATGCTGAGGCCACAGAAGTCCTGAGTTAAATCAAGACATTGGAGCTTAACCACTTTAGAATATTGCCATCATAAAGAACATTTACCTTGCCACAATGTCAATAGAAGGTGGGAAGGATGTGATAAGTAGATACAGAATTAAGATGAGAAACTCAGCAGGTCTGGCAGCATCTGTGAAAAGGGAAACATTGTTTACATTTCGTGTCATTTTAGACTTGAAATGTTTACTCTATGTTTCCCTAGCCACAGATGCTGCCAAACCTGCTGAGTTTTTTTTCCCAGTATATTTAAAATTTCAGCAATTTACTTCTACATGATAAACCTACACTTGGAAAATAAGGATCAGATTGGGGAAATAGTCAACATTGATACATGAATGTGAAATCATGTTTGATTAACTCGTTTGAGTTTTTTTTTGAAGATGTTACTAACAAATTGATAAAGGGGAAGTTGATGGATGTAGTTTTCAGAAGGCTTTTGATAAAGTCCACCACAAGAGGATGGTTAGCAAAATTAAAGCAAAATAGGATAGGAGGTAAATGTACTGGCATGGATTAAGGATTGGCTGATAGGCAGAAAACAAATAAACATTTCATTCTCACATTGGCAGACTGTGATTAGTAGTATAGAATCAGTACTTCAGCCCCAACTGTTTACAATATATATCAATGATTTGGAAGTGGGGACCAAAAAAAAATTTCCAAATTTGTGGAAGACACAAAGCTCCATAGGAATGTGTGTTGTGAGGAGTCTGTAAAGCAACTTCACAGGATTTGGAAAGATTTAGTAAGTCCAGCAGAACATGGCAGATGGCATACAATGTGAAAAATGGGAGGTCATCCATTTTGGCAGAAAGACGACGTGCAGCCTATTTCTTAATTGCAAGCGATTAGAAGAGTATATGTGTAAAGGGCCGAGGTATCCTTGTCAATAAGTTACTGAAAGCTAACATGCAAATACAGCAAGCTATCATGAATGCTAATGGAATACCAGCCTTTATCATAAACAGATTTGAGTACAGAATAGTGAAGTATTGCTTCAGTTGTGTAGAAGCTGGGGCAGACTGGATCTGGAGTAGCATGTACACCTTTGATCTTCCTTCCTTAAAGGTATTATTGCCATAGAGGGAGTGCAATAAAAGTTCACCAGGCTTGTTCATGGAATGTTGGGACTATCCTCTGAAGAGTGAAAACCATGGTTGGCATGGAGTTTGACTTTAGAGACTAGCTAGGAAAAAAGTTGGAGTCTCAGCATAACACAGTGTGGAGCTGGAGGAACACAGCAGGCCAGGCAGCATCAGAGGAACAGGAAAGTTGACGTTTTGGGTCAGGCCCAGTATCAGCATGCTGTGATTGTATTCTGCACATGGAAGTGTTACACTTGACCCTAATAATCCAGTTCTGTCCCAATACTCATGTTATTAAGCTTAAATAGAAAATGCATTCATACGCCAATAAATACTACGATCAATGTTGGATAAAATGAAAATGGTAGATTTGAAAAATAAAATTAGAACATTCACTGCAATATTAAATTTAAAATATTCACAAGTTTTTTTAAAAACCAAATCCATAAATGTAGTCAATAACTAGGTACAAAGCTTATCTGCTGCTGGTTCATCTTCAAAGACAGAAGTATTGCGATTTGCTGCACTAAATTTGTACTGTATATGTACTTGTATGCAAATCACTGGGAATTTTTTCAAATTTCCATATATGTATTTGAATATAAACAGATTAAGAGACATTTTTTAAGGAAACTTTGAACGTTACATGCTGATCTGACTCATTAAAGTTTTAATGGGCGCAGAAAATAAATTGCACCTGTGTGACATTCACAGCAGGTAAATCTGTAGATTATATTAATCTGTAACAGTAGTAATTTAGGAATGTCTGTTGGACCGCATGTATCACGGCATAATGTTCCACTGTTGCTTCATAAAACTGTGCACGTAATCTAACATGTAATTTGTTTTTGGAACAGCTCTGCTGCTCCCTATTCCATACTTACATCATTAAGTCTGCAGCACAGAGATAGACCATTTGGCCCCACCAATCTATACCAAAATTACAGTTTCCCATGAACCTTTTCCCAAATCCCTTCATCTAACCCTATCAACATACCCTTCAACCTTTTCTCAATCATGTTTACCTTACCCCTCCTAGAATGGATCTCATCTATTTGCATCAGCTACTCTTGCTGGTATTGCATTCCACATTCTTAACATCCTTTGGGTAAGCAAGTTTTTCCTGAATTTCTTTTAGATTTATTGACAACTATCTTCTGTTCATAGCCTCTAATTTTGCCTTGCCCAGACGTGGATCTCCGGACCTTTTATCCTTTACCATTTAGACTCTTAACATCCAAATAGTAGGTGGCCTCCATAAAATCTTCAAACTTACATTCAGTTATAACAAGACTTATTTTCCAGACAGATCTTATTTTAAATTATGTGCCACTTATTCAATAATTCAATTTACTGTTTTATAACATATACATTCTTGTTGTTGTCTGTTTAATGTCATTCACCATCGACTGCAGAACTTGAAATTTCTTCATTTACCTGAGCATGATGCTTTTTTAATATCTTTTAAAATATCATACAAGTCAAATTTGGACTTTTAACACTTCCAGTTGGAATTGTTCTGTTCTTACAGTCATAAAGGCTTCACCTAATACTCACCATGGTAGAAATTACCATCAAAATTTAAGTCTGAATGACGGCCTGTTGGCAAAGTATCAGAGGAGAAATGAAGACTCATTGTTAAAGCTTAGAGGTGATGTTGAGCGTATCAATAATCGTCCAATCAGAATCATTGTTGATTATTCTTTTATTTTCCCCAGGTTATTATCCACTTTATTTCAGTCTCCCTCCAAGAGTCTTCTATATGCGTGGCAGAAATTCATTTTGGGTGGTAGTGCAAAATAGACTGCAGTAGATTGGTGCCACCCTTAATACAGGGTGCTTGATATTTGGTTCCATTGCTGTCAATTAATTGGTTGCTGATTAAATGTCAGCTGAGTAATATTAATGCTCAAGAAGAATTTCTACCGCCAAGTCTTTTCTGAAGTTCAACATCAACCAATCATTTTAGCCCTGTCTTTCTAAATCATACAATGCGTGAAAGGGAAGTTTCTACCCCCTGTTAAACATTAAACTGCCCATTTTCTAAAACCAGTGTCATCCTTACAGCTGGGAAACTTAAGACAGAATTGATTGACATCTTCAACATCTTGAAGGATTTTGTTACAGTAAATACAGAGAAACCATTTCAGGGGCTTAAGTGACAGTAACCACTAAGGTAAATGGCAAGAAGTCCGGAGTTGATTCTATGACTGCACACGTATATCTAAAGAAATGAAAGCTAATACATTATTGAGGCACCGATTTTATGAACATATTCGAAAACAATCTAAATACAAACGCACAACGTAATAATGAAATTCATTATGTAATTTGTATGTAATGGAAAGATAACTTCTGGCTCAGTTTCAATGCTTTCCTTAATGAAGCTGACACCCCTTTGAAATTTGGATATTTGATATTCGGAAAGACTTAAATCTAGCTTCTAACTTGTTGGCTGCAAAAATCATAATAGTAGTATTAAAATTCAAAAGAATCAACTTAAGACTGGTTTACAAGCAAACTTGTAAATTAAAAGAAAATTTTAAAAACTTCTTTTTGAATACCTTTAAAGAATTCCTTTCTTCTCTATGCTGCAGACAAATTATTTGAAAAACTACTTTAAAATAAATTGAAACAATGAACAAGGGACACAATCAATTGTCTTTACACCATTCATCAGGACTAGTGAGGGGCGTAAACTTGAAACATTTACTTTCCTGCCCCTCTGATACTGTCTGACTTGCTGCATTCCTCCAGCTCCACAACGTATTGACTCTGACTCCAGCATCTGCAGTTCTTGCTAACTCCGAGGAACAAGGTGGCACAGCTTGGACTCATAAAAGACAAATTTAGGACTAACTTCAAGAGGTTTTTCCACACAACCAGTAATCAACGTTCAGAGTAAAACAGGATGAGATTCAAATAAAGTTTAAAAAAGGTAAATAATGAGAAACGTCCAGGAATTTTTGTAAATTCCTAAATTATGGCATGTTCAATGTGGTCACCTGTGTGGGAATAAGGTCTTTAAATTTAAAACTAAAAATTGCTGCAGTGACAGTGACAAATTCTAATTAAGTGCATTGATAAACAAATTATTGAAATTTAAATTTGATGAAAATGGTCTGCTCAATAAAGTCTAAGAGCATACTTGTTATTTTCAGCCAATATTGGATGGCTAGAAATCTTTCAGATTTCATTCATCCTTTCAACATTGACTTATATGCTTTGATTAGAATTTTAACTTATCACAGCAATTCCTTTCTCTGCATCCAAGAAATAAATGAAAGCTATTTGACCATCTAGTAATTTTTGGCGCTTATTCGAAACCTTCATGTACCTTCTTGAAGTCTTGAAAGTTCAGGAGCGACTTGGTGTTATGACTGAACCAAACATAATTTTCAAAGGCATGGTCTCAGTAAGTTGGCATTGGGATGTATAGCATATGGATACTGACCATGCAAATTTATCTATTTAAATTACACCAGTACATTTTTAAAACTGCATTTAGTTTTAGCATGTACTGATAAAACAGAGCAGAAACTATATTTAACTGCAGAACATACAAACTGATGTATGACAACTTTAATTTTCTCTTTGTAAAAGGTAACTGTGTACGTATGTTGGACACAAACTATTATTCAAATCTTGTGCACAAACTGCTGAGGGAGCAGTTACGAGTGAACTCGTGTTACTAGTTACTATGCCACATTACCAACTTGACCATCTATCAGAGGAACATAAGTTTACAACTTTTATGCAAGCTCAGCAAATAGCGTAACATTAAAATTGCCCATAACTAGTACACTGCCCTCGTCATGGTTCACTGATTAATTAATTCAATTTCAGCCTATTTGTAACTCAATTAGTGTAATCATTTGCTGTCCTAAGTTAGCAGTTGAACACATATTTCCCAATCCTGACCACCACTGGTTCTTCCTCCTTACCAGCAACGCTTTTCCCTACCTCTATTCCAATCTTTCTTTTCCCATAACAAAATGCATAGTGAGTACCAACCCAATATTTGAAAAACATGTCAACTTCATCCATTAAAACAGTTCCATTCACCCATCTCCTTAGTTCACACATCATCTCCAGGCACTCCCATACACAAATTCAGTTATAGCATTCTTAAGTCTGAAACAGGTTGTGGATTCAAGTCTCCCTTTACAATTTCAGCAAGTATTGTAGGGCTGGTATTTCCAGTACAGTATATTGGGCATAACAGGAATAGGAAGTTAACCAAATTCCCATCTGTATACTCAGTTTGACATTAAAAAGTTCCTAAGACACCGAAGAACAGGTGAGTTACCGGTTGTCCTAACCAATATAGATCCCCCAATCAATATCACTAAAACTTCTCACTTATCTCATTGCTGTTTGTATGACTGTTCTGTGAGCGAAGTGTTTGTATAGTTTGTCGACAAAGTTCCACTTTAATTTATTGGTTATAAATAATGCTTTGGGATATCCCAAAGAAGTGAAAGGCTTTATAAAAATGCAAGTTACAGCTTAACTTCTGCTTGTCTAAAATCAATTGAGTTTCAATACAGTACTTACAATGATCCAAAAATACGATACCATGCACTTTCAGTATCATTTTCATTATGATAAACACTTTATGTTGCCCCAAAGCTTTTATCTCTGTTTCTAATTTAAAATGTTCTGAACAACCACTAAGTCTACGTGCCACTTTTCTTAGCTTGGGCATAACTAATATCTTCCTCAAAAATTTGTTCAATCATACCAATTTTTTTTTTCAATCATTTTCCTTGGGTGTAACTGTCGGTGACAGCTATTTGCATTTCCACTTTACAGATATTATACCAGCACTAGCTACCTTTGCACTTTCATCATCAAATTATACAGATAACAACTAGATGATCCAACATAAAGTCGACCACCTCGGAAATGTTGTTGACAGTATTGTTCAATAAATGCAGGCATAAACCACAACTTCACAGCAGAAGATTAAAAAGGGAAAACTGAAAAGCCTTGGTATCTAGAATTATAAAACAAAGTAAACTGCAAATATGACAGCATCTAAAGAGAAAATAAAGTTAAAGTTCAGTGTAGTCTTTCATCAGAATTAGCAAAAAATGGTTAACCCATCATTCAAATTCTGATAAAGGATCTATACTTAAAATAACATCCTGTTGCTTTGCATTCTCAGATGCTGACAGACAAAATATTTTCTAATATTTTGCATTTAAACCCTCCATATTTCACTGCAATGAGTTCAATAGAATTTAGCATACGGCATGCTGGACTCTGACTTCCAGTATTGTAATTATACATTTCAACTGGTGTCTTCAAATAAAATTTAAAAACAAGCCTACAGAATTAGCATCTTCTAATTATGTTTAACTCCAAAACTGTCACTGTAATGCAAAATCTTCTGTAATGTGTTCAGGTGAAGTATCTATGTTAATCTCCTTATTACACAGTTTGCCCAGTATAATAGACTACTATCTCATTCTTAAAGTGTCGCCATCTGAAGCATTTCTTCGATCTTACCTGTTAACACAATGCAGTTAATATCCGACGAGTGTAAAGTGTCAAATTTCATACTTAACATACAGAAGAGTGGTAAAAAAGAACACAATGTTTTATTTCCCGTTTCCATTCAGTTATCATTACCTTCCCCTATAGGCATTGTGGGTCTACCAACTGCACAGGGTCAAGGTGCAGCTCACCACCACCTCCTCAGGGGCAAATAGAGATGGGCAATAAATGCTGGCCAGTCAGCAATGACCATATCTCATAAGTGAAATTTAAAAAAAAAACACTCACAATCAGATGAAAACTGAAGTTTCTTGCAATCTGCCCCCAAAAATAGGCAATAATTCCAATATTAGAATACTACCTCATTACCCTAGTGAATATTTCTGTTGTCCTCACCAGCTTATCCTTCCGGCCATTCTGAAAAGAGTGCCCATTGTGTGGAATATTGTGTTGCTAACAAAAGCAGAAGTTGCTGGAAAAGCTCAGCAGGTCTGGCAGCATCTGTGAAGGAAAAAACAGAGTTAACGTTTCAAGTCCAGTAACCGTTCCTCAGAGCTTCTTCACTTCTGAGGAAGGATCACCGGACCCGAAACGTTAACTCTGTTTTTTCCCTTCACAGATGCTGCCACACCTGCTGAGCTTTTCCAGCAACTTTATTTTTGTTTCTGATTTTTTTTTTGTTCCCTTCCAGAGCAGCTTCTCACCGGTTAACCCCTGCCCCGCCCCCAAATCCACTCTCATAAGAAAGATCATTCTGCCACGGTCAGCTACTAGGCATGGACCTTTGCAATTAGCAACAGCAAGGGAGGATACCAATAATTTCTCCATTCAACCTATTAAAATTAACCCCAGCATACACTTGGAAGCAAATTATGCCATATCTGATGTTATGAACTGCCGGGCTTCCTTGGCGTAATTTTAGGCTCAGTCAGCTTAAGATCAGAAGTAGAGTTCTTTGTTGATGATTTTATAGTGTTTGGCTCCTTTCACAACTCCTCGGATAATGGAGCTGTCCATGCCTTCATGCAGCAAGACCTGGTCAACATTCAGGCATGGCTTGCTAAATGTCAAGCAACATCCACGTCACACAAGTGCAGGTCAATGACCACCTCCAGCACAAGAAATTTAACTTAACTGCCCTTGACATTCAAATGAATTATAGTTGAACTGTCTACAGTCAACATCCTGGGAATCACAATCAACTCGAAACTTAACTGGAGGAGCTTCCTAAATATTTTGACTACTTTAACAGATCAGAAGCTGGTTATTCTATATAGCAAGAGATTCACCTTCAGACTCCCAAAGGCTTTCCATTAGCCATAAGGCACAAGTCAAGAGTATAATAAACTTTCCACTTGCTTGCATGAGTGCAGCGCCAATAAAACATAAGATGTTTAACAACATCGAAGACACGGCAGTGTGTTTGATTGACAACCTATCCATCAACCTAAAATGTTCATTTCCTCCATGTCGGGTACACCATGTTTTCAGGGTACACCATCTACAAGATGCGCTGCAGCAACTCACCAAATGTTTCCAATAGCATCTCCGAAACAACTGACTTCTACCATCTAAAACAAAAAAGAATACCATTACTTCCGATCTTCCCTTCAAGTCACATGTCAGCTTGGCCTGCAACTCTCTATTTCACTGCTCCTGGGCTAAAATCTTGGAATTCTCTATCTGACAACACAGAGTATCTTCACCAGAATGTCTGCAGTATTTCAGGAAGAGTCTTGCCATTACCTCCTGCAGGGCAAACAGGACCAACAGTAAACATTAGCCTTTTCAGTGGCACTCAAATTCGGTGAATAAATTAAAAGAAATGTACTATGCCACATCAAAGGATAGCTTCCAAGGAAAACAATGCTATTCTTTAGTCTTCCTTTCCTCCTTATAGGGAAATATTTGGCTTGCACTTGTATCTCCTGAATAAGCCACGACAATTAGAAGCTGATCATATAGGAAACTGCGCCTGCCATTTCATGGGCAAATTACATGATGCTGCATACTTTCTCCACTTCTAAACAACTTTCATGAAACAATGAACACTGGCTTTTGAATATCAATGTAACGATGCTGCTCATTTATTAAACATTCAGCAAGACATAGCAAATTCACTGAATATTTCAGAGATGACTCGCAGAAACTAGCATAAGAAGATAACTTTAAAAGAGGAATACAGAGTACTGGGCTAATGGTAAGATTCTTGGTAGTGTGGATGAGCAGAGAGATCTCGGTGTCCATGCGCATAGATCCCTGAAAGTTGCCACCCAGGTTGATAGGGTTGATAGGAAGGCGTACGGTGTGTTAGGTTTTATTGGTAGAGGGAGTGAGTTTTGGAGCCGTGAGGTCATGTTGCAGCTGTACAAAACTCTGGTGCGGCCGCACTTGGAGTATTGCGTACAGTTCTGGTCGCCGCATTGTAGGAAGGATGTGGAAGCATTGGAAAGGGTGCAGAGGAGATTTACCAGGATGTTGCCTGGTATGGAGGGAAGGTCTTATGAGGAAAGGCTGAGGGACTTGAGCCTGTTTTCGTTAGAGAGAAGAAGGTTAAGAGGTGACTTAATAGAGACATACAAGATGATCAGAGGATTGGATAGGGTGGACAGTGAGAGCCTTTTTCCTCGGATGGTGATGGCTAGCACGAGGGGGCATAGCTTTAAATTGAGGGGTGATAGATATAGGACAGATGTCAGAGGTAGATTCTTTACTCAGAGAGTAGTAAGGGCATGGAATGCCTTGCCTGCAGCAGCTGTAGACTCGCCAACTTTAAGGGCATTTAAGTTGTCGTTGGATAAACATATGGATGATGATGGAATAGTGTCGGTTATATGGGCTTCAGATTGGTTTCAAAGGTCGGCGCAACATCAAGGGCCGAAGGGCCTGTACTGCGCTGTAATGTTCTATGTTCTATGTTCTACTTCCATAGCAAAGATTTGTTCAAGCAGTAACGCATTAATTGAGAATGGAACACTTTCACATTCTCTTCTTCATCTGCCACATTATCTTAAGTTCACCATTGCATTTTCCAAAGCTCATTGCTTTAATTGTTTCCAGCTTGTATAAACTTAGTGCATCTACTGAAAACCCATATGTTACTCTCAATTAGTGATAACATGTAAATAGATAGCATTCTTAGAGCAATAAAACATCTCAATATGCTTCACAAGAATGTGATAAAACAAAATATGACTCAGAGCCATGCAAGGAGGTATTAGGTCAGATGACAAAAAGCTTTAGCAAATAGATTGTAAGGAATGCCTTAAAGAAGGAAAACAAGATACAGAGGAAGAGCAAGGGTATTCTCAGACTTTAATACGTGAGAAATGTAGGTGTGGCCATCAATGGTCAATAGAAACGGTGAATGTTCAAGAGGCTAGTATTAGAGCAGCCCAGATATCTGGGATAGAGGAAGGCTGGACGGAGATTACAGAAAGAGAGAGCAGTGAGGTCACACAGGAATGTGAAAATAGGAATAAGAATATTAAAATCAAGAAGTATCTTAACCAGCATCAAATGTAAGTAAGCGAACACAGCAGCAATAGGCGAATGAACCTTTGTGCCAATTAAGACAAGGGCAGAATGGTTTTGAATGACCTCTGGTTTACAATGGTTTCAGCACAGAATATGGGAGATAAGCCACAGTACAATGGAATAGTCAAGTCAGGAGGTAATGAAGACATGCATAAGATTTCAGAAGCGGGCGAGCTGAGAGGGGGGCAAAGGTGTGTAGAGGGTGTCCTAGTGATGACATGAACGTGAAAATTATTAGTCTGTTTGTATTTTTGCATTATTTAGAGTGTGAACAGGGGCTTGTTGCAAATGCCAGTTTGTGGAAACATACCATTCCAACACTTACAATGCCATGTACCCAATTTTTATGTTTCACACAGGGAAATATTCCGGACAGCATTTTAGAGTAATTCAGGGAAGTTTCCAAGACAATAGAAATAGTGGTATTGACGCTGGCTTAAATAGAGACTTGGAGTGAATGTGTAATGCCAATTATTTTCAAATGTGTTTGAGGAAAGAAAAGGATGAAGTGGCGATTGTTCTGAGATTTAAATTATAGCTGTTGATCTTAGGCCCCTGTGGGAATTAAATTCATGAGAATGCTCAATGAATAAAACGCCATTATTTATTTTTAATATTGTTTTATAAAGGATTCTGAAGATGGTTAATCTCATCAGGTCTAAACAAATAGACACAACTTTTAATATACTATTAAAATCTAACTCAAATTATTCGTTTTAAATCGTTCACATTCAAGTTACCTTATTTGAACTGACAGGATTGATTCAAAGTGTCATGTCTAACAGTGCAAGACAGCTTGATCTACAGTAATTCATAAAGATTTGATAGAAACTCGGCCACAATAAAAAAAAAGTTTACATATGTGCTCATTCAGTAATCTATTCGAGTGTAGCACTATTTTGTTCTTTGCTCCATCGCCTCTAGTAGTCAATTATCAAAGTTATCCTAGAATACTCATCTTTGATTTACAACTTATAACTGTTACAACTTCTGTTTTGTCAGTTATTGGTGTAACAATTGGCAAGATCATGTTTACTGTATAGAAACTGAAGTTCCACAGGATTTTGTGGATACAAAATATTAACATTTTACAAATTTCACAGGACCGTGACAACTTCAAACATTTCAAAATTAAAAAGCTGCTTCAGTTATGAGTAATTTATATAGAATGAACATTTTCTTAACATACCTAGAACAAATATTAAGACCCAAAGGCTGCGCACTCAGGTTAGACATCTAAAAGATTTACACTTTGGGTGGGTGGGAAAGTGGGTTTGCTTTATATGCCATTAGAACTTTTCAAAGATAAAAGAAAGTTATTTAACTGTTTAAAATAATTTAATAGCATACATTGGAGCAAATATTTCTCCTAAAATCAAACATCCACAAATTGGAAAACACAGGAAGTGCCAAGTGTTTTCCCTATTGAATGGCGCGTTTTTATTGCCTTATCTCATTTGCGCATAACCTAGTGGCCAGGTTCAAGTAAATATTGCTAAAACTCCAATGGCAAGTTACTCCACTCTACTCTACTGCACGATGTATTTGGAGACTCAAGAGGAAGAGGAAAAAATGTCTCTCCTTGCACCAATTCAAAATACTAAACGGGGGAAGAGAAATATAATATTTTTAGTGTACTTACAAATACACAAATTAGGTGGAGTAGGCCATTCGGCTCAAGCCTGCTACGTCATTAAGTAAGATCACTGTAGATCTGACTGTAGCCTCAAAACCATTTTCCTGTCTAACTCTTCATAGCGCTTTAACCTTGTCAATCAAAAATCTAACTCAGCCCCCACTGCCCCAACTAAGTAAACTGCACAAACGAACTGTCCTCAAGAGAAGAAAATTTCTCATCTCAGCCTTAGCGACAGACCTCTTATTTTCAAATTGTATCTCATAGTTCAAGTCTCTCCCACAAGCATCCACTGTCAAGACCCTCAGGATCTTAAATGGCTCAATAGGATTGCCTCTCATTCTTTTAGACTACAAGACGTAGGAGCAGAAGGAAGCCATTCAGCTCAACAAATGTCCTCTTCCATTCGGGTGATTATGGCCAATCTGATAATCCTCGACTCCACTTTCCTGGCTCCCCCGCACAATAACCCTTGATTCAATTACTGGTTAAAATTCTGTTTATCTCTGCCTTGAATATACTTTAAGACACAGCCGCTACAGCCCCTTGTGACAAAGTATTCCACAAATCTACTACCCTCAGAGATGAAATTCCTCATCTGTTTTAACTGAGTAACCTCTTGCATTGAGATTATTCCCTATGACCAGAAGGCAGACCATCAGATATAGGAGCAGAATTAGGCCATTCAGCCCACCGGGTCTTCTGTGCCATTCTGTCATGGTTGATCTGTTTCCCAAACCCCATTTCCCCATTTTCCAGTATCATCCCCATAATCTTTGATCCTCTTTCTAATCAAGAACTTATCTATGTCTTAAAAACACTCAATGACTTAGCCTCAACAACCTTCAATAACAATGAGTTCTAAACAGCCATCTCTTCACTCAGAACGTGTGCCTTGGGTCCTAGTCTCTCCTATTAATGGAAACATCTTTTCCGCATCCACTTTATCCAGGCCTCTCTATGTTTTAATAAGATTCCCCCCCACGTCCCCCTCCAATCCTTCTAAATTTCACTGAGTAAAGACCCAGAATCCTCAACCACTCCTCATATGACAAGTCCTTCATCCGCAGGTTCATTATTTTAAACTTCCTCTGCCGCATCCCCCTCCCCACCACCGAGGCCAGCGTATCCCTCCTTAAAAATGGGGCCAAAAACTGCTCATAATATTCCAAATGCAGTCTGAGCAGGATCTTATACAGCCTCAGCATTACATCTCTGTCATAGAGCCATACAGCACAGAAGTGTACCTTCTGGTCCAACTCGTCTGCACCAGTCATCCCAATCTGAAAAAGGTGCCAGCCTATCCAACCTCTCCTTATAACTCAATTCCTCCATTCCCAGCAACATCCCGGTAAATCTCTTCTGAACCTTCTCCAGCTTAATAATTTCCTTCCAATAACAGAGAGCAGAACTGGACACAGTATTCCAGACAAGGCCTTCATTATGCGGCAGTTAGATTGAAAGAATAAATCAAATCCTCAGGACTAGTATTCAGAATCTGACATTAAATTCAGATTATCAAAACTGAAAACAAGGTCATACTATTAAATGCTACTCCATAAATAATGACTAAGATGGGTGCCTTAAAAGGGCTAATTGAAGATATTTACATTTGTTATTTTAATAGTCCGGATTTTTTTTCTGTACACTTAACCCTCAAGGATTACTGGCACACATCCACCAGTTAGATCGTTTGTTACCTGTGGTAAAAAAGGCACACTTTTTATTTAATCATCACATGTATCAAGAATCAGCTCTCGGTATTCTTCCTCAAGGTGCGTGGCCACTTCCTAACAAAAAACACTCCGAACTGCTAACTGCTGAGTTGATTCCCACTATGTGGAAATTAGCCCTCTCAAAACAAATGCCAACATAGTATTTCCTTTTACTACCAAATGAATCTGCATGTTAACTTTACAAGAATCCTGAACCAGGACTCCCAAGTCCCGTTGTGCTTCGGAGTTCCGAAGCCTCTGCTCATTTAGAAAATGGCCTATGCCTCTGTTCTGCCTACCACAAGTGTATAACCTCTGGTTCTAGACTCTCACACAAAGGGAAACAGCATCACAAATCTATCCTGTCAAGTTCATCATAAAACGTTATGTTTCAATAAGGTCTCTCTCATTCTTCTAAAGTCCAATGAGTACAGGCCCAACTTACTCAACTTCTTCTCATTAAACAATCCCTCCGTAGCAGGATCAGTCTAGTGAACCTTATCTGGACTGCATCCAAAGCCAGTATTATCTTATCTCAGATAAGGGGACCAAAACTGTTCACAGTATTCCAGGTACGGTCAAAAAATAGTGCTTTGTATAGTTTTAGCAAGACTTCCATATTTTTAGACTCCTTTCCTTTTGAAATAAAAGCCAATATGCCATTTGCCTTTCATATTAACCACCTTTTAAAAAATTCACTCAGGAGACATAGGGATACTAGCTGGCCAGCAAGTACTGCCTGTCCCTAGCTGTCCTTGAGGAGATGGTGGTCTTGACCTACTGCAGTCCACATGCTGTAGGTTGACCCACAATTAAGGAGGAAATTCCAGGATTTTGATCCAGTAACAGTGAATGAACAACGATATAGTCCAAGTCAAGATGGTGAGTGCTGAAGTAGTATTCTAGCATTTTCTGATTTAGTTGGAGGACTCCTAAATCCATCTGTGCTGTAGTTTTATACAGCATGTTTTTTCATTTAAACTATATTCGGCTTTTCTATTCTTCCTGACAAAGTGCATAAGCTCACATTTTCCCACATTATAATCCATTTTATAAACTTTTGTCCACTTACTTAATTGGTCTATATTCCCCGCAGACTCTCTGAGTCATCACTCAACACTTCCTTCACTCATTCTTGTTTTATCCACAAACATGCCGATAGCACGTTCACTTCTCTCATCCAAATTCTTAATATATAGTTAATAATTGTGGCCACAGTACTGATGCCTGTGGCACTCACTCATTGCAGTTTGATATTCAGAAGATGCCTATTATCGCAACTCTCTAACTTTTATTAGTTAGCCAATTCTCTATCCACGCTAACACACTACTTCCAACGCCATGAGATCTTGACTCATTAAGCATCTTAACATACGGTACTTAAATCGAATGTCTTCTGAAAATTCAATTACATGCATTGCTTCCCCTTTATCTAGCCTGCTTGTACCTCCTCAAAGAATTCTAATATATTTGTCGAGCACAATTTTCACGTAAAACCATGCTGACTCTGCTTGGTTTTACTATGCATTTCGAAATGCTCTGCTATTACATCCTTGACGTTAGACTCTAACATTTTCCTAATAACAGACGTTAAGATAACTGGTCTCCCTTTTTTTTTGCCTCCTTCCTTTTTTAAATAAAGGGGCTATATTGCTAGTATCCAAATCCTCAGTGACTTTTCCAGAATCTAAGTATTCCTATAAGGTTGCTATCTGCGCATCCATCATTGCTGTAGCTACTTCTTTTAATATCCCAGGATGCATTCCTTCAAGTCCAGGGAACCTGTCTGTCTTTAGCTTCATTAGTTACCCTAACACGCTTTCCTCAAGCGATAGCTATGGTGTTTATTTCCTCTCTTCTGCTTGCCCCTTAATTATTTTGTAATTTTAGAATGTTGGTAGTGCTCTTCTACTCTGAAGACTAACGTAAAGTATTTATTCAACTCCCCTGCCATTTAGAGTCATAGTCATACAGCCCAGTCGATGGAAACAGACCCGTCGATCCAACCAGACCATGCCACCCTGCTCCCAAACCAAACTAATCCCATTTGCCTGAGCTTGGCCCATATCCCTCTAAACATTTCCTATTCATGAACTTATCCAAAATGTCTTAAACATCGTAAATGTATCTGCATCCACCACCTTCTCTAACAATTCATTCCACACACAAATGACTGTGTAAAAACAGTTGCCCCTCATGTCCTTTTTAAATCTTTCTCCACTCACCTTAAAAATATGCCCCCTAATTTTGAACTCCACTACCCTAGGAAAAAGACTCTTGTCACTTACGTTATCTATACCCCTCATGATTTTATAAACCTCAATAAGGTCACCCATCAACTTCCTACACTCTTGTAGAAAAAGGTCCCAGCCTATCCAGCCTATTTTTATAACACAAACCTTCCATTCCTAGCAACATCCTGGTAAATCTTTTCTGAGCTCTCTCCAGTTTAATAATATCCTTCCTATAACAGGCAACCAGAACCGTACATCGTACTCCAGAACAGGCCTCACCAATGTCAGAGAGAGCGAGAACGTCATAGAGAGTCCTACAGCATGGAGACAGATCCTTCAGCCCAAACTGGTCCGTGCCAACCAAACTGTCCATCCACATTAACCCCATTTCACTGCAACTGGTCTGGATCCTTTTAAACCTTTCCTATCCATGTATTCGTCCACATCCTGTTTAAATTTTATTAATGTACCTGCCTCAACTACTTCCACTGGTTGCTCATTCCATATGCATACCGCCCTGTGTAAAAATGTTGTCCCTCAGGTTACCATGTATTCTTTCCCCTCTTACCTTAAACTGATACCCTCTAGTCCTCAATTCCCAGACCCTGGGAAAAAGACTGAACGCATTCACTCTATCCATGCCTCTCATGATCTTATACACTTCTATAAGATTACCCCCTTAGTCTCGTATGCTCTGAAGAAAAAAAAAAAGAGTTCTAGCTTGTCCAACCTCTCCCTATAATTCAGTCCCTGGAGTCCTGGCAACATCCTTGTAAATTTCTTCTGCACTCTTTCCAGTTCAACAACATCCTTCCTACAGCAAGGTGACCAACCATTAACTATATAAGTCCTGCCCTTGTTTGTATTACCAAAATACAATACCTCATATTTGTCCAAATTAAACTCTATCTACCACTCTTCAGCCCACTGACCCAATTGATCAAGATCTTTTTGTAATCTTTGATAACCTTCTTCACTGTTCAATTATAATCTCCGATTTTGGTGTCATATGCAAACTTACTAACCAGGCATCCTATTCTCTCATCCAAATCACTTATATAGACGACAAACAAAAGTCGACCCAGTACCAATTGCTGCGGAATACCACTGGTCACAGGCCTCCAGTCCGAAAAACAACCTTCCACCACCAACCTCTGTCACCTACCATAAAGCCAATTTTGTATCCAATTGGCAAGCTCAACCTGAATCCCATGTGATTCAACTTTACTAAGTCCTGATTCACATGATTTCTCCAGCCTCATTCTTTAGCAGCCTATGTTCACTTTGGTATCCTTCCTTTTTATATATCTAAAGGAGCTCTTGCTGTCTGTCTTAATATTATTTGAAAAATTACCCTCAAAGTTTACTTTCTCCGTCTATGTTTTTCTAGTCATCTTTTGTGTGTTTTTAGACCTTTCCGAATCCCCTGGTTTACCAAAATCTTTGGAAAACAAACAATGTGATGTTAACCTTACCTTCACTGGTTAACAACGGTTGGCTTAACCCTTTCATAGAATCCTTCTTTCTCACTGGGATAGATTTTTGCTGTGAACCATTTTGTGACACGTTTCCTATTTTTCCTCGACCATCTTCACTCCTATAATCCTTTCCTAGTCCACTCCAGCTAGATCTGCCCCCATTCTTTCATAATTACCCTTATTTCAGGGCAGGTCCAATAGGTATAGGCCCCAACTTTTTAACCTATCCTAAGACAACCCCAGAATCCCAGGAATCAGTCAAGCAAACTTTCTCTGAACCGCTTCTAATGCAGTTCTATCCTTTCTTAAGTCCAAAACTGTAAAAAGTATTCCAGATGCTGTCTCACAAAGGCCCTCTACAGCTGTAGCAAAATTTCTCTACTTTATATTCCATTCCCCTTGCAATATGTGACAACATTCCATTTGCGTTCCTTGTCACTTGTTGTAGGTGCATGCTAACTTTTGTGATTCACATACCAGGAGACCTGGATCCCTCCATGACATGGAGTTCTGCAGTCTCTTGCCATTTAAATAATATGCTGTTTTTCTATTCTTAGTAGGCTGGAGCATTTAAAAATATACAGTAACAATTTCTAAACATTCCTGGCTTTTAAAGATATGATAATCAGTTCACAATAACTAGATAAGTAAAATCTGCTTTAAGTTTTAAAGCAACATAAAAACTGCCAAAGTTCCTCTGTGTATGCACTCTGAACAAACAATGCACTGTTTAAACCAAAATGTCAATATTTTACGTACTTGTATATTTAACTAAATTATTTCTGCTACAATATAAACATTGAAGCAATGCATCGTTGCAGAAACAGAATCTGGCGCTCAGTAAAACGTAGTCTCCACTGTCTCCTACCAAAGTTCTAATAATTGTGAGAGTATCAGACCTCTCACTAAGTTTCTGGATAACTACCATGTTAGAAACTTTTAGCTTTGGTTTTCTTAGGTTGTTTCTTGAGCAAAAACAAATTTCACACACAGAAGGGGGAACACGATCAAATTTTACTTTCATGTCATTACTTCTGAACTGTCACAATTGCATTTACTTGACACGGTTCATTCATCCTGTTCTGTAAATTTTTCTTACGCTAATTGCACTTCCTGTAAATTTTTAGGGTTCCCTTCACTGTTTCTCCCTCTACTATTTATTTAGCTTACAACAAAAATACGTAACCTGCATATAAACACAAATAATTTTGTTCAACAACTGTTCATAACACTACCATATATATTTCCTAATATGGCTTATGTTACTTCTTTTTTAAAACCTTTGATTAAGTGACCTTTTAAAAAAAAAAATTCATTCACAGGACATGGATGTCACTGGCTAGGACAGCATTTATTACCCATCCCAAATTGCCCAGAGGGCGGTTAAGAGTCAACCACACTGCCGTGGGTCTGGAGTCACATGTAGGCCAGACCAAGTAAGGATGGCAGTTTCCTTCCTGAAAGGATATTAGTGAACCAGATGAGTTTTTCAAACAATCAACAGGAGATTCATAGTCATCATTAGACGAATGATCATGCCATCTGCCATGGCAGGATTCGAACCCGGGCCCCTAGAACATTACCTGGGTCTCTGAATTAACAGTCCAGCAATAATACCATTAGGCCTTTGCCTCCCCTTTTGAGCTAGCAACAGGTATTGACAAACTGGCAAATCAGTTTTCGTTGGAACATGATAATTTTCACCAAGGAGTCTGGAGACAAATTATAAAAGACATAGCCTACAGTTTAAGATCAGGATTGCTTGCTTTCACTGCTGTAGTTTCCACAGTGTACTAAAAATTAGATTAATGATATTCTTAAATTCAGTAATGAGGTCCATGTTTCAGAAGAATTGTCCATAGCTTCCAAGCAATTTGATTTGCTTGGCATGCAAGTAACCTCTGTTGGTGGAAGTGTTACATTTCTTAAATTAACTTCAGTATTGCTGTTCACCTTTAAATTGGTTCTTTTAAAATGTTATTGTTGCAAAATAGTATTTACAGATAAATGGTGTAAAAGCTGCATATTTTATTATATAACCAAGTATAGATCAATCTAATCAACAAAGTTGTTATAGCAATTGAACTTTGGAAGCTACTTATCCTATTTAGAAAGTTAATGTCGAATCCTGGTCATAAACAATTAGAGTTTTGACTTTTGGAGAAGTCAAAAAAAGTTCCAAGTCAGTACTTTTTAAAGTAAGACATGAAGAACTGACAAATTGATGTGATACCGTTATTTAAAAAAAATTTGTAAGTTTAATTTCAGACAAATTCTGGATTCTATTTAATTCCTCTAAAGTTACGTACTCCAATGTAATACTGAGGTGTTGTTTTTCGAGGAGACTTTAAGCCTAAGCCCCACGTAATAAAATTCCATGGCACTACTTCAAAGAACAGAAGAGGTGTTCTCAATATCTGGGCTAATATATTACAGGAAAGATGTGGAAGCGTTGGTAAAGATATCGAGGAGATTTACCAGGATGTTGCCTGGAATGGAGGGAAGGTCTTACAAGGAAATGTTGAGAGCGCGAGGGCTTTTCTCTTTAGAAAAATGAAAGATGACTTGATAGAGGTGTACAAAATGATCAGAGGTATAGATCGAGTGGACAGCCAGAGACTTTTTCCTAGGGTGGAGGTAGCTATTACGAGGGGGCATAGTTTTAAAGTGAGTGGAGGTAGATATAGGGGAGACGTCGAGGTAGGTTCTTTACTCAGAGAGTGGTAGGGGAGTGGAATGCATTGCCGGAGAGAGTACTGGAGTCAGCCTCATTAGGGGCATTTAAGCGGCTATTAGATAGGCATATGGATGATAGTATAAGGTAGGGATGGAGGTTAGACAGACCTTAGGTTTAGGAAGTTCGGCACAACATCATGGGCCGAAGGGCCTGTACTGTGCTCTACTGTTCTATGTTCTATCTATCCTTCAAGGAACATCACAAAAACAAATTATCTGGTCATTGTAACAGTGCTGTTTTGTGAATGTGCCATGTGCAAATTGCCTTTGGTGTTTCCGGTATTAAAATATTGGCTTTGCTTGATTCGAAAAAAGCACTTCGAGATGTTGGTGGTCATGAAATGTATGATACAAATGTGAGTTTTTCCCTCTACATTTAAATTTTATACTACTACAATTACTACTTTGATTTCCATTAATGTGACAGTTAAACAGGAAATTCTTCTGTTCATGTTATTTCACAAGTTACACAAGTATATTTCTTATCCATGGAAAGCCCCAAAACAGGTATTTACTTTTCTGATAGATCAATGGGAAATGCTAACCTAGCTTCTCCATTCATAGATGCTATATGATCTGCATAATTTTTATTGCATCCACTACTTCCATTTTAGTCTTATGCCATTTCATGGGTAAATGCAGAAAGTAATTTGCACAGGAATTAATATGACTTCTATAGTGTAATGCAAAATGAAAAAAAAATCCAAACACAAAGATTTTAGAGATTCTAACAAAAAACGTTGTATGTTACTTATTTTGAAATGGCCAAAGCACCAAGCATGAGTACTGAAATGTAGAGTGGCTGTCAACTGTTTCAATGTGAAGGTGAATAGTCTCCTGTACATTAGATCTTCATGATTAGCAGAAGCTGAAAAGCAAAGATATCCTTGGCTGGTTCGAGTATCTCACTTCAAATGGGACAACAAGAGAACAGGAAATTTAACAGGCTTTATCCTATAAATGACCTATTTCAAACAAAAGCAAAATGTATTAAATTTTCACACATCAACTTTCTGCATTCTCCAGTTATTGAATCCTTACATGGTCAGCTCCAATGCTGCTGGTCATGCTCCAATATCCTGCACAAGTGGAACTCTTCATGCGAGGGTTCAAATGCCAACACTTGATTCACACAGAAGTGTCACAGCACTTCGATCTTGCCACCTGAGCACATGTACAAATGTGCCCTTGAACCAGCAGTCACTTGAAAGTGATTAGGACCAGCAACCAGATTCAGGACCAGATTCCCCCTCGTTTCCCCTCCAATTTATTCAGAGGTGCTGAGGATATCACCACAGAAAATCAACTAATTCAGAGTTATTCAGAAGCATACACTCGTTCGTTCAGTTAGAGTCCACTTAACCTAAGCCAACTTTTTGACATATGCTATTGTTCTATTTCTGAGTCCTGAACTCAACTGCAATATTTAAGTGTGGGCTCAAGTTCTTCATTTTAAAATTTCCATTACAATCTCTGCAAATTCCTTAACTTTTCAATTCACATATTTCACATTAGACTGTGGAGGAACATGTAAAGGTATTCAAAGCAACATAAAACTAGCAATCATGTAACTACACTGAATAGAGCTGTTTATATGTTAACAGCACTCTTGCACAGAACATTCTCAAGTATCTGTCATTTTCATAACTTCATCTATTTTCATCTTAAAAGCATTTTTATTTGGGAGTGATTAATAAACCTTTTCTTATTAACTAATTCATTACCATATAAAGGATACAGTTGTGAATCTAACTACTGTGTGTTACGTGTTTATTTTAGAACATGTTTACTAACACAATATGCTTTCTTTTTAGGATAGTCAGAACTGCAGATGCTGGAGTCAGACATAACACAGAGTGGAGCTGGAGGAACACAGCAGGCCAGGCAGCATCAGAGCAACAGGAAAGTTGATGGTTTCTGAGATTTCTGAAGAAGGGTCCTCACTGAAAATGACAACTTTCCTGCTCCTCTGATCTTGCCTAGCCTGCTCTGTTCCTCCATGCTTTCTATTTACTTTTATAAAAAGTAACATTCATTTTTACTTTCAACATTTTATATCTAAATTTATGAAACCATAATAATTTTATTGTGACAGCAGATTGTTAGCTATTACTCAAAAATGAATGTATTCCCACAGGTTCAAAAAGCTCAGTTTACATGTTGTGAAATATTGTCCAAATGTATCTTTGTAGAATGTAATCTAAAAAAACCTCTAAAATATGACAGTCAAAAGTAATAAAAGTGCTGGATTTTATGTATTCTAGACTAATATTCTGTAGTCAAATGTCAACCTACCATTTATTCTACAGGGAAAAACTATCACTACTTTGATTAGACCAAAATTGCCACAATGTCTCCATTCTAAGAGTGTGCCATCTCTTAAATACACAATATGAGAGGCAGATTGGATTGTTAACTATTTCTCCATATCTCTCATTATTTAGGTTTACTTTCCATCCTGCATACAATTTTGATCCCCTTGTTTTGGAGGCAGTTCAGAGAAGGTTCATTAGATTAATTCCAGAGATGAAAGGCTTGTCATATGAGGGTTGATTGAACAGTTTAGGTCTATACTCACTGGAGTTTAGAAGAACAGAGATCTGTTTGGAGGTATATAGATGGTAAAGAGGATTAACGCAATAGATGTAGAATGGACATTTACCCTTTGTGAGCAATCTGGAATGAGAGGTCATAGCTTTAGGCTAAGGGGCAGATTTAAAATGGAGATGAGGAGGAATTACTTCTCTCAAACGGTTGTGAATTTGTGGAATTCACTACCCAACAAATTCACAACCCAAGAGAGTGATGGACACATTACATTAAATAAATTTAGGGAGACAGATTTTAAATTTATAGCAGGTTAAAGATTTATGGGGAGCAGGCAGGAAAGTGGAGTTGAGGCCAAGATGCGATCAGTTACGATTGTGTTAAATGGCGGAACAGGCATGAAGAGCTGAATAAACTACTCCTGGTCCTAGTTCTTACGTTCTTATTTTCTTCATTTATGCAAAGGCAGTATTGGCAGTGACTTCAGGTGAAGTATCTATTCAGTGACCTCACTGAGCTTCTAGGCAAAAGTAAAGTCACCACAGTTCCAGAGGACCATACAGCTGCTCTCTCATTAGAGAGACAACTAACGGTGAGTTTAACCTGAGAGTAACCATAACTCAGGCAAGGGGCAAGACCGAGAAGGTGGGGCCTTCATGCTGACTTCAGCTGATATGGGAACTGAACTCACACTGTTGGCTTTAATCTGCATTGCAAACCAGCCATCCAGCCAGCCAACTGTGCTAACCGATCCTCAACTGAGTTTCTACTGTATGCTTCTCTGCACTTAAAAAAGGAAGAAAATTTCAGTAATACTTTTAGACCAAATAAGTATCCCCATTTTATGGAAATGTTTGAAGTTCTGGACTCCACCTTCCTGAGCCACATAGGTAGTTTGTCGTTGGTGATGACTCCTGAGCCTTTTAACAAAGAGGAAAGTTTGACCAAAGCATTTCCATGTTAGAACGAAACTTCACATTTAAAAAAAGGCATCCAAACTCGCACCAAGTCCCATTCACCCACTGTACCTGTGTTTCCTAGGGTTCCTGGTTAAGTAGCACTACAATTCCAAAATTCGCAGCCTTGCTTTTAAATCCTTCCATGGTTTCACTCCTTCTGATAATTGTAATTTCTAGGCCCAAATCCCTCTGAGATATCAACTAATTCCAGTTTCATATGCATACCCAGTTTTGGTTGCTTCAATCTTGGTGACAGTGCTTTCATTTGCTAAGACTCGGACTACAATTCCTGCCCCAAAAGTCCTGCCATTCTATCCTCCTTTAAGATACTCCTTACCAAGTAGCTCTTTGGGAAAACTTCTGATCAGCTGTCCCAATTTCCTTTTACTGTGGTTTGGTGCCAAATTATCTTAATAATGCTCTTGAGACATCTTGGAGGGGGACAAGTTAGCTCAGTTGACTGGATGGCTGGTTTGCAACATGGAGTGATGCCAACAGTATGGCCATTTCCTGCACCAGCTGAGGTGACCATGAAAGACCTGTCTTCTCAAACTCTCTGCTCGCCTAAGACACAGTGATCTTTGGGTTAAACCACCAACATCATCTCTCTGGTGAGACAGTAGCACTGTTGTTCTCTGGAACTATGGCTTTACCTAAATATCTTTGGATTTTTTTATGTTAAAGATGCTTATATTAATGTAATCTGTGTTGAAGAAAAATCAAAGCAAACTTTTGTTTCGTTACTTTTTTTAACAAGTTAACTGCAGCTTAATGCTCGAGGCATAGATGCTATAGGAAGGATAGAAAGCGGGGACAGGAGAGGAGGGGGAGTGGTGTTTTTGGCTTAGGAGAACATAACGGCTGTACTTAGGGAGGACATTCCTCAGAGAACATCCAATGAAGTTATTCGATGGGTAGAACTTAAAAATAAAGAAAGGGATGATCACCTTGTTGGGATTAGATTATGGGCATCCCAACAGTCAGCGGGAAATTGAGAAGCAAATATGTAAGGAGATCACAGATATCTGCAAGAACAATAGGGTTGTATTGGTCGGGAAGTAAGGCAGGGCAAGTGTCTGAGGTGTCAGTGGGGGCAGCACTTTGGGACAAGTGGTCATAATTCTACTACTTTTAAAATAGTTATGGAAAAGGATAGAACTGATCAAAAAGTTAAAGTTCTAAATTGGAGTAAGGCCAATTTTGACAGTATTAAACAGGAACTTCCAGAAGTAGTTTGGAGAAGGCTATTCACAGGTAAAGGGATGGTTGGGAAATGGGAGACCTTGACATTATGTTCATGCTAGTGTGAAGGGCAAGGCTGGAATGTATAGGGAATACTGGATGACTAGAGAAGTCGAGGTTCTCGTCAAGAAAGAGGAGGCATTTACCAGATATATCAGCTGGGATCAAGTGAATCCCTGGAACAGTGTAAGGGCAACAGAGGTATACTTAACAGGGAAATCAGGAGGGCAAAAAGAGAACAAGATAGCTTTGGCAAATAGAGTCAAGGAGAATCCAAAGAGATTCTATAAATACGTTAAGGGCAAAACAATAACTAGGGAGAGAGCAGCACCCTTTAAAGATCAATGTGGCCATCTACGTGTGGAAGGAGATTGGTAAGATACCAAACAAATATTTTACGTCAGTATTTACTGTGGAGAAGGGCATGGAAGCTCGGGAACTTGAGGAAATAAATAGTGATGTCTTGAAAGAGTTCATATTACAGAAGAGCAGGTGCTGGAGGAGATCTTAAAACACAAAGACAGATAAATCTCAGGGGCATAATCAAGTGTTTCCCAGACTTTTGGGGGAAGCTAGGAAAGAGATTGCTGGGTTTCTTGCTGAGATACTTGTATCATCATTACCTACAGGTGCAGTGCCAGACGACTGGACTAATGTGGTGTTAGTATTTTTGGAAGGCTGTGGTGGATAAGTTGTTGGAGGTGATTCTGAGGGACAGGGTTTACATGCATTTGGAAAAGAAAGGACTGATTAGGGATAGTCAGCATGGCTTTGTGTGTGGGAAATCATGTTTCACTAACTTGATTGAGTTTTTTGACAAGGTGATCAAGAAGATTGATGAAGGCAGAGCGGTAGATGTTGTCTATTCAGCAAAGCATTCCACAAGGTTTCGGATTGTAGATTGGTCAGTAAGGTTCAATCATGTGGGATCCAGGTGGAGCTAACCAACTGGATACAGAATTGGCTTGAAGATAGGAGACAAAGGGTGGTGGTTGAGGGTTGTTTCTTGGTTTGGAGGCCTGTGACAAGTGGCATGCCATGAGGATCTGTATTGGATCCGCTACTTTTCATAGAATCATACAATCCCTACAGTGTGGAAACAGGCCCTTTGGCCCAACAGGTCCACACTGACCCTCAGAGCATCCCACCCAGACCCATTCTCCTATAACCCTCCTAATCTACACGTTCAAATATTTTGTAATCACATCCAAATCATTTTTATAAGAGGTATCGTTAATGAGTTTGCAGATGACATCAAAATACGTGGCGTAGCGATCAGTGAAGAAGTTTATCTCAAAGTACAACGGGACCTTGATCAGATGTGCCAATGGGCCGAGAAGTGGCAGATCGAGTTTAATTCAGATGAATGTGCAGTGTTGTATTTTGGTAAAGCAAACCAGGGCAGGACATATACAGTTAACGGTAGGGCCCTGGGGAGTGCTGCCGAACAAAGAAGCTACAGGTGCATAGTTCCTTGAAAGTGGAGTCACAGTTAGACAGGGTGGTAAAAAAGGCATTTGGCATGCTTGCCTTCATTGGTCAGAACACTGAATACCGGAGTTGCGGTGTCATGTCGCGGCTGTACAGGACATTGGTGATGTCACTTTAGGAGTATTATGTAGAATTCTAGTCGCCCTTCCAAAGGAAGAAAGTTGTTAAACTTGAGGGTGCAGAAAAGATTTACAAGGATGTTGCCGGGACTAGACGATTTGAACTATAGGGAGAGGCTGAATAGGCTGCGTCTTTTTTCCCCTGAAGTGATAGAGGCCGAGGGGGACCTTATAGAGGTTTATAAAATCACGAGGGTCATGGATAGGGTGAATAGCCAAGGTCTTTTTCCTAGGGTGGGGGAGTCCAAAACTAGAGGACATTGGTTTAAAGTTAGAGGGGAAAGATTTAAAAAGGACCTGAGGAATAACTTTTTCATGCAGAGGGTGGTATGTGCATGGAAAAGCTGCCAGAGGAAGTGGAGGAGGAGGGTACAATTACATCTAAAAGGCATCTGGAAGTGTATATGAATAGGAAGGGTTTAGAGGGATATAGGCCAAATGCTGGCAAATGGGACTACATCAGATTGGGATGTTTGATTGGCGTGGATGAGTTGGACCGAAGGATCTGTTTTGTTCCGTATGACACTTACTCTATAAGCTCAAGATGTGCTGTGAAAGTAGTACTCACCTAAACTTTTCTTTCCTTTTAAAGGTTGCATTCAGGTGATACTGGTTCAACACAATTCATAATTTTAAACAACTTTCCCATGGGAATCTTAACTTTACTACTGTAGCTGAAAATACTCCAGATGCAAGTCAAACTTTACAATTGGAAAATTTAAGTGATCAATCTAGCTCTCCTATCTGTTTAAACAATTATAGCAAAAAAGCTTCATCTGCTGATCAATGCACTTTTTTGAAGTCAGAGTGATGATAACTATGTCTGATTAGCTTGGTATTGATTCCAGTTAGACAATGCAGTAGCAAATGCAGTAACTAAAAGTGATCATTTTGTAGACATTAGTCATAATTCCACAATATTAGATGTTAATGACCAATTAGTACCTCTTGGTCACAGGTGACAAAAGGGAAACTGTAATACCACATAAGCAAAAATAATTTAAATAATCAGTTTAATTAATCCTCATCCGCTCTATTCGATGTTATATTCCACTCATTTCAGAGCAAAACTTCAATATTAACATGCAATTCATCAGCTGAATCAGTTATCTGTCAGTAAGCACAGTAAGTTTTTATTACTTTTAATTGATTCTTAAAAAAGTCTTTTGCAGTTTTGTTCAACTTCTGAAGGCTAAGGGAAGTGCTGACGAATATTTATATACTGGATTTAAAGTGTAATAGTTGTACATTGTGCAAAACTTTCCTGCCATCTAAAAATAAAACCAACTTTACCAACTGTTAAGATTACTCAGTCACATAACAGAAATTCATCAACACAGCCGCGATACTGCACGAGGTAAATGCAAGTTTCCACTACATACAAGCTGTACAAGCCCTATAATGATCAATGCTTTAACGTGAACAAAGAGCTGGATCTGCAAGTGATTTCACTCTGATCACCTGGAAATGAGTAAAATTACAACTGTAGATTATAATGCTATTAACATTATATACACAAGGTTAATTGTTCAGTATCTTAAAATTAAATTAACTTCAACTGTGACTCTATCCTTTCATATTCTGCTAGTCAGAAATGCTAATTTATGAAATTGTTAGGCTGTATTATAAAAACATTTGGAAAATATAAACTTTTTTTAAATGGCCTATAATTTTGCATCAGTGTAGTCTATGCTTTGACAGTTGACAGCCCATTGCACGTTATGTTTTCCCACTTTGATTTAATTGGCTCTGACAAAACTATAAGTAAATATTCTGAAGATGGCATTAAGCTGGAATAGAAAATAAGTAATTTTTCAAATATCTTAATAGTACAAGAAAGCACAAGCCACTGAACAATATGATTTTATTCTCACCTGGGGGGATTTGAATATTTTGAATGTTTGGTTGATGCTGTTGGGGTTGAGGGAGACGGGGAGCTATAACTTGTGGCGTTATTGTCGTCCTTGGACCAGTGTTCACTGCTGCTGTCCTTGCCATTGTTTGGGCAATTGTGTTAATGGTTCCTTTGCCCATTCCAACTGGTGTACCAACTGACTGAGTGGAAATTCCGCCAGGATTGGATGCCACATTCTGAAGCCCACTTTGTATCGTCTGACCTATTACCATAGTACTTGTGTTTGATTGATTGTTTATAGTGGTCACCGCACTACCAGTTGTTGATGTCAATATTCCTGCACTGAGAGTCTGTTGTGGTGTCTGTATAATTGTTTTGGGCTGTAACTCTGATTTGATAACCTGTCCACCAGTGGACAAAGAAGCGTTGCTTGACAAACTAGAAGACTGACTGTTTAAAGTCAGAAGTGAAGTCTGATGGGGAGTTCCAGTGCCACTAGGCGCTGACAAGTTAGTTACACTAACTGTTGAGTTCAATATAGTACTACTACCATTCGGCGTCGATGCAACTGGCAGAATTGGGCCACTGTGCGCTGGTGGTCTCACCAATGTCACTGTGGGTCCTGCTGCCTGTGATGAAACAACAGTTGAAGGAACATTCTGCGTGCTGACAAAAGACGTCTGAATAACAGTGTAGACAGAACTAGAGACTGGCAAAGACACCGCTGGCAACCCTGTATTAACTGTGTTTTTTACAACAGATCCAGGTCCATTATTGACCACCGTAACAGCTGGCAAGGTAGTTGCAGCTGCTGAACAAGTGAAAGTGGTGGCATTTCCTGCATTGTGAGAGTTTATCGCCATTCCATTATTCCCATTAAGAGTTTGTACGTTGGAGGTGACAGTTTTCACATGGTTGGACACTGGGGTTGCCATTGCACTTATTACCACCGATTTTCCTTGACCGATGCTGCCTGAAGCTGATGTTTCTGATGATCCTGTCACTGCCGCTACCGCCGCTGTACTCTGCTCCTGTTCCACTCCTGGAGCCTGGGACCTTGCATTATTGATAACAACACTTTGCTGTGCCCCACTCCCCGCCGTCGTACAGGGCAAAACCCCACTGCCAAATGTGTTCTGCGAATTAATCTGTGCGTTTTTACCCTCGGAGCTCTCGTCCACTTTGATTTTGGCTGCGGTGGAAACCTCAGCTCCTGCCAGTCCCATTTTGTTCTCTGCTGTTTGCAGCTCAACATTATTGCTCACCATCCCGGGTGTGTTTTCCACGTGATTATTCACCACTTGCGCCCTTATTCCGGCCTGTTCCGCCGCGTTATGGCCCGTAGCCGCCAACTGGGACTCCAGGGAGCCGACTAAGTCGCTCACCACTTTCTCATCCACGTCTGAGAAGAACACATCGTCCAACAGATCTGAAGCCCCCGCCGCCATCTTAAGGCAGAACTCTTGTTTGACTCGGACCGCGCATGCGCACCGGGCCGTGTTGTTGGGGTGACGTCAGAAGTGGGTCGGCAGCCGCCCTCCGTCATTGGTCAGCTCCTGGTTTAAAGCGCCGGCGAATGAAGGAGCGCGTTATTGGGCTGTGGAATGATTGTGCCGAGCGGGCTGGAGAGGCGCCGCCGAGCAACCACACGAAGGCAAACGCTTTAATCCCGCCTGGTCCTGCCCGGGAGCCTGGTGTCTCTGACCGCCTTGATGGTTTCGGCGAGATTCGCGTCAAAAGCGACCGTTTTCCGCGACTTTTCTGATTTTATCTTTGTACATTATTGTGTGCAAGATGGCTCCCTGGCTTCAGATGCTAAAGGGCGCCACACCTGGCGGTGTGTGTGGAAACAGCAACTTGTCTCATCCTCTTTTCAGAGGACATGTTAAACCTACTTTAATTCTTTTAATTCTACAGGGATCTGTCAGCACACAACTGGAGTGGGAGCTAGTCTATTCTACAACCGAATAACTTATTTCGAAAGAATAAATGGATGGAACTTTCGGTTGACTTTATCCCTTCTGTGATAAACAATAAACAGTTAACGTTTCGAGTTCCGTGGCTAGCTTAGTTCTGAAGGGTCACTGGACTCGAACCATTAACTTTTCTCTTCGCAGGGACTGCCAGACCTGCTGAGCTTTTTTCCAGTAACTTCTCTTACTTTGCTGCTTACACAGTAAGAACTGCATATGCTGGATTTAGATAGCTGTGCAGCTGGAGGAACACAGCAGGCGAAGCATCATCAGAGGAGTAAGAAAGTTGACGTTTCGGTTCGGGACCCTCCTTCAGAAAATCAGATCTCCAGTATCCCTAGTTCTTTCTTTCGTTTGTTTTTTTTCTGCTTGGATGTTGTATAACTTGCTTTATCAGGATGCGGTCTCAGATTGCATTCTTGTTTTTAAGTCTCTTCAGGCACATAATGTTCAAAACTGCCTAGAACAAACTAGTGTTCAAACAGCTTTTTCTCCTATATTCCATACAACAAAGCTTCAGTTTAAAATTACGCTGCTTATTTTCAGTCTAAGATTAGAACTCTTCCATATCTTTGGGAAGAAGTCTGCTGTTGGCTTGAAAGGTAAGCAGTCTTTATTTCTTGATGCTTGCTAGTATTTAGACTAAATATTGAATGTCTAAAGGCAGTGTCCTGTTTTACAATGCTGTAGTATTGTACAAAACTACATTAATGTAAAACTGGTTACTCTGCTCATATCATTCCAGCTGTCAAGTGAAAGCTGTCCTTGAATGGTATTGTGATTGTGCAAAAAGCTATGGACTGTTCAACCTTGTGGGAAATGTAATTGTGGCATTTTAAAAAGAAAATGTTTCTTGATACTTGTCACCTTGATTTTGGTAAATAAGGGGGACCAATAGCTGAAGTTGACACAAGCAAAACTTTTGACACTCTAGCTTCTAGAAAACTGTACTATAAATAGGGTCGCTTCAAAAAGGAAGTTGTAAATCAGTGGACACAAGTCAGAACAGAAGCTGGCCTTTTGGCCCAAGTTGTCTGTGCTGACTAGTTCTCTAAACTGAACTAGACCCACCTGCCTAATTTGGCTCATGCCTCTAAACCTTTCCTATCGATGTACCTGTCCAAATGTCTCATCAATTGTAATTGTACCTGTCTCTACAGCTCCTTCTGACAACTCATTCACATGTGCCACTCTGGAAAAAGTTACCACTCACCTTAAACCTGTGCCCTCTAATGTTTGACTACCCTGTCTGCAGGGGTGGGAAAGACCAACTATTCTTCCTATCTATGCCTGTCATGATTTTAGACCTGTAAGGCCACACCATGGTGGCTGACCCTCTGGGGGGGGGGGGGGGAGGTGCACAGCCTGTTCAGCCTCTCCCTCTTACTTAAACCTTCCAGTTTTGCTAGCATCCTTCAAGTATGTAAAAAGTCAGTTTCCTAGCATGCTTCCTATAGCAGGACAACCAGAATTGGGTGCAATGCTGCAGATGTAGCCTTTGTCTTCTCTTGTACATATACAACATGACATCCCAACTCTTGTGCTCTATGCTGTGACTGAGGGCAAGCACGCCACACTTTCTTCAGGACCCTGTGCTACCACTTTCAAGGAACTATGCACCTGCTTTCCCCCCCCCCCCCAACCAAGTCTCCTTGTTTGGCAGCACTCCCCAGGATCCTACCATTTAAGTCTCACCCTGGTTTAGCTTGTCAAAATGCAACACCTGTTTATCTGAATTAAACTCTCTGCCATTCCTTGGCCAACGAGTTTGTTGATCAACCTCCTGTTGTAAGGAGGTAGCCATGTTCACTACATGATACCAGAAATTTGTGATCTGCAAACTTAATCATTCCTATAAATTAGGAACCAGGAGACCCATCAGTGATCCCTGCAGCACACCAGTAGTCATAGGCCTCCAGTCTAAACAACCCTCTACCACCACCCTGTCTCCTATCAAGCAACTTTGTATCCAATTGGCTCTCTCCCTAGGTTCCCCTGTGATCAAATGTTGCTAACCAATCTACCATGCAGAAGCTTGCCAAGGTCTTAAAGACAATGTAGACTGCAAAAACTGCTCTGCCTTCCTGTCTATCTTGGTCACCTCTTCACCACGAAAGATCAATCAAATTTGATTGCTGCAAACACAGCTATGCTGACTATCTACCTCTAATCATTCACTTCCTTTCCAACTGCATATAGATCCTGTCTCAGAATCCCCTTCAGCTCACCTGTATAGTTCCCTGGCTTTTCTTGCAGCCTTTATTAAATAATAGCACAACACTGGCCACCTTCCTGACTTCCAGCACCTCACCCATATTTGTCAATGATAAAGCCCTCTGCTGGGGCCCTGCAATTTCTTCCCAAGCTTTGCACAGTGCCCTTGGGTATATTTGATCTGGTCCTGGGGGCTTAATCACCTTGATACACTATACCTCCACCTCTTCTGTGATCTAAACTTTAAAGACATCACTACTTATTTGTGTACCCTAGCTTCCATGTCTTTTTCCACTAAAACCTGAAGAAATCAGTTTAGGATCTCACCCAGCTTTTGTGGTTCCACACTAGATGGTTTTCTTGATCTTTAAGGGGCCCTATTATCTCCCTAGATACAAATTTGTAGAATTCCTTTTGAATCCAAAGAAAACGATCAGTGATCACCCATTTCCACCTACATAGCTTTGCTGGACAACAATTAGGAATGTCCCAATTTTAAAAACCTCCCCTTCTATCCTTCCTACAGCATCTGTACCCAAAATTGAGCTGCCAGTCTTGTCCCCTTCAGCCTCCTATGTCCCCAGCTATCAAAGTTTCTAATGAAAGAATAGGTTACTTGTCTTGGTCTCTATTCTACCTGTGTAGAAACTGAATGTGTTGATATGGTTTTTAATGGGTGCCTTCTTGCAAGGGATGATGCAGATAAGTGAGTGATTCAATGCTTACTAAATGTGAGGATCAGAAGTATCAATAGGATTAGCACCACTTAAGTTTATAGCCTCACTAGAGCCTGATGAAATTTAACCCCAGGCTGTTAAAAGAAGTCAGAACTGACTGCATCAATCCTCTGATTAAAAGTATTCCAGATGATTAGAACTCTGCTTCTCTTTTGGAAAAGCAGAGGGCTGACTGAAGACAGACCAGTCAGCACAACCATTGGTAAACTTTTATTGGAGTTGAGATTGCAAACTGACAATTTAAAGGTGTGGATTAATTCCTATCATAAGGTCAAGGAAAGATTGCACTAAGGGTGTTTGTAGTTCGTGCTAGTCTGTGTATGCTTTTAGCAAAGCTTTTAACTTGATGTAACCTAGCACTTCAAAGGGATGTAGCTAACTTAGTATATAGCTTGCTGAGGGGCAGGAAGCAAAGTTTTTATATGGAAGGCTGTTTCCAGTGAGGTTGTACAATTCAGTACCTCTAATGATTTGGCTGTCATGAGGATAGCTATAAACTGCAATGAGACATAAATGACTGGGTGAATAGAAGTAACAAATGGAATTTGAACCTGAGGTGATGCATTTGAGGCTGAGTACAGTAAAGCAATCCTCTCTGTAGAGCAAGTGAAACTTACTTGTAAATTTTCTATAAAACAATTTTTTCAGGTATGCTGAAGCATGACAGATTCCATGCTTGTGCAGTTCTAATCTCAAAGTTCTATCTCCAAAGTGTGGAGATTGGAAGGTGTTGCCAGAACTAGAAAATTTCTAGACTAGGATTGCTCTCCTTACAAGAGGCTGAGTAGAGATTTGCTTAGCCCTTGGCTAGTGCATGGAATGGCTCTAATGACTTCAGGAGAAGTCAGTGACTAGGAGGGCATAGATTAAGTAATTAAACTTTTGAGTTGTAGGGGTGAGACTTGCTGTAAGTGTAGTAGAGGCCAAGCTTTTCATCCTTAAGCTGGTGTGTACCTGTCCTTGACTAGTGGAGCTGGAAACAAATGAAAGTAGGATTGAACAATTGACTTGGTTCAGCTGTTGCAGACAAGCAAGATGGTCTTTCTCTCTCTGCCAGAGTTTGATTTGGCTTTTCTGAAAGCATTTGAAGTGAGACACTATACAAAGATGTGTGAATTTGAGATGTCAACTTTATCTCCTTCAGATGCTGCTACATCTATTGCTTAATGACAATCTGTAGCTCAGGTTGCAGTTGGAGTTGTTGGTTTGCTGAGATGACTAGTTTTCATGCAAATATCATCTCCCTTCTAGGGAAGATTCAGTGCTGTGTAGGCTACATTGAAGCTACAGTTACATGAAAACTAGTCAGCTCAGTAAACCAACCAACAGCTATATCTATAGCACTATTTTTGGATTTGCAATCTCTGCAGCACTAATCTTGAAGTAAATCCTACAAGATTAGGATGTATTGAATTCTTCTAGAAGGAAGCACTAACCAGTTATCATGTTAGTTCTTCAGTAGTAGGACCTCTGAAGGGTCTAGCCCTGAAACTTCAGCTTTCCTGCTCCTCTGCTAGTTGGTCTGTTGTTCATCCAGCTCCTACACCTTGCTATCTGTTCTTGGGCCCCATCTACTGAAAATTTCCAAGTGCTTATGATTTATTGTCTTGTCTACTGCAGTTTCCCAAATTTTAGTGGGAATGTGGAGGATGGAATTAAATGAAAGCCAAGAATGGCATAGCATGAAATTTAAAAATTTCTAAATGGTGAGAAACTTTAATTTTGGTAATCAGAGGCACTTGTGTTGTGCTCCAGTCTGATTTTTGTTTTTGTATGAAGTACAGCAAGCTTTTATAAAGTAAAAGTATGTTTGTCTTGGAGTCATAGCACAAACAGACCCTTCAGTCCAACCTGTTCTTGACAGCAAAAAATAACTGTCAGCTTTGGGACCAAATCTGTGCAACTTTGCCATTAATCAAATGATGCCATTGTGGAATGCAATAAATTTGCTGAACTGATTCCTTGGTTGAGGACAGTCTACTGGAGTCAGACTACACTTTTGCTTCAATGAAAAGTGATCTCATTTGAACAACACCTAAAATTTGATAGGGGTAGCTGCTAGTTGGAGTCTAGGAATTGTGGCCTTGGAATAAGCATGACTTGTTGCACTGAACTGCATTAATTTGGAAGTGCAGATTAAGATTTGTACACTTTCCTAGAAAGTGTTTTCAGTTTTGATGTCCACATGATCTTTATTTTGCTTGTACTATTCTGTCCCAATTTTGTATTGCTTGTTTCAGAAGCAGTCACTTTAGATCATTTTGCAAAAGGCTTTTCAGGAAATGTTGCTAATTAACAGGTATCTAAATGTGTCCAGGAACTAGGCTATTTAGAATTCCATCTGTTCTGATTTTACTTTGATTTTTACATTGCATTCTGATCTAATATTGTAACTTGTATTATGTATTTATCTGGTCAATGCTGTCAAATAGGAAGGCTAACTCCAACTGCTATGTTCAGTTACTGCAACCCCTGGACCTACTAAATTCACTAGTAATTGCCAATACTATGTTTGACTCTTGATAAGATGTTTTTGGTCTCATCTAGGCCATGACACACTTCAAATGACCATATGAATATTAATGACTCTTACAATTCATAAGCTAACTTGGGTTAGTATTCTCTTGGCATCAGAAGTTCAATTGATGGCAATTTAAGTTGACAAACTGTGGTTTTATATAAACACAAATAGATGTACCTTCCACAAAAGAATGAATTGTCAGAAAATAGGTACCTGCCATGACTTTGCAGCATTGCTATAGTCTTAATGATCCTCAAAGGAAATGCCCCTCAAATTGTGGGATGATTGAAATACACTTGTAGTCTTAATTTGCCCCTTTTCAATTTGGCTCTGGTTTCACTTGTCATTAAAAATGATTAACCAAACATAATGCTAGTTACATGACAGAACTTGGATATGAACTTCCACACTACCCAAACCATTAACTCTGCTTTCTCTCAGCAGATGCTGCCAGACCTGCTGTGGTCTTCCAGCAGTCTATTGGATGCAAACTTGTTTGGTTCTAACTTAAATGCTAGTTATCATTGTTCAAGTGCTGAACAGCCACAAATGGCTAGCATGCTTTTAGCTAGAATTGTTAATGACAAACTATAATATTGGACATAAGATCACATGGGAATTCTAGTATTTTTGCATTTTCACTCTTACCTCAAGTGAACTGCATGAAAAATTCTTTAAAAATAGTGAACTCTAATTTTTAAAATGTGGAACTGTGTTCAATGTTAAAACTTCATATTTAGTATTTGAAATTCTCTTGATCAGTTGCTATAACCACCTAGTTGACCATGTATAAATCTTAATTTCTAAAGTTATCCTGAGATTTAAACACTTGTTGTTATATCTAACATTACAATCCTCAAATCTTGAGTACTTGTGCCCAGTAATAAAATTATTTCTCAAATGACTTTGTACCTGGCTGATTCTCGAGTCTTTTTTCTAGAACAACTACCTTTAATTTAGCAAATGGTGGGATGTTCACTTCTGTGATAAACTCTCCACAGAATCTTGGTGTAGAACAAACCCTTGAATGGACAAATTAACACCCTTAAGACTATCCATGATCCAAACATCTTCGTAAAGACCTGAATTTTGCACTCTGCAGATAGCAATAACTGATCAATTGATCAGTGATGGATTTAGAACAAATGTACAGCAATTTGTTGCAGCAGAAGCACTATCTGGGAATACTTCACCTGATTAAGTTGAGGGTTTAATCATTCTCCTACCTGCTACCAAGTGAGTTCTGCTAACCAATCTGACTTCATACTAACTTGCTGATTATAAAATGTCCCTTCCTTTGTGGGAGGGTTGAAGTCATCAAGTTTAGATGTGGTTCAATCTTGTGACATCATAAATCCAAGATGAGCACACTTCCAAGATCATAGACCCATAGAATTCCTCTAGTGCTAATAGAGGCCAGTTGGCCTGAGTCCACACTTATCCTCCAAGGAGCATTACTTCCAGACCCAGTCCCCCGACTCCATCCCCATAACCCTGGACACTACAGACAAGCTAGCACAGCCCATCCACTCAGCTTGCACATGGACAAAAGGAAGAAATCACAGGAAACCCCCCACAAGGAGAAAGTTGAGGTTAAAATTGAACCTGGATTCCCTAGTGCTAAGGCAGCAGTGTTAATGGCTGTGCCACCTCACCACTATTCACTAAATCAGTGAATTTGCACTTGCAAAAAAAAAAAACTTCACTGTCTCAAGATTTTCTTGAACTAATCATGGTTCAGCTTGATGCTGATGGTCACTAGGAGGAAATAGGTTTCACAGGTTACTAAATCTAGCTGGAAGAACTTGCTCAATACTAACAAAATTGAGCAGACTTTACATTGGCTAAATCTTGTAACCAATTTTAAAAACCTCCATCTTATGTAGGAGTAAATGTACTAAACTGCAAAATGCATAGAACTGAATGTTGGTGATAACGTTAACAATCAACCTGTACTTCTCTAAATGGTTCCATCAGATGTTAGCCTAACTCTATATCTCTCAAGCATATGTGAATTGTAAGCATACCTCCAAAGTAAGTTCACTCACCATAGTAATTTTCAATGCATCCATCCATGACCACAGGCTGTTTGAATTTTGTCTTCCTTTAAGATAAGTGGAGATAAGGGGCAAGTTTATTTTCCATGATTTGAAAGTTTAAGCCCAAGTGCTTTTAAATAAAACTTAGAACACTTGTCTTCACTACAAGAGCACTTTACATTTGATCCCAGCTAACTTCAGAATTACAATTTCCTGACAGCAGTGAGTAGTCAGCTCCAACTCAAGTATTCATTCAAGCTCCAGTTCAAAGTGTATCATACAGCATTCTTTCTTTGCCCCTTTCAAATTTCCACTTGAATTTCTTGCTGTCATCAAACTTGGCTATTTAGTTCTCATTTAATCATACTTCAGACAAAGCTGAGGTCTCAGTACAGAGAGCAAAGGAGGCACCCCAATCACAACCACCATTGCAGATGCTGGAAATCAAAAACACCACTGAAAACTTAGCAAATCTAGCAGCATCTGTGGAGAGAAAGCAGAGTTAACATTTCAGGTTGACTGAATACTGAAGTTTTTTAAACAGCCGCTTGTTTTTATGTTCACCCAGTCACATCCTGCCAAGTGAGGTACTTTCATGTCACACCACCTCTGCCTTCAAACAGTCCTCTTCTTCCCAGCTCCAGCACTCACCATGGCAAACTGCAGGTTTTTTGAAGTTCTTTATTCCAAATTGCTCCCCACTCATTTGTCACAGTGCTTCTGCATATGACCTTAGTGTCTGAGGGACAGTTGTGTTGTGGATTGAATACTCAGATTCTGTTCCTGTTTACAGCCCCTTCAGGCCACAATTTTCATTTGTTCTTTAAATTCAAATTTGTGCAATAGCCTGGAATTATAAACTATCATTAAAACTTCTGAACAACTTGGTTCTTGCTAAATGTGGAAGTTCAATACAAGCTAATTTAGCAAGGATAAATAATTTAATTTGTTTGCTCCTTTTATGCCATTCCAATGAGAATAGCCTTTTTACAAGCAGTAGTTTGAAGCAAAAACTTTCACTGGAGAAAGTTAAAAATAAACTGACTTTGCACATTTTTATTTTTCTCCTTTTGAAGGGAAGGATTTAATTGCAAGAGAGATGGCCGAGGTTTACCAGGTTGCTATCTAGAATGACTACAGTGTCTGATAAGTTGGGCAAGCTGAGTTGACATACACTTGTTTAATGGAAGCTGACAATTTAGTGTAAGAATCTAGTCTTGACTGTGAATCTGGAAAGGTTATTTCCTCATGGTGAATCCAGAACTAGGGGCACACCTTAAGGTTGGAGTTGCCCTTTTAGGAAAAAATGAGAAACATTTTGACTTAAGTTTGGCACGCTCAAGTGGTGGAGCTGGGATATTTAAATACGAAGGAAAATAACCTCTGTCAACTAATCAAAGGCATCAAGATAGATGGGAATATGGAAGTAGTGAGATGGTGGTTCCTCTTTTTCAAAGTAAAGCAAGTTTGAAGGGCTGAATGATCTACACCTGTCATTTTTGGACCCAAAATCACAGTTTAACTTTTTCAGCTTAGTTTACATATGTAGTGCATTGCACCACCTTTTTGGATCTTTGCTGCTTTCTCAGATGAGCTAAAATCAAATGTATTATCAATCTCAGCTCATTCTGAAATGCCCCTTTTCCTGAAGATGGATGCTTGAATGAGTAGCATAGGAACATTTGGGGAAAAATCCAAGCTGCAGAAAGGAACTTGGATGAAGGTGGTTGTACACTTCTGGACTGCTCATGTCTAGTATAGTTTGGGCAGTCAACATATGTAAAATGTGGCAAGAGGCCTATCACTAAAATAGTGAAAGGAATGTGCAAATAAGGCACTCAAAAGCTGAATATAAAATTGAATAGTGGTTTTATCAAGTGGTCGCTTCTTTGTAAGGTCAGTATGATTTGTGTAGCAGCAAGAAACTGCAGTTAAGTTGCAATCTATGTAGCAGGCACTAGCTAAGCAGTCCCATTACTAATGCAATAGATCAAATCTCCGCAGTTCTGTTAGTTGGGCAATTAAACAAGACAGGAGGCAGTTCTACAAAAGTTTCCATGCCATTCAAAGGAAATGAACTATCAAAGTAGGGAGGCCTTAACTAAAACTACATACAAGTTACTAATCAGACTACAGCTGGAATACCGTGAATGGTTTAGGGCCCCCCTATCTACGAAAAAGTATACTGGCATGGGAGGCAGTTCAGGGAAGGTTCGGTAGACCAATACTGGCTATGGAAGGACAGTCTTGAGGAGGGCTTTGAATGGGCTGGGGCCTATGCTCATTGGAATTTAGAAGAATGAGAAATGAACTTATTGAAATATACCCAAGCTTAGATAATTTGATGCAACAGATATGAAAAGACAGTTTCCCCTTCTAGGACAAGAAGCCATAATCCCAGAATAATGGGTTAGACATGCAAGACGAAGAATGAGAATAATGGATCTATGGCAACTTTACTGCAGAGGGCTGTTAAGGCTGGGTCATTAAATATATTCAAGATCCCTTGTAATCAGTAAGGGAATTAAGTTATAGAGAAAAGGTAGGTTTTGGTGGAGGATTCAGATCTGCCATGATCTTAATGGCAGAGCACTCAGTGGGCTGAATTTCCAACTTGGGTCTCATGGGAGCATTCAGAATGTGTAAAAGACAAGGCTGAAACATTTGCAAGCATGAGTGGCCAGGTGTGCCAAATCAGATTATCCAGTTATCGACCTCCACTCTTCCTGATTTTCCTAACATCTCACATAATCTTCAGCCAATTTGATTCACTCCATGGGGAAGCAAAGGCTGATAGCACTGGAAACTACAGAGGGTTTAGGCCCTGATGATAGTTCAGCAATACTGAAATTTGTGCTTTAGAACTAGCCATATACCTATCTTGAGTGCTTGATCCTAATGAAGGCTTCAACTAAGTAATTATCATTCCTTTATGATCTCTATTAATGGAGTTTGGTGCAGTTTAATTTTGGAATGGCAATGGGATGGTAGGGGGATTTTATGATTGTACAGATGAATGTTTTCCTCACTTGAATGTGCTGGAGAACCATCAATAGAATGAACACTTTTCAACTCTCTCCTTAACAGCAGAGAGCTAAGCTTGATGTTGTTTATTTGAATTTTAGTAAAGTCTTTGACAAGGTTCCTCATGACAGACTAATTAGTAAAGTTAGGTTGCATGGGATTCAGGGTGAGCTTGCCAATTGGATACATAATTGGCTTAGCGGCAGGAGACAGAGAATAATAGTGGAGGGTTGCTTTTCGGACTGGAGTCCTTTGACCAACAGTGTTCTACAGGGATCAGTTCTGGGTGCTTTTCTGTCATTTATATAAATGATTTGAATGAGAATATAGAAGGCATGGTTAGTAAGTTTGCAGACAATACCAAAATTGGTGGTGTAGTAGACAGTAAAGAAATATGACTATGACTATAACTTTCCACTATGGAGTTTAGGTTGAGAGGCCTGTCTCTCTCTTTACTCTTGCAATGAAATAATTGAGCAGTTTATCAATGTGGAAAGAAACTCTAGGTGGTTGAAGGCCGACGAAATACTTGAGCTTAAGTTTTGCTTCTAGTGCTCTTATTCCTGCTTTCATTCTCTCAGTCTTGAGTTATACTGTACTACTTCTGCAGTAACTATATTGTTTGTAAAAGCTCAGCAGGTCTGGCAGCATCTGTGAAGGAAAAAACAGAGTTAACGTTTCTGGTCTGGTGACCCTTCCTCAGTCACCGGACCTGAAACGTTAACTCTTGTTTTTTCCTTCACAGATGCTGCCAGACCTGTTGAGTCTTTCCAGCAACTTTGTTTTTGTTCCTGATTTACAACATCCGCAGTTCTTTTGGTTTTTATATTGTTTGTAAATAATGTGTCAATTAAGTCTTTGAACTGTGCACGTTAAGGAGGTTGTGACCTTATTAGTAGTTTTGTAGTGCTTCACAACAGCAAGGAATTGAGTATGAAATGCCTCAACTCCTTCCGTTTAGGACCATAACAGCTATGAATATGCCTTCCTTCTGAAATTTCAAATATCCTGTTGTATTTAATAGCTCCTGACTTTAGATTTCAATTTGTTTATGAATGAGTATTGGCTGTAGTTTGTAATGAGTGAAAATAATCAGAAGCATCCTTTTCATCCATTTGTATATCCAATCGCTAATAAATTACTACTGTTGAGAAAACGTTACGATATGATACCTGGGTAATGGATTTGAAACGTTTGCTACTGAGAGTCAGTGGTGGAGGGAGTAGATGCTTGAGGATGTGGTATCAATCAAGCAGGCATTTTTGTCTTCGATGCTGTCAAGTTTCGTGACGGTTGTTGGAGCTGCACTCATCCAGGCAATTTAGGAGTACACTGTCAGGCTCTTGACTTGTGTCTTGTAGATGGTGAACAAGCTTTTGAGAGTGATAAGATGAGTTACTCACTGCATGATTCTAGGCTGTGATTTGCTTTTGTAGCAATCATATTTATATGGTGAGTCCAGTTCAGTTTCTGATCAATAGTGACCTCACAGGATGTTGATAGTGTGGGCTTTAATGGTGATAATGCCATTGAATGTCATGGGGCGATGGCTAGATTCTCTTTTGTTAGACAAGTTCATTGCCTGACATTTATGTAGTGCACATGTTACTTGCCAGTTGTCATCTCAAACCTGTATATCATCCAGGTCTTGCTATATATGGACATGGACAGCTTCAGTATCTGAGGAGTCATGAATTGTGCTGAATGTTGTGCGATCATCAGCAAACATTCCCACTTCCGACCTTATGTCGAAGGTGGTTGGGGCACCACCCGGATGAACTTCTGCAGAAATGTCCTGGAACTGATATGACTGACCTGCAACAAGCACAACCATTTTTGTTTGTACCAGATATGACTCCAACCAGTAAAGACTTCACTTCCTGATTCCTGTTGACTCTAGCTTGGACTCCTTGATGACACACTCTGTCCATTATGGCTTTGAATTCAAGCATGATCACTTCTCACCTTGGAAATTCAGCTCTTCTGTCCATGTTTGAACCAAGGCTGTTTTGAGATTACAAGCTGAGTGGACCTGGCAGAACCCAAACTGGGTGTCAGTGGGCATGCTGTTGTTGAGCAAGTGTTGCTTGATAGCACTGTTGATGATACCTTTCAAATAAAAGCAAAAATTAAGGTAACTGCTGTTCTTCTACTGCTAGCACAGAGTCATAGAGATCTACAGCACAGAAAAGGCCCCTTTGGCCCATAGCGTCCATGCGATCAAAAACAACCGGTTGACTATCCCGATTGCAATTTCCAGCACTACCCCCATTGTCTTGCATGCCTTGGCGTCACAAGTGCACATCCAAATACTCCTTAAATGTTACGAGGGTTTCTGGCTGTACAATACTTACCGACTGTGAGTTCCCGATTCCCACAACCCTCTGGATTAATTTTTTTTTCTCATGCCTTCTCTAACCCTTCTGCCTCTTACCTTAAATTTATGCCCCTGATCATTGATCCCTCCATCAAGGGGAAAGTTTCTTCCTGTCTGCCCTATCTATGCCTCTCATGACTTTATGCATCTCAATCATGTCCCCGCTCAATCCCCTCTGCTGAAAGGAAAACCACACCAGTTTGTCCAATCTGTCTTCCTAACTGAAACTCTTCAGCCATGGCATCATCCTGGTAAATCTCCTCTGCACCGTCTCCACATCCCGTCCATAATGTGAATTCCAGAACTGCCACAGTACCCCAGCTGTGGCCTAACCAACATTTATACAGTTCCAGCATAACCTCCCCACTCTTAAACTTTATGCCTCGACTAAGAAAGGCAAGTATACCAAGTATAAATGTCTTCTTAATCATTTTATTCATCTGCTCTGATACCTTGAGGGACTGGTGTACATGCATACCAAGGTCCTCTGATCACCAGTGCCTCTCAGGGACTTACAAATCATCATATATTCCCTTGCCTTGTTTGTCCTGCCCAAGGGCAACACCTCACTTTTATCCAGATTGAATTCCATTTGATTCTTAGCAGGCCATCTGACCAGACTATCCACATCCTTTTGTAGTCTAAGGCTATCCTCCTCATTATTTACCACCACACCAATCTTTGTATCATCTGCGAACTTACTGACCACCTCTCCTACATTCAAGTCTAAATCATTTATATAAATCGCATAAAAAGGCCCCAACATTGACCCATGTGCTACGTATGGCTTCAATTCATAATACACCTGCTTTTTCAGATGATCTATTAACCACATAGGGTGAACCAGCTGTAAGCATGACACTGCAAATTCAAGGAATGAGCTGTACAGTTTTTGTAAACCCTTTTCCAACTCACCCTCGTTTCAACCTGCAAGATTAGGAGCAGTAAGTGTATCTTTTTCTATTACCAAATGTGTTTAATGCCTGTGAAAGGATTTGAATTTTAGAAATATATCCAGAGAAGCTAGGAGAAATGTTTAAAGATGGGTCTTGCTTTCTGTGGAAGAAACAAAATCTAAATGTCACTATGAAAGGATGAAAGTATTTGGAAGATCTGAGTAAAGACTATCAGAGTAACGAAATAAATGTACTAACCGGTTACTGAAGCAGTATGAATGGTTTAAGAAGTGGTATGTTTCTGGAGTAGGATTGAAAGTTATAGTTGGAAGAGAGTTTGAAGTTGATTTCTGAATAAGAGGCTGGACCTGATGGACATGCCTTTTCTGCTAAGTCCAGTGCGTGTACATAAATTATTGAAGAAAAAACTGCAAACTCTGAAACTTTTGAGATTTTAAATTTTGAGAGAAGAGGGGACTGATGTAAGGTTTTTTCACCCAATATGGATAATATAGATGTTACTTAATATGAAATGTAAGAATTGAGTGACACAAAATTGCTATACTGACTTTTAAGTCAATTAGTTTTTTTTTCACCACAGTAATTAATTTACCTAGACTTTTAAAAGAATCTAGTTAGCGTTTAAGACAATAAAAAGGTGTATATAGACTGAAACAGCTGTCACATCTCAGTTTCTGAGCTGCTGACTAGTGAACAATGTAATTGTAAAGTTAAATAAGTAGTATGAAACTCCCTTGATCAACTAATGGGAACGAAACATTTGTAAAATCTCCATTAGGAGATTGAGTTGAGTTTATGATCTGCCAAATAATACAGGATCTGTGAAGTAACACATTTACAGCAGAATTTTTCATTTTCTTTTCTATTCTTTGAGATCAGTTTCGAGTTATGTGATGAAATGCTCTTAGTTATTAATGTAAACTGACTCAGTGAGCACATGCATTTGTTGGATAAGAAGTCTTTAATTTGTATAAGCCTAATTTAATCCTAGCTTGAAAGTATTAAATTGGGGGAAGGCTTAGTACCACAATATTGGGCAGGAACTGGGGACCGTAGTTTGAGTTGGCAGCTGTTTGAGAGTAAATCCACATCTGGCATGTAGGAATCTTTTAAACACCAGCTTATTCGAGTTCAGGATCAGCATGTTCCTGTGAAAATAAAGGATAAGGATGGCAAGATTAGGGAGCATGGGAGGACAAGGAAAATTGAGAATTTAGTCAAAAAGAAAAAGAAGGCATATATAAGGTTTAGGAAACTGAAGACAGACAGACCCCTTGAAAAATACAGAAATTGAAGGAAAAAATTCAAACAAGGAATTAGGAGGGCTAAAAGGAGCAAACAGGATGAAGGAAAATCCCAAGGCATTTTATACATATGTAAGTACCAAGAGGGTAGCTAGGGAAAGTGTAGATCCACTTAATGACAAAGGAGGGAATTTATGCATGGAGTCGGAGGAAGTGGATGAGGTCCTTATGAATAGTTTGCATCAGTATTCACAAAGTAGAAGGATGTGGTGGATGGTGAGTCTCAGGAGGGGTATGTTAATATTCTAGGTCATGTCAATATAAAAAAAAAAGGAGGGATTGGATGTTTTGAAAAGCATTAAGGTAGACAAGTTCCCAGGACTTGATGGGCCCTATCCCTGACTACTGAGGGAGGCAGGTGAGGAAATTGCTGGGGCCTTGTACGAAATCTTTGTATCCTCTTTCGTCACAGGAGAGATCCCAGAAGACGGGAGAATAGCTAATGTTGTTCCTCTGTTTCAGAAGAGCAACAGGGATAATCTGGGAAATTACAGGCTGGTCAGCCTTACATCAGTGTTAGAGAAAACATTGGAGAAGATTTGTAGGGATAGGATTTACTCACATTTGGAAAAATATGGACTTATTAGCAATAGGCAGTGAAATAACTGCACAAAGGCTGGTACCCCACCATCATGTCACCTTTTATTTACATGTGCACTGTACACGGGCTCTGCTCAGCCAGCTCAAAGCCAGTCCTTAGACTGAGGCGATTTGCTGAATCTTGTGTTTATATCTGTCAGCCACGGCTCCCTGATTGGCCTGGGTTAACAATACCAATTAAGGATATCACAGTCAATGAAATCCATCTGGCCCTGCTTCCAATCACGACATCTGCCTGCTGCTAAGCCCAGGGATATAGACCTGTTCTTTCTCTTGTAGCTTCTCCAGGGACATTTTTGCCCCATGTCCAGTTCCTCTGACACAGACACAGGTGGTGTCTACCAGACTGTAGTCCATGCCTTGCATCCGGAACATCTCAGAAGAGTTCGTCCTCTTCTTCCGGCGGTAACGGTATCAAAACTGCATCCATCTCAGATTCTGAGGTTTCTTCGATGCTAGACAGAGGGGGAGAATCCATGGTTTCGGATAGACTTTCTGGCTGTCTGAGGGGCCAGGTATGTTTTGCTCCTGCCCCATTTGCACTTTAGCAGCTTTCGAGTGATCCACACGTTTGTTCAGTACTGCCACACCTACCTGAATGTCATGGGACTGGACCTCGCATTGACCTTGCCTTGTACCCATTGCCAGGTCATTTCCATGGTTCTTGAACAGCTGAATAAAACTGTTAGTGTTTCAGAATTAGAGAAGGTTTGGGGTGATAATATTCCTTAACTAAATCCATCAACTCTTTAAAGGCTTTAGCATCTGGTGCCTCAGGGAAAGTTAAGTTCCTAATAACTGAAAATGCAGCAGGTTCACAAGCAGTCAGAAGGATTACTTATTTCTTATCATTTGCCTAGAAAAAACATTGCATTCTTTCCATGTACTGGGCCCAATCTACGACGGCAGGTTTGAATGAGTCAAGCTTCCCAAATAAAGGCGTGATGCCAGAAATGCCCACCCCAAATCAAAGATGATTGTTGCAAACAAAATTTTCTTCAGGCACATAATATTTTCTCTAGTCATCACTGAAATAAGTGTACAGAGGCCAGTATCCCGTCACCAAGTTCCCCTTTATTTAAATGCGCACCGTACGTGGCTCTGACCAGCCAGCTCAAACCCACTCCTTTGACTGAGGAGATCATTTGAATTTCCTGTTTCTATCTGTCAGTCAGGGCTCCCTGATTGGTGTTGTTAACCTGGGCCAATCAAGGATCTCATAGTCAATGGGATCCACCTGTCCCTGGTTCCAATCAATACAGGCAGCGTGTCTTTGTGTGGGGAAGGTCGTGTCTCACAAACGTGATTGAGTTTTTTGAGGAAGTGACCAAGATGATTGATATGGGCAGGGTTGTTGGTGTTGTCTGTATGGACTTTAGCAAGGTCTTTAACAAGGTCCCTCACTGTACGTTGACACGAAAGGTGACGTCACAAATAGTTTGGGGTGGGGTAGCGGTTTGAGGGTAAATCCACATCTTGCATGTTGGAATCTTTTAAAGGCCAGTTGATTGGAGTTCAGGGTCAGCATGTTCCTGTGAGCGGTGAGCTGGTAAGATGGATACAGAACTTGCTTGGTCATAGAGTACAGAGAGTAGCACTGGAGAGGTGTTTTTCTGACTGGAGATCTGGGACTAGTGGTGTTCTGCAGGAATAAGTGCTGGGACCTCTGTTGTTTGTAATGTATATAAACTATTTGGAGGAGAATGTAGGTGGCCTGATTAGTAAGTTTTCAGATGACACAAAGTATGGGGGAGCTGCGGATAGTGAGGCGAATTGCCAGAGGATATAGCAAGATGTAGATAAGCTGGAGACTTGTGCAGAGAAATGGCAGATGGTGTTTAATCTGGACAAATATGAAGTGATGCATTTAGGAGATCTGAGGCAGGAAGGAAGTATATAGTAAATGGCAGAACCCTTAGTAGCACTGAGATACAAAGAGATCTAGGTCTAATGGTTCACAGTTCCCTGAAAGTGGCAATACAAGTGGATAAGGCAGCAAGGAGGCATATGGCATGCTTCCCTTCATTGGTCGGGGCTTGGAGTAAAAAATTTGGCAACTTGCTGCAGCTGTATAGAACTTTAGTCAGGCTACATTTGGGATATTGTGTACGTTTCTGTTCACCACACTACCAGTAAGATATGGAGACTTTGGAGACAGTTCAAAAACGGTTTACCAGGATGTTGCCTGGTTTGGATGGTACTAGCTATGGGGAGAGATTGGACAAACTTGGTCTGATAAGAGGCATCCTGATAGAAGTTTACAAAATTATGAAAGGGATGTATAGAATGGATAGTCGGAGTACTTTTCCCAGGATAATGTCAATTATTAGGGGCACAGGTTTAAGGTAAAAGTGAGTAAGTTTAAAGGAGACATGAGAGGCAAGTGTTTTACACAGAGGGTGGTCCAGAGGAGGTGGTGGAGGCAGATAAAATAGCAACGTTTAAGTGGCATCTTGACAGATTTATGATTAGGCAGGGAATAGAAGGAAACGGACCATGTAGAGGCCAAAAGGTTTTGGTTTACAAAGACGTCATGTGTTGGTGCAGTCTTGGTGGACCAAAGTATCTGTTTATATGGTGTTGCTGTTCTTTGTTCTTTAATGTATAGTTGGCATTAAAATGAAGTTTACAGTTTTAATGCTGTAATTGCTAGCCTTAGGCAGGGTTTTTTCAAAGATTACAGGGAAGGAACTGTTTAATAAGAACCAGCTGAAACTGGATACTTAGAAAGTGATTCAGATAGACACTTTGTCTTGAAGATATATATGTAGCCAACATAGTGCAACTTAGCACTTGAGAATGACTTTCAATAGAATGCTGGAGTTGAGTGTCTTGCAGAGTTAACCAGACGAGAGGAATAGATGTTGGTTGATTTTGCCTAAACAAAGCAGCTGATTTGTGTTTCTAGTCTTTCAACTAAACATGTTACTTTTAGTTTGTATTTAGGTCTCCAGTCTTTTATTTTCTTCTTTCCCGAAAGTAGCTTCTCAAGTACAAGATTGATATTGCTGTTAAAAAAAATTACCTGCAATTGTTATGGACCAGACTCTCAAAATATATTAAGAAGATAGCCCAGACGCTAACCTGTTCTTGTTTTGAAGGTAAGTGTAAGGCATTGTGTTTCAGATGCAATTTGATTGGTCAAACTACTCGACTTTAAGCAAAACACTCTTTATTTTTACACTACAGTTACAATACAGACAGAAAAAAATAAGAATTAGCTTAACCATAACTCTATTGAAATTCTTAACAATATAATATATAAACTACTATTAATTAACTGTTCCAATGTAGTGACCTCCCATAAATATACCCTTGTCAAAGGCAAATTTAGTAAAATAGATTGTGTCACGTGCAATTCTAGCAGTAGGAAGAGAACCCCAGCTTTTAGTTGTACAGAGAGAGGAATAAGAGATACCACATCTAGTTTCAAGACCTTAGCATCTGCTGAAAGCTAAAACGAAAAATCCTGATGCTGTGTGAGCTTGACCCCACCTATGCAGGCTGCTTCTATTGCTCCAACTTAAAAAAAAACAAGGCCTCACAAGCTGTCTACTTTATTGGCTTTGGGCTGACCGGTCTTCACCTCTTTCTCAACCTTCTTTATAAAAAACCAGGACAAAATAGACCTCTTAAAGCCATAGTATCGTCACACAATAAAATGTGAAGAGCAGGGTTGCTAAAATCATTTTGTATCTGATTCCACCTCTCTCACTAACACCTGAAGAAGGAGCAAGGCTCCGAAAGCTTGTGTTTTCGAAAATCCTGTTGGACTATAACCTGGTGTTGTGTGATTTCTGACTAAAAGCATAAGGAGCAGGAAACTTAGAGTGATTAATTAAGAAATTAAATAAAAATGACAGAAATGGCAGGTCAGGTGATATGTTACTGCAATAGCATGTGGGAGCTGCTGTTCACCAAAGTGTCCCAGAGTAAGCATAAATAACACAGTATGGAACTGGAGAAGCACTGCAGGCCAGGCAGCATCAGAGGAGCAGGACAGTTGATCTTTCGGGTCGGGACCCTTTTCAGAAATCTCATTTCTGCAAGTTTTGGGGACAACAGCAGGGACTGAGGGAGGGTTAGTGAACTGACCATAGTGCTGTGATACAGGGAGCTATTCAAGTGTGGCAGGCGATAGGAATGTAGTATGGTAGAATGGTATAATTAGAGGAATAGATACTGTCCTCTGCAGTAGTGGGTATGTGTACTGAAGACGCATTTGCCTGCCTAGTGCCAGGGTTAGGGACATCTTGGGCCCAAAGAGGAACTTGAAGTGGGATGGGAGGGATCCAGTTTTCATCCTCGTCGACGTCGATATCAATGAAATTGATAGGTCTAGAAAGAAGGTTCTGCTGAAACAACCCGAATAATTAAGAGCTAATTAAGTAGCAGAACCTCCAAGGTAATAAGCTTGGGATTGCTACCTGAGCCACAGCAAACTAGCATTGGGTAAATAGAGTCAAGGAATTAAATGTGTGGCTCAGAGATTGGTGCTGGGAAAGAATAGGTTTCAGTCCATGGAGCACTGGCATTCTACTGGGGTAGAAGAGAACTGTTTTGGTGGGATAAGCTTCACTTGAACTGTGATGGGAGCAGTCCTGGCAAACTGAATAACTAGGGTTGTTGAGAGGATTTTAAACTAATTAGAGGGGTAGAGAGTTCTGGAGAAGGGATATGTTAGCTTACGAAAGGATATGGCAGTAACACAGGGCACCTTCTTTGATAAAGATACCCAGAATGGGATAGGAAGGGACAGCATGTACAGAGGGGGAGAAATTATTAAAAATACTTATATGCGCTTAGTATTCAGGACAATGTAAATGAATTAGCAGCACAAATAGAATTTAATTGGTATGACCTTGTAACCATTATGGAGACCTGGTAACAAGGAGATCAAAGTTGGGAACTAAATCGAATTCAGGAGTATACAACATTTTGAAAGGACAGGCAGGAAAGAAAGGGTGGTGATGTAGCTTTGTCAGAGTGAAATGGAATAAATATGATTCAAAGAAGTAATCTTGGATTGGAAGATGCAGAATCCATACGGAGTAGAGGTAAGAAATAACAAGAGGAAGGAGACATTGATGGAAGTAGACAATAGGCCCCCTATTCTATAGCAGAGTGGGTAAATCAGGAGATAATGAGGGCATGTTACAAAGGCAGAACATTAATCATTGCTGTCTTTAATCTTCATGTAGACTGGGATAGTTTGATTGCCCAGAGAAAACCATGAGAATGAATTCACAGAGCGTATTTGGGATAATTTTCTGGAACAATATGTTGTAGATCTAACCAGGGATCTGGCTATTTTGGATCTGGTAATGAGGCAGGTTTAATAAGTGATGTCAGAGTAAAAGATCCCCTCAGAAACAGTGACCATAATATGGTAAAATTTAGCAGTCAATTTGAAATTGAGAAACTCGGATTAGAAACAACTGCGCTAAACTTAAATCAGAGTAATTACAAAGGATTGAGTGGACAGTAGGTTAGAGTCGACTGGGAAAGTGTTTAGCAGAAAAAATGACTGATGAACAATGGCTGACACTTAAGAAGCTCACAACAAAGACATATCCCACTGAGGAAGAAGGATTCTAGGAGGATGATCAAACCATGGATCACATCCAAATTGAAAGATAAAATATACAATATGGTAAAGATTAGTGGTAAACCAGAGGATTGGGAAAATTTTAAATACCAACAAAAGATTACCAAAACAAAAAAGAGCAAGAAAAGAAGGTCAACTGGCAAGTAGTACAAAAATGGACAGTAACAGCTTCTTTAAAAATATAAAAAAGGAGACGGCAATGTAATCAATGTAAACGCCCCTTACAGAATGAGGCTGTGAAAATAATAATGGGGAACCAGGAAATGGTAAAGGAGTTGAGTAAATACTTTCCAACAGTCTTCATGGTAGATGACACTAATAACAATCCAAAGATACTAAATAGTCCAGACAAAGGTGGGGGAAATAAATACAATAACTTTCTCTAGAGAAAATGTATCTGGGAAACAAATTAAAGGCTGATGAGTCTCATCCTAGGATATTAAAGAAGTAGCTACAAAGATAGTGGATGCACTGGTTGTAATTTCCAAGAATTGTTAGATTTGGAAAAAAGCCCCAGATTTCAAAAACTGCCAAATAACACCCTCTTCAAAAAGAGAGGGAAGCAAAAGAACAGTTAACTATTGACCAGTTGGAAAATGTTTGAGTATTGTAAACCACGTAACAACAGAGTCACCATAATCTCATGAGTGGGAACTCAAACCTGACAAATTTATTAGAGTTCTTTGAGGAGGTAGCAAGCAGACTACAAAAAGGGAGCTAATACAGGTAGTTCCCCTATAACATGATAGTTGCGTTCTTGTGTAACCTGATGCTGTAGAAAGTCACATTATAGGGAAATCACTATAGAAAATCACTATACTTGTACAGCAGAAAGTGTGCATTATCCAAACAGTGGCCAGTATTCATCAATCGCATTACAGCCAATTTGTGTTAATGAAACACATGTTATAGCAGAACAACCTGTAGATGCAATAAATTTGGATTTCCAAAAGGCAGTTTATAAGGTACTGCACCTAGGGATACTTAAAAAGGAAAGAACTCGTGGTGTTGGGGAGTAGTATATTAGCATGCCTACAGGCTTGGCTAACTAATGGAAAACAGAGTTGGGATAAGATCAGTATTTTCAGGATGGCAAACTGTAACTAGTGGAGAGCCATTGAGATCAGTGCTGGGGTCATAATTATTTACAATATAAATTAATTATTTGGATGATGGAAATTAATGTATTCTTACCAAGTTTGCAGAAGACACAAAAATAGCTGGGAAAGCAAGTGGCGAGGATAACACAAACAGTCTCCAGAGGATGATAGATAGGTTATGTGAATGGGAAGAATTTTAGCAGATGGAATATAAATGTGGGAAAATCTGTATTTTTTTTCACCTTATCAGGAAAAATAGAGGAGCTAAATATTTAAATGCAGAATGAAGAAAGTTTCAGCATAGAGAGATTTGAGAGTTTTCATGCGTGAATCACAAAAACAAACACCACTTAAGTTCAGGACTCACCGGGAAAGCCAAATGGACTTTTTTTTTCAAAGGGAATGTAGTATTAAAATATGGAAGTCTTGCTAAAGCTATATAAGGCACTAGTGAGACCACATCTAGAATACTGTGAACAGTTTTGGTCCCCCCATCTGTGGGCATTGGAGAAAGTACAGAGAAAATTTGGTTAGGTGATGTTGGGTATGAAGGAATTTTCTTATGAAGAGAGGTTTAGTAGGTTGAACCCAACCCCGTTGGAGTTTTAAAATAATGAGAGATGGCCTTATTAGATTCTTCAGAGGTCAGACAGGATGGATGCCGAGAGGTTATTTCCCTTTGTGCAAGAGTGTAGGACTTGAGGGCTTAATCTCAAAGTGAGGGGTCACCCATTTAAATCAGAGATAGGGAGGAATTTCTTCTCTGGGAGTATAATAAATCTATGGAATTTTTTTTATTGAAGAGAGCTGTCGAAGCTGAGTTGTTAAAATATTCAAGACTGAGATACAGAGTTTTAATAGATAAGAGAATCAAGGGTTATAAGGAAAAGGCAAGAAAGTAGAGTTGAGGATTATCAGGTCAGCCATGATCTCAATGAATGGTGTCACAAACTCAATGGGACAAACAGCCTTTCTCTGCCCCTACGTCTTATTTTAATGGCTGTCTCAAGTAGTATTAATATTCTTACACCCTAGTGAAAATGAACTTCAAAATAAATTGATCAATTTATAACCGTTATTACATTGCAAAGATTTGAAGTGTTAGGTCATTTATGTTTTTATCATCTAATAACCCCATATTCTGTACATGTTGCATTTAGTTATGATTTATAAAAGACAGCTTGTGTATTTCTAACTTAGTGTATGTTATTTTGTACACCTAAAATCATTCATTGCAGAGTTCTGCAACTATTCTTTACTGCATAGGTTTTGACTCCAGACATGGAGCACTCCAAGTGGTTTTGGTCTTGACTATTGGCTCCATGTACATTTGACAAATGGTCCCTTCTATATACGTGATTTGTACATTTCCAGTACATTAACATCTAGGTTTTAGGCCGATGAATGTTGAAAATTCTATTCTGGAATATCCAACATGTGTGACACAAGTGTGTACAAACCTTTGACTATCACAAAACATTACACGTAGTGGATCCAATTTCAGACTAATACAGATTTATACTTTGCATCAACAAACCCAACAAGGCTCCAGTTAGTACACATAAGTATCAATGAATGGTCTTTTGGATGGAGATGAAAAGACATTTCAAATATAGACTCAAGATTGCTGAGTGAACAGTATTTTGGAACATTGTCAGCCTGGCATCCTATTTACAAATCAGCAATCTGGATCTCACACTTTCACTGGTAATGCAGAGCACATCCCATCCAAATAACTATAGATTAAAAATGACTTGCAGAATTTAGTAAAGGACATGCAACTAAATTGATGAAAATCAAGAAAATGGAGAAAATCAGGCAATGAAAATGATAAGATTTCCAGAATCAGGCATGTTGAAAAGAAATCCAGCATCTAAAGAAACACTGATTATGGCTAACAAAGATTAGCTAAAATAATCAATGCACTATTAATAAGTACAAAAGATTATGTAGTCTGACATTTGCCTTATGTCCCCAGTGTTTATGTATGTAGGTAAACAATTTTAAACAAAGTTTTAAAAGTAAGGGAACTTGTTGCAAACTGTTCAACTTAATAACTATACAATACTTAAACCATAAAAGTTATTGTGTTGAGGGGAGCCTCAGTACAAATTTAAGCAGTCCAAAATTTTTAAGAAGTCCTCAACGGGATATCATCAAAGGCCTATTATCTTCAGGAACAGAATCTGACAACATCTTTTTTAAAAGAGACAAAAAAACTTAAGTGTCACAGAGGTGGCAGTATCTGCTACATTGTTCAGAACTTATTTCCTTTCTTATTTAAAAAACAGAAAAACTTACTGGATATGTTTTCATGAATATGGTATCACTTCATAAAATATTGTTTCCACTTGGTTCAGTTGGTAAGATTTCCATCTCTTGGGTTAGAAGGTTTTGGGTTTAAATCCATAATAGGTTGAAAGCATGCAATTTAGACTGATGACTGAAAATGATGCTAATTGGCGTCATGCATTGACAGAAGTGCTGATGACATACTAAATTGAGATCATGTATTCCAGTGGCTCAGGCGCAGACTGAAACGTCCATGAGACCATAGTAAATGAACAAGGATTTCTCCCAGTGTTCTGGCAATCTTCCAACTTTAGCCATGACCATACAAAAATAAAACAGATTAACTGATAATGGATCTAATTTGTTATTCATGGAATCTTAAGGTACATAAAAATGCTGATCTTTGACCTCGGAATAAATTCCTTTTGAAACAAATACTATATGAAATCTTTTGATATGTGTCTTACGCTATAGTTAAAAAGAATTGAATGTTGCTGACTTTTATGAACCAATAAATGGCTGTAGTAACTGATTAATTGTAAACATCACTCATAACTGATGAATATCAGGTTGATACCTCTCTTGATATCAGAATTTATAGCAACACATCTGTCTTGCATTATGCAATTACTGTAATAGATGAATGAAGCATGAACTGAAACATCCATAACTAAAGTGAAATGTAATAACTGAGACTTCATTCATGAAGACGATTTTTCCCACTCTTTTTCCTCACACTGACTGGTACTGCTCAATATTACCCATTACCCACTCCACGGAAATCTTTCACAAATACTGAATAACATGTGAGTACAGAATAATATATAGGAGTAAAAACATGCAAGTACAACACTGGTTCCTGAAGCGACCCATTTTCAAAATAAATTCATTAATAGCTGCGAGAACAAGGTGTAGAGCTGGATGAACACAGCAGGCCAAGCAGCGTCATAGGAGCAGTAAAGCTGACGTTTCGGGCCTAGACCCTTCTAAGGGTCTAGGC
>JAHRHZ010000088.1:9245136-9260517 GCA_024137785.1 Ginglymostoma cirratum
GCTGCTTGGCCTGCTGTGTTCATCCAGCTCTACACCTTGTTATATCAGATTCTCCAGCATCTGCAGTTCCTACTATCTCATTAATAGCTGCTTTGGCTTCCATTGTATCTTGACTATGTATTTTCCTTCATGTAGTTTGTAGCAATCTTTTATGGATCATGTAATCAAATTTCTTCTGTGCTTTTGTGTTTTAGTAGTGATAGTTGAAGGGCTAATGGTGCCAGGATACTAGAAGATGAAAACTGCTCCTCTTCAAACTAAGCCACAAGAACTTTCATAACCACCTGAGTGTGAAAAGACACCCTTAGTTTAATTTAACTATCATTTCATTTAAAAGCCTACACCTCCAATATTTTAGTGGTTTATCAGTGCTTTATATACTGAAGTGTAATCCTAAATTATGCATTGGAAGTCAGGAAATGAATCTTCAACCTAGCTTCAAAGATGTGTGCACTACAAACTGAATAAAGATCTCAATTGTCAGACATAATCTACTAAAAATCTATTTTATGGATTAAAAATCCAGTAGGCATAAACATCATCCATGACTTTCTTAACTCTAAATCACACTATTTCAAAACATTTCTGACTGGCCTCCCATCTCCCTTATTCCACTATATTCCACTTTTCAATTCAATTCTAACCTGCACAAACTCTGCTCACCTGAACCCTGTGTTCTAAACCAGTTGTTCAAATTCCATCATGGACTCATCCATCAGCATCTCTGTAACTTTCTCTGGCCTTAAAACTAGCTGAGTATGTCTATGCTTCTACAATTCTTGCCTCTTATGCCTTTACAACCTTTGCCACACACAGAGATGCATATTTGACCACGATTGGCAGTTGTGTTTAGGGCCATTAGGCCCTATATTTGCTCAACTCCTCCTTCTGCTTTGGACACACCTTTAAATTTCACTTCTTTGACCAAGCTGTTAGTCATCCACTTTATTTTCTCTTTTGGCTATCAAACTTTTGTACGTGAATGCAGAAAGTGTTTCCAACTGTTGGAACTCATTTGTAAGAAATAACAGTTGCAAGGAAGCAGCTACAAGTTTAGATATGTTCAGATCAAACCGTAAGCCAAGGGATCAAGGAGTAAATTAATTACATTTGAACCTCAAGAGTTAATTTATCTTCTTTGTAATTATTTAGCATCCTCATTTTTAAACAGTACTTCACAGTACTTTGAGAACAATATAATTTTACTCCCCATGTGTTCTTTCAAGTTCTTTTTTAATCATGGATGATAGTGCGAAAATTCACATCATGATTCTCTAATCAATTGAATGATTATATTCTCAATAAAATATTCAATTTGATATCTCTAGGAATTTGCTTTGAAATTGTTTACTGGACAATATCATTACATACACATTCTTCTTTAACTACTAGCTATGATTTGGTATTATGAACATCACAATACAAGACATTAAACAACTAAACATAAAGCAAAATAGTTCAACAGAATTTCATTTTAAAGAAGAACATGCACAAATATTTGATAGTGAAAATCTGCACTAAAATAGCCATAGGGATACTAATATTAATTGGGAAAAGGATAACCCAGGTTCTTATGTATCGGTTAACCTATTATCAGTTGCGTGCGAACTTTTAGAATCAATAATTCAACCTAAAATGAGTGAGCATTTGAAAATTCATGCATTAATGAAGGAGTGTCAGAATAGATTTGTTAAAGGCAAATTTAGTTTAGCACATTTAATAGGTTTCTTTTGTAAAGGTGTCACAATAATGGTAAAATAAGGACCATCAATTTTCAACTTTTATCATCTATTTATAATATCTAAGATCTTTGTGCACTAAAATGGTTTTTAAAAATCATAAGAAGCATGGATGTGAAATGGTTGTAGTGACCACTGACCACAGAATGAAACAAGTTCAGCAAATCAAAATGGAATAAAAAATGTCAGAGATGATATTGCTATCTTATATAAAGACATAGGAACCAGTCAACCGAGTCAGGTGCCAAGAAATTTGCTTCTCCTCTTTCAGTTTAGACTTGTCTGATTCGTTGTACATAATGGATATGAAAGGTTGCTTGTAACCATCCAACTTGAAAAGACAATGAAGACAGACTTAAGAATACACAAAGAAATCATATTTCAGTAGTTACCTGGCAGAGCAGCAGAGAGAGAGAGGAAAAAAAACAGACTGGTAATATCAGGGACTGGAGGACTTGCTTTTTCCCTGTTTCCTTCTCACCTGTTGAAAACCAGCATCAATGATAAAATTAATCGGAGAAACATCTATTTATCTAGACCTCAAGGATGCTACAAGTTTTTGATACTTCTGAGGATCCCACACATCTAAACAGCCATGGTCTCAGGTTCGAGTATAACAAGAATACGCACACCTAAGAATATGCAGATTTAAAAGATCTCTATTTTCTTATTATAGTATGCCTTCATTTCTTAAAAAAAATTATTCCTCTGTTTGTGTTGTACTATTTTTCTCAGGGTTAGGAAGTAATAAATTTTTTTTCACTCGAGGAAGCCTTGTAATTGGCTCTTTAATTTTGACAACTGTGTTTTAATTGAAGTGTGATATAGCTGTGTGGTAAAAATAATTAAAACTCGTTTTTGTGGCCAACTGAAAAATAAGGGAGCCAATTCATCCCTCCTTGTTTGGTCATAACAACCGTCCGTAGTTGATAATGATATGTGCTGCCAGTGAATTTTCTGAAAGCATTAGCTAACTGAATTCAGCCTTTTATCAAATTTTAGGCAACAAGGAAATGCAACAATGTAAATCAGAAGTTGATTGATTGGAAACCGACTGTATGGATAATGGATATTGCTTAGCTTGGAAAAAGAGTTAGAGATAGTTAGTGCTAGGTTTACTTTTGTTCTCAGCATAAATAGACAATTTTGCATAGGAAATACAACATTAATATTTGCTGATGATGCAACTGAAGTGTGTTTAAATTAATGAGCACTATACAAAACTTCAAGAAGGCATAGGCAAATTATTGGAAACAGTATCAAGTGATAGGTATAATTGTAAATTTAAGCGTGTGGTTACAGGTTTTAGATGGAAACAAATTTTGAGAGTACAATAAGTTGCTGAAGGATGTGGAGGGACAGTAGGTTCAAATGCAGGATTCTTGGGAAGTACGAAAAAAGATCAAGAGTAGAGAACAATTGTAATAAGTCTGGCCAACGTCAGTTGTATTACAGGAACAAAAACAAAGTTGCTGGAAAAGCTCAGCAGGCCTGGCAGCATCTGTGGAGGAGAAAACAGAGTTAACGTTTCGGGTCCGGTGACCCTTCCTCAGAACAGCAATTACTATAGCACTACCATACTATAGCAATTGTGAGGAAGGGTCACCGGACCCGAAACGTTGACTCTGTTTTCTCCTCCACAGATGCTGCCAGACCTGCTGAGCTTTTCCAGCAACTTTGTTTTTGTTCCTGATTTACAGCATCCGCAGTTCTTTTGGATTTTTTTTTAGTCAGTTGTATTACATACAGTTTTGGGGTCACATCACAGAAAAGACATCAAAAGCATAACAAACTAACAACATAGAATTATCAGGATGATATTAGGGGTGAGAGACAATGGTTGGAGATACTTGAGAAACTAAAGTTGTTTCCACTGAATTAAAGTAAGTTAAAACATAAAGTTTATTTTAAATTATGTTGTTTTAGTTGGCAAATATGAGATAATTTATTACCATCCAGGAGTCAATTGTGAGTGATTCTGAACAATTAGTGTATGGTTGGGTTATAACATATGAAATAAATTAGCAATATTAAGACTGCCTCACTGACATTGTGTCACAGATATGATATTAACTTTAATTATCGAATCTCGCAAGTGACTGAATAGAGTTAAAACACAATTCTATGGTTATGTACTTACCAGAATAATTCAGTAGATTATTTTGGATATGATAGTATTCCTTATCGGTTATTCTATTTCTTGAAACAATAACACCATTGACCCATCCTCAGCTATCATTCTAAATTCTAATTATGTCACAAATTAAATGAATAGTAAATAATGAATTATTTATGAATTATTATGGCATCACAAAGAATCACAGCATAACATTATGCTGTAATGGACAATTTTTGCCCGAAATTTATCATTTTTGAATTATGCAGAATTTGTTTATTTTTGCTGATATGTTGAGCACATATTTGAATAGGTTATACAACAATATAATAACTTTTCTAAGCAAACCTCATATCTCCTGTGAATTGACTTTATCTTTTCCTGTCCAATAACCTAGGTAACAGAGCAAGACCCAAGGATTGTAACAAAGAACTTTCCTTCTCTATGTCACCAACTGAAATGTACTACATTTGTCTGTCTCTTCAATAAAAAATTGATTTGGTATATATTCTAACTGATTGTTCAGTAGCTGAATCCCAGTCACGTTGTTTATTAAGGTGCATAAGATAAAGGAACGAGTATAAATTATACACCACTATTCTGCTGAACACTTAAAAAATAACATTTTGCTTACTTTCTCTATCCTTAGACTTTAATGGAGGCTAATTTCTCACATGGTGAAATATGCTGCAGACTAGCTTAGTCTCTACTGGAAATAGTCATCAGGTCATCCAAAAATGCAGACATATGAAATAGCAGAATTAGACCATGCAGCCCCATCGAGCCTGCTCCACCATTCCATATAGCTGATTTACATCAGTTTCAAATTCCACATTCCCATCTACCACTGATAACTTTTTATTCTCTTGCCTAACAAGAATCTATCAACCTCTGCCTTAAAAATGTTTGGCGAGTCTGTCCCTATCGCTTTCGAGGGCAGAGAGTTCCAAAGGCATACAACTCTCTGACAGAAGAAAAGAATTCTCATCTCTGTCGTAAAAGGTGCAACTTCATTTTTCTGGACTCAGCCATGAGAAGAAACATCCTTTCCACGTCCACCTTGTCAAGACCATTCAGGATGCCATATACCAATCCAGTCAGCCTTTACTCTTCTAAATTCCATTAGAAACAAGCCAGCCCAGCTCAGCCGTCACCTGTGGAGAAAGAAACAAGAGACAATATTTCAGATAATTGACGTTTCACTAAAACTGGAAAGAAGTTGGAGCTGTAAGAGGTTTAAACTGGAAATAGAGAGTGGGAAGGTGAAGAGCAAAAGGGAAGTGTGTGATAAGATAGGAGAGATCGAAGAAGTAAAGGGATGGGGGTGCAAAGCAAAAAGGTTGGAAGCGGGACAGCTAAAGAACAAATAAAACACGTAGAAGACCAGCATACGCAAAAGCAGAAATAATTATTCATGGGCAGCTACCAAGGCTACCACCAATAGACTAGGAAAAAAAGACAAAAAAAAGTGGTTGATGTCATCATCTGAAATTTTTGAACTTTCTGTTGAGTCTGAAAGACTGTAAAGTGCAGAATTCAATGATAAGCTGCTGTCTCTTGAGCTTCCATTGAGTTTCATTGAAAGTACAGTTCAGAATGGGAGTGCAGAGGAGAAATAAATTATTTGTAAGTTCAGGGTCTTTCTTGCACACTGAATGTGGCATTCTGAAAAGCAGTCACACAATCTGCGTCCACAATGTTGAGGGGACCATGTCATAAGAAACAGTTGAAAGAAGTACAAATACGTTTCTGTTTCACCTGGAAGGAGGGTTTGGGGCCTTGGATGTTGGAAAGCGATGGGACAAGATGATGGCTGTTGTATCTTTTGTGCTTGCATGTGAAGGTGCAGAGGAAAGGGAAGATTGTACTAGGGTGATAGATGAGTGAACCAGAGTATTGCAAAGAGCTCAATGGGACTGACTTTGAACAGATTGACCATGACACACTGTGGACCATCATCAGCAATAGAATCTGCAACCTCATGACCCAGATTATCCTCCACTCTGCGATTACCATCAAGTTGGGGTATCAACCCTGGTTCAAGAACAGTACAGGTGGGCACACCAGAAGCAGCATCAGGCATACCTAAAAATTAGTGTCAACCTGGTGAAACTACAAAACAGGACTACTTACATGCCAAAAAGCGTAAGCAGCAAATGACAGACAAAGCCAAGTAACTGAAAAACAGCCACAACTAATGGATCAGATATAAACTCTGCAGTTCTGCCATGTCTAGTTGGGAATGATAATGAACAATTAAACAACTCACTAGAGGAGGATGCTCCATAAACATCCACATCTTCAATAATGGGGAAGGCCAACTCATAAGTGTAGAAGGGAAGGCTGAAAAAAAAATGCATTTGCAACAATCTTCAGTGCCGAGTAGATGATCTACTTCAGTCTCCTCCAGGGATCCCAACTTCACAGAAACCAGGTTTCAGCCAATTTGATTCACTTGACGTGATACCAAGAAATAATTGGAGGTACTGGATGTCGCAAAGGCTATGCATCCTGCCAACATTCTGGCAACAAGATTACTGAAGACTTGTAACACATAAGGCTGAAGCATTGACAACAATCTTCGACCAGAAGTGCCGAGTGGATGATTCATCTTAATCTCATCCAGAGGTCCCCAGTATCACAAATAGCAGTTTTCAGCCAATTCAATTCACTCTAAGTGATCTCAAGAAATGGTTGGATGCACTGGATACTGCAAAGCTATCGGCCCTGACAACATTCTGAGAATATCACTGAAGACTTGTGCTCCAGAACTTGTCGAGCTCCTAGCCCAGCTATTCCAGTGTAGCTACAACACTGGCATCTACCTGACCATATGGAAAATTGCCCATGTAAGTCCTGTTGACCCCAAGTAGACAAATCTAAACCAGCCAATTACTGTCCCATCACTTTACTCTCAACCGTCAGTAAAGAGATTGAAGTTGTCATCAATAGTGACATCAACAGCACCTGCTCAGCAGTAACCTGCTCACTAATGCTCAGTTTAAGTTCCACCAGGGAAACTCAGCTATTGGTCTCATGATGGTCTTAGTTCAAAAATGTAAAAACAGCTTGTTATAAAGCGGAGGTTGACCGCCTCCGCACCCCAGCCGTCAAGAACTAAAACCGAAACACCCAAAGAGGAGAGCCTTGCCCTATGATCTGTAAAAGAAGTGTGAAAAGTGGTGTAATCTGCTTTTCAGCAACTTTAGTAGTTAAATAAAATAAATCTCTGACACTCAATTTAAAATCAACAAGTAACAATTCATTTATCCAACTCTAACAGTGAACAAATTAACTAAACTATTAACAAACTGAATAAATCCCTTCTCACTACTAACTAGTCCTGAATAAAGCAAGATTCTAATGGTATGCTGTTCCAATAAATACAAATCCCACATATACATATAAAAAAAACTTAATCTCTTTAAATTACAGCTAGGTTACGTGTCTTCTGGAATGTTCTGTGCCTTCTCCATTGATTGTTTGGTCAGGAATATTAACTAGTTGTGCCGTTGGTACTATTGCTATTCAGATGGTGCTTTCTCTAAGACGTAGAAGAGGCTGTGAGAGCCTCTATCTGTGAGAGATTCTATCTTGAGACATGAGGGCTGTTAGCTCTGGGATCTTTATGCAACTGTCTCCTTCTTTTACACCCTTGATGACATATCAATATTTATTACAATAGGATTGGTTCTAAGTTGTCAAAACCACTAAATGTAAATTTGATGGTCTTTGGTATCTAAGCACTTGGTTCAAATCAATTGGCTAAACTCAAAAGCCTGTTGTCTTGGTCCAAAAATGCTGCTGCTTGGCCTGCTAACTGTATTGCCTTTCGATACAAATGTTTCAATTTGGGTGCTCGCTATGTACTTATAAACTTTGAACCTGCTGCTCACAGACATTCGTTTTAAGTCTCTATGCACAGACAAAGCTCATGATCTTTTAAAAGGACCACGCAATGCTTTCCTCCCCCATTCCTCCGACCTCCACCCACCCCCCCAGCATTTTGCAAACACCAAATTCCTGCCTCCCAATCCACAAGTACTCTACCCAACTTTTCAACAAGCTGAATTCAAGAGGTAAGGTGAGATTGACAGTCCTTGATCTCAAGATTATATTTGACTGAATATGGCATCAAGGAATCCCAGCAAAATTGGTGTCAATGAGAATCATGGAAATTTTCCATTTGTTGGAGTCATACCTGGCACATGGGAAGATGGTTGTGGTTTTTGGAGGTCAGTCATTATCAGCTCTAAGGTATCTCTATAAGAGTTCTTCATAATTATGTCCTTGGCCAAACATCTTCTGCTGCTTTATCAATAACCCTTCCCTGAATCATTAAGTCAAAAATGGGGATGTTTACTGATGATTGTACAATGACCAACACCATTCGCGACTTCGCAGATACTGAAGCAATCCATGCCCAAATGCAGCAAGACCTGGGCAGTATCCAGGTTGGGGCTGATAATGGCAAGTAATATTTGTGAGACGCAAGTGCCAGGCAATCACCATCTCCAACAAGAGACGATTTAATCATTGCCCCTTGGCATTCAATGGTCTTACCATCACTGAATTGCACACTTTCAACATCTTGAGGGCTGCCATTGACCAGAATCTGAATTAGACTGGCCAAATAGGTACTGTCGCTACAAGAGCAAGTCAGAAGCTGGGAATCCCGGAGCACGTAACTCACTTCCTGACTCCTCAAAGCTTGTCCACCATCTGCGTGGCATAGATGGACAGCAGTTCAAGAAGGCAGCTTACCAACACCCCCGTAAATGCAACTTGGGATGGGCAACAATTGCCGGCCCAACCAGAGATGCCCACATCCCATGAAAAAGTTTTAAAAAGTCCCTCCAGACTTCTGAAAGGTAAAGGGAGGGGAAAGTATGTTTGATGTTGTCATGGCGAAGATGGTGGAAAAAACAGCATGAAAAATTGAATATGGAGTCTGTTGGGTTGGAAACTGAGAAAAAAGAGGATCTTTATCATGATTCTGGGATTCAGAGGGGACTAGGAAAGTGGTCATAGCAGAATGACTGGAAATGCAATGGACATGGTCTCAACCATATTAAGGAATTGAGGGGTGGGGTGAGGGGAGGAAACAAATCGGAGAAAGGAAAATATACCAGAATAGCTGCTACATAAGGATGTTCATTGGAACAAGTGACTGGAAGGTGGAGATTCTTTGAGATTAAATAGGGTAATTAAGAAACCAAGGTGTGAGGAAGTGGAGGCTATAGATGTCAGTGGACCTGTATTGAATATTAGTCAACAACCAATCCTGGGACAGTGAAGTACAGGGTAGGGAGAGAAGAATTAAGAGAGGATTATTTGAAGGTGCTGGAATAGTGGAAATCTAAAGTAATGTTATTGAAATTTTCTAGTTCAGCGACAGAGCAGGGAACAGTATCTAATACAGTCATTGATGTGCCAGAAAAAGATACAATGGAGGGACTTGATTAGGACTGAAGATGAGAACGTTCACACGGAAAGTCAGGTAAGCCTGTAGTTGATATTGTCCTTTTTATTCAGAGGAAGTGAGTGGAATTAAAGATGAATTTGATCGACACGAGAACAAGTTCATCCAAGCAGAGGAAGGTGAGACTGGATGGAGACTTCATTCATGGAAGGAATACAGAGCTTTCAGCCAATTCTGATGGGGATGAATGTATAAAAAGATTGGGTGTCCATGGCAAAAAGGAAACATTGCACAAAGTAGGACTTTGAGCTACCGAATGCCAATCATTTTCATACCCCAGTCCACTCTGACATTTCTGTCTTCAGCTTTCCATACCATTTCAATGAAACTCATTGTAAGTTTTAGGAACAGCACCTCTTGTGGAGTGGAGAATTAAAGTGACAGGCAACTGGAAGTTCAAAGTCATAATTACGCACTGTTTCCTTTTTGCCATAGGTGCTATCTAATTGGCATTTAATCGCTTCTGTTTTGTGGCCAACCACAGATTCCCTTTTTGTTGTTATTCTTTTTCCCCTTACCCACCTTCACACATGCTTTAATCTGTAACATCTCTAAGCTTCCATTACTAATGAATAGTAACCAACATAAAACGTAAATACTTTTTTTCTCCAAAGATCACAGATGCAGTCAGTATTCCGAGCATTCACAGTATTTTGCTTTTGTGGAAGCTTGGTTTATACATTGCTGATCATCAAAATTAAAGATAGAACTGGGAACATTAGAAATAATGTGAATTATTTTCTGATCATAGTAATAGACAGATTATTCTCAAAAAACTGTTTCATTAATGCCTGTTTTTTGGAGCAAGCACATTTTCATCGTGAAGAGGGACTGCTCAGTAATTTAACAAGATTGGGAGGGAAAAGAGCTGAGGAATTAATGCATAAGCTGATTTTGTGCTTCTAACTGATATCTGGTATATAAATATAAGCAACAAAAGGCTCTTTTAATGCAATTAAACAGTCCTCTCACCTCTAACAGTGAATTCAAAAATAACGTCAATATGTGCAGTGTCACTTTGAAGGAGAATTGTTGGCATAGGCTCTACAGCACGGAAGATCCATGCTCACCGGTATAATTATTCTTAATCAAACTGTTCAGACATGATATGACACACCTCTGGGACATGCGAACCTTGGACCCAGATTTTTTTTGTTGCTGAGGTCGGCGCCGACAGCGTGGGTTCAATACCCGCACTTGTTGAGATTTAACGTGAAGGACTCTCGTTCTCAACTCGTCCCCTCACCTGAGGCGTGGTGACCCTTAGGTTAAACCAGCACCGGTTGTCTCTCTCTGATGAGAGAGCAGCCCTGTGGTCTGGTAACTATGGCGACTTTACATTGAGCGACACTACCTCTACACCACGAGACCGTTAGACTCACCATTATAGAGAGGGTAAACATATGCCTACTGAATGTCACAAGTACCTGTACTGTCACCTGCCCGGACTTGGGCAAAAGATGTGGGTGCAACGGCAGACCGCCGACCTGCAGGTGCCGCTGGAGTAGGCGGAACGGTCCCTTGGTCCCGGGGGAGGGATTGGAAGGCGGTCGCAGTGACGGTGACGCCTTATTTAAGCGCCGCCAGGCGGGGTGGGAGGGAGGTGGGATTCTGGTGTTGTGCAGTTGCGGGTAAAGAGAGCGTTAAGTAAGTTAGTGAGGCAGGGTGGTGTTTGGTGGCGGGTGGGAAAGAAAGGAAGAGATTTTGCATTAGCTGCAGGGCGGGAGGGTTAAAAAAGAAGGGGGAAATCGACCGGTTTTGGCCGTCACCATGAGCGGCGGAACGCCGTACATCGGCAGCAAGATCAGCCTCATCTCTAAGGCGCAGATCCGCTATGAGGGCATCTTGTATACCATCGACACGGACAACTCCACGGTGGCCCTGGCCAAGGGTGAGTGCGGGCTCCTGGCGCCTTCCTATTGTGCCACTGGGAGGCGTGGGCGTGAGCGTGGGGGTGGGGGCCTTGCTCACTGTTGAGGCATATTTGTCTCCCAACCTTATACCCGCTCGGACAAACACGGCCGTATTTGTTTTTCCTGTCTGTCCAATTACCGATGGCGCCTTTTGTCCCATTTTTGCCACCTGTCAGCTGGATAGATGTTTTAGGCTCCCAAGCCTGTTTGGATCCCCCTGCACTTGGTGTTTGGGGGAGGGGAGAGTCCACTTGTTTTCAGAATTTACTTTTTGCTCCTTTCTCCACGGCACGGATGAATTGTTGACTTCGCATTATTTCCAGTTGTTCTGTAGAGATACGTAGACTTGTTTATGGGAGTTTGCATTATTTGAGGTTTTACATGCAGTAAACGGTTCGAAATCAACTGACCACCCACCCCTACCGTCCTTGTGAGAAATCACGGGTCGGTGGTCGACGAAGTCGGAAAGGGCATTCATTGCTTTTAAAATATCCCAAGCTGTTATGATAGTACGTAGAATATGTTTGTAGCTCCGATACGCTTCTTTCCTTCTCCACCCCCGGCTTGGAATATAAATTGGTGTTCGATCAAGCGGCGATGTCCAAAATAATTACGGTATTAACTTACGGTAACATTCATTCTAAATCTGCATTGGAACCAGCTGACTTTTTTTCTAATTGTGCTAGAGGCAACGTCCTCAATCTCTTCTGTCCAATGTTATCCACTAAAGACAGATGCAGCGTTTTCAACCATTACCCTAACTCTCCCTTCAACATTTCCCTTGACGTTTAGCTTCCCCTCGTTTTGACAAAGTTTTCCCTAATTTTTCTTCACTTTTTGCCCTTTAATTTCTAATTCTCAACTGCATATTGTGTTCTACACGACTTTTTCTCTATGAATTTGTTGACCACTAAGCATTTAAAAACAATGTTGTTTTCTTCAATTATTTAGGGAGCTACGGCTTTGCATTTTTGTCCTTCTCATTGTGCTTGTTTTTACTTGAAGGCCTCCCATTGCTCACCTGTTTTTGAAATTTTGTTTCCAGTTAACTTCTTGATTTACTCCTTATCTTTCTCATAACTATTCTAAACCAAATGTGAGCACTGCTTTCCTAGATGTTCTTTCTGCAGCATATTGCACCTACTACAGGTCATTCCCCAGAACTAGATTTCATGCTGGTTCATTCCTTGTTGGGTTTTTAAATGGTCAATTAAAGTGAAGACAGTTATCTCAATGAAATTACCAAAACAGGGAGAAAGTCTGTTCCTACCTGGGTCTCGTGGATTCCTTTTTCCTTCCAGTTCCCCAAGCAGCAATAACATGACATCTTGGTGAATTAGGGGTATCATTCATGACTTATAGATGTAAGAGTAATCTTTTCTGAAAAATAGATTTGTGTAATGTCAGGTTATAATTAATATAACAATTGTTTTAGAGCTTTAAGACAGTTGAGATATTTGATTAGCCCAAGTGTACTGCAGATGTGGCTCATCTGTATTACTCTTTCAATCATTCCTTTTCACAAGCTGCCAGGGTTAGTTTTGAAACGTTTGACCTTATTAAATTTTGACTAGCTCTACCTAAAATAGATGAGCCTTTCTGCTCAAGTGTGATTGCTTTGCCATTGTCTGGTAAGTGCTGCATGGTCTGCAGACTTTTACCTTAAAACTGCAACTGTATAGCTGTACGTGGTGTTTATGTTGCAGAAATCAAAACAATTGACATTGTATTGTTGGTGATCTACCAGTAACAATTTGCTTTTTGAAATGTTTTTGCCCTGCAATAGTAATGCTTCCCAATTTGGATCCTATGGAATGCTAAGCTATCTCTTTGCTGTCTGTGATTTGGGTTGATTCTCTCCTAATGAGAATGTACTATTTACGTATAGAGTATTTCACTTTTGCTTAATCTGAGGTAGTTTGACATTATTCCCTGATTCAGTTACCTTACTAACTAGCTAGTTTTGCTGATTGACTAATCTTTGCACCTGAAACTCATTGACTTTCTGAGGGAAGGGTCATTGGACCCAAAACGTTAACTGATTTTTTTTTTCTTCACAGATGCTGCCAGACCTGCTGAGTTTTTCCAGCAACTTTGTTTTTGTTCCTCATTGAATGGATGTTTTGAAATTCAGAACCTTAAACAGGTTACTATTTAGGAATGGCTTTCATTTCCCCCTTCTGAAAAGTAATTTGAATAAAAGTTTTAAGTTTTAACTAATTCTTGTTATGTGGAATCATGGAGTCTTTGTAGACCTGTCAAGAATGTTATAGACCAGAGACTCTATTCGAGGAAATACTGTTATAATGTGGATTTATTTGCAACAGGAAAGAAATGTGGCCAGAAAAATCTTGAGGATAGCTGTCTCAAGTGAAGCTGGTGGTTGCTTAGAATGGATGAGAGACAAGATCTGATCCCTCATTTAAAGAACTATGCACTTGGTCAACATTATGCATTGTGCTCAATATTGAAGATAATTGTTAATTTTTTGTAAACTCAATTTGATATTGTTTCTTCAAGGCCCAAGAAGCAAGTGACTCCATTTTGATTTAACCTATTCCCCATCTCCTTACCTCCCCTCAATTCTGATGGTTTGCTTTGCCTTGCCTTGCCTATATGGACTTTGCTTGCCAATATTTGGTAACTACTAGTGGTAGTCGGTTTTTAAAGGAAGAAAAAGACATCATGGTGATTTTAGTGGGAAAGTTGCTCAGTTGTGTGGTAGCACTTCTGACTATTTAAAAGGAAATGATTAGGTGCAGTATTTGATGCCAACGAGGCAGTGTGCCATAATGTAATAAATGCATGTCACTCACTTAGAGGCATCAAACTCTATGAATGGTTCGGGTTTAGAGAAATTTAGGCCAAATGCTGGGAAGTGGGACTAGGTCACATTGGGATGTCTGGTTGGCATGGACAAGCTGGGCTGAAGGATCTGTTTCCTTGCAGTATGACTTTGATTCTGCTCAAAGACCTGTAAATGACATGGTACTGACTTGATCATAAAGATTGTAAGGAACCAATGTACTGGACTGTACTCGGCAATTCTACAAGGCAGTGTGACAAGGACAGACTTGTCAGGACAGAGATTGGGATCGGCTTGATGGTGAAACATTCTATCATTAGTGATATGAAACTGATCACAGCTGTATGATTTGAAAGATATGCAGTTTAATGCTGAAATCCTGACCATGCAGTCTCATTGCTTTTCAAATTGGTGGGGTTAGTTCCCATTCCTCTTCCCAACATGTTCAGTGTGAATGTTCTTGTCACAGATCACTAGATAGTGCTCACCACTCTCCTCAAAAGAAAGCTTTTGCTCTCACTGCAAGCTCTGAGCCAAAAACATATTACTGTTATCTTGGGAATTGGAGGCATGTGGTCAATTTCTGGCTGTGAACTCACTTGCAGAAAAGCATTGTAACATCATACACTGACTTAAAAATACTGTTACACTTGGAATGTAGTTTTTAATCACTGAATTATGTACATTTTAACCTTTTTAATTCCAAATGCTGATGGCTATGGCAAATGAAAGGATCTCAATCTTCTGATTGTAGCCAGATGTTAGTTTCTTGTTGTAGAAAGACATTTGGATCTTGAAAAATGACTGCATTTGTCATTTTTAATAGGAATTATCATTTTTGTTTTGATTTCAAGATAGCTTCAAGCTTTAACTGGTATTTATGAATCCATGAAATTTTGTTGGGTTAGATCTGAATTAAGACATTTCATCTTTGCTTTGGTAGTGCGATCATTTGGAACAGAAGACCGCCCCACAGACAGACCTGTCGCTCCAAGAGATGAAATCTATGAATATATCATCTTCCGTGGCAGTGATATCAAAGATATTACTGTCTGCGAACCTCCCAAACCACAACCCCAAGATCCTGCAATAGTACAGGTGAATTACTGAAATTATTCAATACAAAGATATCAAGCATTTTTGGTACAACCGTCGGCTTCATTCCAGTTGCTAGATGTCAGTAAACTGAAAATTCGTTTAGATGGATTGATATCTATCACTCTTTTTTAAAAAAAAATCTATTTACTCACCTTAGAGATAAAAGGTACTGCAGATGCTGGAGAATCCGAGATAACAAGCATGGGGCTGGATGAACACAGCAGGTT
>JAHRHZ010000088.1:9260917-9345978 GCA_024137785.1 Ginglymostoma cirratum
AAACTTGACGTTTCGGGCCTAGGTTACCGAAACGTCAAGTTTTCCTGCTCTTATGATGCTGCTGGACCGCCGTGGTCATTCCAGCCCCATGCTTATTTACTCACCTTATTTAGCTTTGTTATGTAAATGTTCCATCTCTTTAAGGTAGGTTGACATTCATTTCTTGAAGTGGAACCCAAAGACTTTTTTTCACTTGTTTCAAATTCATCCACTGATACCTTGGGTCACTGTCCATGGGCAGCGATGTAACTCTGCATCCTAACTTTCTTAGTTAAGCCTGTAAAAATCCAGTTTAGCTGTCTTGTTTCCAGTGTGTGAAGTACCATTCTTTACAAGAATTTTGTTTTGTGAAGACATTGGCCAGAATTAGAAATTTATACCCGGCCTTTGGATGTAAAAGTAAATCAAACTACTGACACCAATATGCTACACTGAACTCTTAGCTACTCATGGTTTTACTTCAAAAATGTGGATGGCAATTCCCTTTTGATAGGATAAAGATTGTGCTCATTCAAGTCTTTATTGTTTTGCCAATGTCTTTTTTTCATGTGAAAGTGTGTAATTAAGTTTTACACTTAATTGTAGGGAAAAGCGATTATATTTGTCTGTACCTGTAACACTCAGTAATGACAGCATCTTCCTTCTAGTCTTCGTTGAGCGCTTCGTCAAACACTTCATTTCAGCCTCCAACGTCATACAGTCCATTCCGTAGTATGACTCCATATAACCAGTTTGCTGGAGGAGGATCTCTGGTTGGACAGCAGTATGGCAGTTCTGTGGGTCTAGGTTTGTGTGCTTTCTTTATTTGCTGAGCAATACATCTGATGGATTAAGGGTTTTACGTTGAATTGCACTTTTTGTTTAGATTATGATGAAGTTAACAATTTTTGAGCAGAATTATTGGAAGTATCAATAAATAATAGCCTGACAGATTTTACATTCTTGAACTAGCAAATAACTAGTAATTAAAACTTTGAATGTTTGACAAGTCTTAGATTTTAAAATTTAGATGTAGCAAACCAACTTTCTGACCAAACTTTTAATTTCCAATGAAGTAAGATTCATCCCCTATCAGTGATGTAGTTTTGAATTTACAGCTGTAATTTTTAAGTGACCATTTGGTACTAACCACTGGAACATACACAGCCTCTTCAAATTGTTGCCAGTGGAGTTGCTCAAGCCTTTAGTTTTGAATTGCTTTCTGAAATACTCATGTCTGACTTTAAGTCCTTAATATTAAGGATGTCCCTTAACATCTCAATGTCAATCTGTAAATGCCTTCAATCGTTAAGTTTATCATTGTACCGTCATACATGTCGAAAACATTGTGCACAAAATTGTAAATAGCTTAATCCTTTTTTACAATTCAGTTAGTGCAACTGTCAAATTCTGGGAGTGAATATTAGCTAACATCAAATATGTTGAGGTAGGATTTTTCATTACTAAACTTGTTCAACTACTTTGAGTAATTCAGTTTACCAATTTAGTTTAGTATTTTTTGAGCCTTGAAGCCGGACCCCTTTTAATCCTAAGACTAAAAAGTTCTGGTAGTTTCAACTTAACCATTTGTCGGCATCTATAGATTTTTTGACTTAATGTAATCTGAGATTGGGTTTGTAGAGACCATTTGAGGTTAACAATTGATATGCTATGAAAATATTTATTGTTGTAAAACAAGCTGGAGTAGTGCAAGTGTATTCAAGCTTCATTCTGTGCAATAATAGTGCATCCAGTTTAGATGAGCAATTGGGATTCACTTTGTAATAGGACAGCAAGCATGACTTAAGTAATTTGGAAAAATACTTCATTATCTGGGAAACCTCCAACTCTTTGGGAGGACTACATTGTATTCTTGACTTTTTTAATTCAAGGAATAGTTGATTTAAACGTTCTTGCCTGGATGTTCTTCAACTAGCAACACATGATTCTGATATAATTTTGCTAATTGCATACTTGCACTACTCTGATTTTGCCCTTGCATTTTCACCAAGTGGTGTATAATTGATTGTTCTGAAAAGTTTTCTACAGGTTTTGATGCTAGATGCATTTGAGGTTATTGTAAATTGTCTCTGTAGAATTTGAGGATACATAATAACTTTAATATTAAAATTTTGGCAGCATTGATCTTCTGGTTCCCTTTTCTTTCCTTCCTGAACTTTTAACAGGATGTTCAACACCCACCCAAATCACAACTGTTTCTCACTCCTCCAGTACTGATAGTCCTCCCTCACCACAACCAGCCTTTACAGAGCTTGAAATACCACCTGATCCAGCACCCTTGCAGAAAAGCCAACTGATTCCTCAGGGTAACGTCTGACTGTAGTGTGCTTAGGTTGTTTATCTGTTACTTCAATGCTAAGCAGTTGTCAACCTGTCTTAGTTTAAAATGTCTATGTACAGCATGTGCTGGTTTGGAGTTTTATTGTTGAAGCAACTTTTATTTTAACTCACCATCTTTTGAGCCATGCCATGATGAAACCTGCTTATGATCATACTTGCACAATTCCAAAACAGCAGTTCAAATGGATCCTATTCATTCTAAGTTTCACCTAAATTGACAGCAGCATGATATGATTTTATGCATCCAAATGTGCAAACCTTCCAATGAAAATTGTTAAATGAAGATTCAGTTTTGTTAACGTTGATTTGCTTGCCTTGTTTCTACTGTTTTGGAACCTTATTGCTAATGTCTTTAGTTTGCTTTGTGAATTTCTGCCTCTTTATAAACCAGCATTAACATTTAACTGGCAAGCTTATAAGTGGTGAATATGGACAAATGATTTCTTAGAAATGTTTAGTAATTTGAAATTCTGAGCATTTTATTTGAAGCTGCCATTTATTGTAATCAAAGCTACTTAAAATTCCTTTTTTGTAAAACATTTTATTGAATTAGTTGCTTTGGATTAAGCATTTATGGTGTTGCTAGGAAGATGGGACAGTACTTGTAATCTCCTTGCTGTACTACAGATTCCATTACAAAGGAAAAAGTAATTAGTGGAAGCAGACTAGCGCAAATAGCAACAGGCCATTTGGTTATCTTGTTTTGGTCGAAGCTCCAATATAGTTTATTAGCACTAGCTTTTGAGGTGACTTTTTAAGATATCCTGTATTTGAATAGGAAGCAAGGTTGACCCCTCCAGTAACCACTCAGTTGCAAATTTCCATTGGAAAGTTTCTGGAATTTCGATAATGTATTTCTTTTGTATGTATATTCTTTCAGAAACTAAATGATTTCAATAATAGTGACAATACTCTGGGTTCTAGACATCTGAATGGTGATATATGGAATATCAATAATGGCTTCAATGTGAAGAATTAGGGTTTGCTATGAGTATCTGCTCAAGCTGCCTTAGTCGCTGGGGTGGCGGTGGTATGAAAGAGACATGCATGGCAGGCTAGTTATGAAACTTAGATCCAGGGAGAGATAGTAAGAACTGCCGATGCTGGAGTCAGATAAGTATGGAGCTGGAGGAACGGAGCAGGAAAGCTGACGTTTCAGGCCGGGACCCTTCATTTCTGAAGAAGGGGCCTGACCCGAAACGTCAGCTTTCCTTCTGTGCTGCCTGGCCTGCTGTGTTCCTCCAGGTCCACACTTATGGTACTGCCTTATGATCTGTATTAGCATTGTCTTCAGCATGTGTATGTATCTCGAGTTCAAATGTATTAATTGTAGAGCACTTTGTCCTAATTATTCCATAGATGAAACTGGCACAATACTGTGCCATGTAATTTAGCCCATTCAGTGTTTTTTAGTGGTGTTAAATAGAATGTCAGTACACAAGTGGAATTGGAATAATGGGAGACAAAAGGTTCACAATGTAGTTTCTATCTGTATTTAATTTGCTCATGGTACAGCTATTATTTCACCCTTGCTGCCTTGACTGAAAATCTAGTCCCAGTATTAGTACATATACAGTGTGAGGTCAGGTGTAAATGGACTTGAACTTCTGCACTCTGAACATGTCACCTGATTCTTGATGCCTCTGGATACTGTTGTAGGTTAAGGATGGCAGGGAGCTGGTGACTGGCACAACTCAATTTCATTAGTTGAGTGTATGTTAAGCTTGAAAACCAGTTAGCAATTTTGAAACAGGAAGAAGGAGAAACAATGTGTCAGATTTGTTGAGTTTGGCTGTGTTGTGACCACAGAGACCTATTTGTACTCTTCAATGTAATGTGAAAATGTTGTTTAATTGGAGAACACAATTCAGTCTTTTTAACGCAGTAGTATAGAAATTACAATGCCAGATCTGAGGGTTGGATTGTTTGTTTTTTGAGGGGTTTTGTTTGGAGCTTTGAGGTGCATGAACCTGCTTGCATCATTTGTGTATCAAGTGACTTGAAGATCTCAAACTAATTAATGGGTAAAGCTGTTTGGATGAGAGCAGCCTCCCCTGATATTTTTAGAGGCTAACATTAAACTCTAGGTTGGGAGGCTGTCAAATGCAGAGTGGCACTGCAAGTGAAAAGAAATACTATCAAAGACACCAGGTGTTACTGTCCAAGAGTTTATTACCTGGAAATAATAGCAACGGTGCTGTTGGTGATGGATCTATCTTAATTGTTAATCTTATTGTGCTGTACACCATGACGTGAGGCTTTCCAATATGCTTTCCAGCTCCAGGTTACTGGTGCTGAACATGTATGTATCTCTTGTTCCAGGGAGATCTCATTTGACAACTCATGCCATAAGGCAAATGGAATATGCCCTTTTTTTTTTTGGGAGGTCGGGTGACGGGAGGCATTCCTCAGGTTCACAGTTCGATTATACCCACAAAGTCGTCAAAGGACCAACCAGACGGCAAGCTAGATTTTTGAAGCTTCCACTTGCAATGCTCAGCTCATGTGACTAGTACATCACACATTGCAAGTTTCACATTATGCTGGCAGCACTCATTAATACCGTTATCCTTTGACAGTCCCTTATGCCAATTATATTAAACTCAACATTAATGGTGGTTGCTATAGGGAAAAGTTATTCCTGAATGTGTGGGACCTAATATCTGTACAGCACCTAGCTATGAATATGGAAATCAGTTACAGCCCATTGTCATCTAGTAATGCGTGCCTGCATTAATCTGACCATTGCCATTGAAGAGTGACCTTTATGCTTCACCTGCAGATTTATTTGGTGCTCTTGAGTTATCTATGAGCTCCTGTCCCTTTCTTACCCAGCTGCAACTGAACAATTGAAAGCTGCATCGTTGATTATCAGCATTGGTAAGCTGGACCAGCCCACTACTCATGTGAGCACTTTCATTCTGCTTTAAGCAGATTTATCCAGGATTCTCTGTTAAGAGGCTGTTCTCTGTCACCAATTCCAGCTACATGCAGTGCTACTGTCTTCACTGCTCCATGCTCATTTTCAAATGATGTAAGACTTTGGTGTAGAGGAAAAAATGCAGCAAGACCTAAGGTTTGCTCAGATCATTCTTAATCCCTCTACAAAGTTAGAGGCCTGCCACTCAGCTGTTGCTTGGCATTTGCCCTTCACTAAGCACTTACAGCATTGGCCTCCCCTGTCATACTCCAATTTGTTTTGTACTTGATGGCCAAAATGTTCTTGAAGTGAGAGGCTTTTTTGGTGTTTTTTTTTTTAAAACTCTAATTTCATTTTTAGGCTGGCTTATTCTAATTTCTGTGTCCTGGCTATGGCTAAATATTGAGAGGTGACTCTGGAGTTTCTTTGACCAATTGTGGTCAGAAACCAATCGGACTCTAAAATGGTGGTCTTCCCATTCCATCTGCAAATTAATCTTGCTTGTAAAGGATTTTACAAGCGTTTTAAAATGAAACCTACACTAATTTATAGTGCTAATCAAACAATTTTATAGCTGTTTATCTTTGAAAGCTGTGGCTGTTTTTTTTTGTAATTTGATAAACTTTAACTGAGGTGATGGTGAATTCTGATTAATGCTTCTTTGTAAGTGATATGGCTGTGGCCTTGATTTGGTGATAAATACAAATGTAGCTGCGTTCTAAAAGAATGTAAAATGCAGACAAGTATTTTTGAACTCCCTTCCTATTTATTGTCAAATATCCCTGGCGAGGTCATCAATCTGCCTACCTGTACAAGATGACAAGGTTAATGCTGGCCCCAATAGTTCATGCCCTGTCTGCAATCAGAATCTGTTTCAGAAGGATATTATGATGACCAGGTAGTTTAAAACCAGGGGTTTGCAGTTTAAGGATATGGGGTGAGCCATGAAGGACTGAGCTGAGGAAAAATCTCTTCACCCAGAGTGTGGTGAATCTGGGGGATTCACTGCCATAGAAAATGTTTGTGGTCAAAACATGAATGCTTTCAAGAAGGAGTTCTATTTCTTCGGACTAGATTTCTCCTATGTTATAGGGAGAATGGAACAGAACACGAAATAGGATGATCAGGCCGAGCAGGCTCGAAGGGTCAAATGGCCGAGCTGACTCTTTTTGTTTCTCAGTTGGAAGTGGACAATGCTGCCAAGAATGCATTTATTAGTGATGGAGGAAAGTGGCTAAGATTTGTTTTTTAAACTGGAGATAATTTAACACTTGTGTATTACAAGTTACTTTATTAGTCCAACTAAAGTTACCCAAATCTGGCTTTAAATAGTGTGGATTGCTTCATTTTTAGAGAAACTGACCACTGGGTCAAACGATGGCTGTTTAGAATAGCCTTGCATAGGAGGAAAGTTCCTTGCTGTCCGAGAGAAGCAAACTGCTGAGTGGTTCAATATCTAGATTTGCCCTAGATTTCTAAATATCTAGAAGTCTAAACCTGCTTTTACAGTTTAAATCAGGACATGAAAAATTTGTAGGATATCAGCAAAATAGTTCTGTATTATAAATTGCTATGCAATTCTGGGCATCTATTATATGACATGTAGCATTGTTTAATTGGCACAAAAGTAACGTGACCAAAATTTATACCTATGTAGCTACAAATTGGAGTATTGGACATTTTTTATTAATTGTCAAACCCTTGATGGAACTCCGACTCTTGGGACTAAAGTAATATGTGCATGCTTGAAAGTGCTGTGTAGATACAGCTGTAATATGAGAAGATACATCTCTATTTGTTGCAAAATGTAAAAATAATGCATCTTTCTGCATGCATAAATGTGATTCCAAAACTCAGTACAAGATGGGTGTACCTTTGCTCAAAAGAACATTAACATTTCGAAGCCATTTAATCTTTCAAATGCATTTTTTTGGGTGGGAGGTAGGGTGACTAAAGGGGAAGACAGTCCATGTTGTAACCAGGGAAGTAAAAATGGAACTAGACTCAAGTTTCCATACTGTTAGTACGGTTATTTGGGTTGGTGATGGCCTACTGGTGTTATTGCTAGACTCTTAATCTAGAAACCCAGCTAATGTCCTGGGGACAGGGTTTGAATCCCACCACAGCAGATGGTAGAATTTGAAATAAAGTTCTATAAAAGTCTGGAATTAAGAGTCTACTGATCACTATGAAATCATTGTCAATTGTTGAAAAATCCCATCAGGTTCACTGATTTTTTTTTTTCACGGAAGGAAATCTGACATCCTCACCTGGTCTGGCCTACATGTGACTCCAGACCCACAGCAATGTAGTTGACTCTCAATTGCAGTCAAATGGTCTAGCAAGCCACTCAGTTGTACCAATTGTAACAAAGTTTCAAAGAAATGAAACCGTGGATCACCTGGCATTGACCTAGGCACTGGAAAAGACAACGACAGAAACAGCCCTGTTGATCCTGCAACATCCTCCTCACTATCATCTGGGGGTTAGTGCCAAAACTGGGAGAGTTGTCTCTCGGACTAGTTAAGAAACAGCCTGACAGTCATACTCTCAGAATCATACCTTACCAACAAGGTCCCAGGCACCACCATCACCATCCCTGGATATGTCCTGTCCTACTGGCAGGACAGACCCAGCAGACGTGGCAGCACAGTGGTATACAGTCGGGAGGGTGTTGCTCTAGGAGTCCTCAACATTGACTCCTGACCCCATGAGGTCTCATGGCTTCAGGTTAAGCATGGGCAAGGAAACCACCTGCTGACTAACATGTACTGTCTTCCCCTAGCTGATGAATCAGTACTCTTTAATGTTGAGTACACTTAAAGGAAGCACTGAGGATGGCAAGGGCACAAAATATACTCCAGGTGAGGGTTTTCAACGTCCACTATCAAGAGTGGCTCAGTAGCAGTACTACTGATCGAGCTGTTTTGGTCCTAAAGGACGTAACTGCTAGACTGGGTCTGCTGCAGGTAGTCAAGGAACCAACGAGGGAAAAACGTACTTGACTTCATCCTTACTATTCTGCCAGCTGGAGCTGCATCTGTCCATGACTGTTGGTAAGAGTGACCATCGCACAGTCCTTGTGGAGACGAAGTCCCACCTTCACATTAAGAATAGCTTTGATCGTATTGTGTGGCACTATCACCGTGCTAAATGGGACAGACTTCACACAGATCTAGCAGCTCAAGACTGGGCATCCAGGAGGTGCTGTGGACCATCAACATCAGAATTGTACTCCACAATCTGTAACCTCATGGTGCAGTGTATCCCCCGCTCAACCATTACCATCAAGCCTGGGGATCAGACTGATGAAGAGTGCAGGATAGCATGCCAGGAGCAGCACCAATCATATCTGACGATGAGGTATCAACCTGGTGAAGCCACCAAACAAGCCTACTTGCATGCCAAATAGTGAAAGCAGCAAGTGATAGAGCTAAGCGACTTCCTCCAACCAATGGATCAGATCTAAGCTCTGCAATCCTGCCACATTCAGTCGTGAATGGTGGTGGACAATTAAACAATTCACTGGGGGAGGAGGCTCCTCCAATATCCCCATCCTTCCTGATGGAAGAGCCCAACACATCAGTGCTGTGAATACTTCAGCCTTTTCTTCTGCAGTCTTCAGCCAGAAGTGCCGAGTGGATGATCCGTCTTTAGCCTCCCCCAGTCATCCTCAGCGTTACAGATGCCAGTCTTCAGCCAATTTGATTCACTCCATGTGACATCAAGAAACGGTTGGAGACACTGGATACTGCAAAGGTGACGGGACCTGACAACATTCAGGCAATGGTACTGAAGACCTGTGATCCAGAACTTGCTGCTGCCCTAGTACAGTTGCAACACTGGTATCTATCTGGCAATGTGGAAAATTGCCCAAGTATGTCCTGTATACAAAGCAGGACAAATCCAACCTGCCCAATTACTGCCCCGTCAGTAAAGTGGATGGTGCTATTAGCACCTGCTCAGTGATGTTCAGTTTGGGTTCTGCCAGGGCCACTCCAGCTCCTGACCTCATTACAGCCTTGGTTCAAACGTAGACAAAAGACCTGAATTTGAGGTGAGGTGTGTGACAGCTCTTTATCAAGGCTGCATTCAGCCGAGTTGTGGCATCAAGAAGCCCCTAGCAAAATTGGAAGCAATGGACATCGGGGCAATCTGTCTGGTAGTTGGAGTCATACCTATTGCATAGGTAGATGGTAGTGGTTTTTGGAGGTCCGACATCTCTGCAGGAGTTCTTCAGGGTAGTGTCCTCAACCATCTTCATCAATGGGCACCCCCCATCGTCAGATCAGAAGTGGGCATGTTTGCTGACGATTGCGCATTATTCAGCACCATTCGTGACTTCTCAGATACTGAAGCAGTCAGTGTTCAAATGCAACAAGATCTGGACAATACCCACACTTGGGCTGACAAGGGGCAAGTGACATTTGTGTCTCGCATACCAGGCAGTAACAATCACCGATAAGAGGCAATCTAACCACCACCCCTTGACTTTCAATGTCATTACCATCACTGAATTCCCCCACTATCAACATCCTGGGGTTATCGTTGACCAGAAATTCAACTGGACTTGCCACATACAGGTGTCTACAAGAGCAGGATAGAAGCTAGTATTACTATGATGAATAACTTGCCTTCTAACTTCTCAAAGCCTATCCGCCATCTACAAGGCACAAGTCAAAAGTGTGATGGAATACTCCCCACTTGCCTGGATGAGTGCAGCCCCAACAAGACTCGAGGCTTGATGCCATCCAAGATAAAGCAGCCTGCCTGATTGGCACTCCATTCACAAGCGTCCACTCCCCCCTCCACCTGCACTCAGTAGCAATGTGTACCATCTGCAAGATGCGCTGTGGAAATTCACCAAAGCTCCTCAGACAGCACTTTCCAAACCCACGACTACTTCCATCTAGAAGGACAAGGGCAGCAGACAAATGGGAATACCACCACCAGAAAGTTCCCCTCCAAGCCACTCACCGTCCTGACTTGGAAATATATTACCATTCCTTCACTGCTGGGTCAAATTCCTGGAATTTCCTCCCGAATGGCATTGTGAGCCAACCTGCAGCAGGTGGACTGCAGTGGTTCAAGAAGGCAACTCACTACCACCTTAAGGGCAACTGAGGATGGGCAAGAAATGCTGGCTGGCCAGCCAGCAGCGCTCACATCCCAGAAATTTTTTTCTATTCATTTGTGAAGTGAGGTAAAGAAGGATGACTAGGATAGTTTATTGACAAGTGATATAGCATGCCACTTGTGATTTTGAAGACTGATAGGGCATAGGAGCTTAGGGAAGCTGGGCTCATTTGGGAAGCAACGTACTCAGGACTCTTAAAGTTGTTAGCACAATTTTGCAAGAAAACTGGGCTCAAGAATTTGTGTTAATGGTGAAGATGCTTTAGTTTGAGTTTGTGACAGGCAGAGTAAACAGAACAAAGCCATTTAGTTTTGTTTTGACTTCAGCTCAGAGTGATACAAAGAATAGGTAACAAGCAGATTTTTCTCTCGGGTATTTCTTCCAATTCAGAGGAATTGATCAACTTAAGTTGTATCTGAGTCTCTGGAGTTTCCAAGCCAGAGAGGTTGGGATAGAAATCAAATTGCTAGAACTGTGTGGTTTAGGCCAGCAAACCTTGAAAAGAACAGTAAAATTAGTTGTACAGTTCAAAGTTAAACTTTTTGGATGTTATTTTTCTGGCATTGAGTCTCTGCATTGGGCATTGGTGGGAGTGTTTGAAACTTTGGGATGGTTCTGACTGAAGTGTGTGTATATAGCTTGTTTTACACCTCTGTAATAAACTTCTGTTCAGAACATTGCAACCTCATGACTTTTTTTTGACTAACCGCCACAGTAACCGACTGCAAAACTAAATATGATCTATCATTCTGGGATCTGGCTTGTCTAGTATTACAGTCACATGGAATCATAACAGTTGACTGTTTAAATGAAGACCAGGAGGGAACTTCTGTCAAATTTTGGCAGGTGAGTCTTGTGGAGAAATTAGTGAAGGATATTCGTGCAGGGGGGTTCTTGGAATGTATGCAGTGACTTAGGGGAAGCAAGTGAAGTGACAAGCTGAAAGAATGGTACCAAATTTCAAAGTCAACACATTCCCATACTTGAAGATAAAGAAGATATCAGAGTAGGATTTAAGATGACATTGTATATGGGAGAAGCTGCATTTCTGGGGGTTTAAAGTGTTGACCCAACTAGTATGTAAAGTGTGTAACTTACTCTTGTTAAGTAGGACAGTTGCAGTGGACTAATGACGTAAATCGTGAGAAAGCTGGTCTTTAATGATTTTTTTTTTTTTTTGCCCTCATTTTAGTGATTTGTACTTTTTAGCCCATAGTACAAATTATGTAATGGGGTGTTTCAGGAAAATGTACAATATCAATTCGTAAAGCACTTTTTTGCAAGAAGTTTTTCTGTTAACCCCGTTGTTAGTTTGACCAATGAGGATGTTTTCTGAGCTAAATTCAGACAAATTTAGAATTTTTGAACTAAAGCAGAACTAAATTTTTTTTGGGTGTTCTAGGATTCAATTGATTCCCAATGTATGCATTCATTGGCCTTCAGACTTTAAATGCATTAATCATTTTTCCAATAACTAACCAATGGCAACCCCTTAATTTATTACTGCTGTGTAATATTTGTTATTTCTTTTGCCCATGTTATGCTTTAAATGAAACCAGCATCTCCAATGCGTATAGTCTGTGCCCTGTATCTGTTGCAGACACTGAAGTGAATTTTGTCTATTCAGCAGCTACTGGTTTTCCGTTTTTGCCACCAAGGCAAAGTCCTATGGTAGAACAAGGTGTGCAGACGAGCCCTATAGAGGGTCTTAATCAGAAGAACTTGCAACAGGACAAAATGCCTGCCAGCATAAATCAGCAGTCTGTTGGACCAGAGCAAAGAAAAGGTAAAAGCTCTTTGGACCTATCACAGCCATGTAAGGGATGAATTTTCATGTATAAATCTTGTTTGCAGTAAAATTACTAGCAGTCAAATCTATTACTACTGTTCATTTGATAACTTGAGCCAGGCATTAATATACATTCAATGCAGTGGTATCATCCAGTTGCTGAATTCATGGTCAATGATTTCTACCATTTCTATCTTTTTCTCCCAGTTGTACAACCGACGCCACAGCCAAGTCAATCTCAAGTGAATGATGAAAATAAAAAACCTCAGCCTCAAAGGAGGAGATCAGGTAATCTATTCATCTACAGGCTTGTAGGTTTTACAAGACGACTGTCTCTTTTTAAAGCATGAGTTTTTAAGAATTTGGTTTCTTCAAAAGCAGCAACTGTTGTATAGTGTGCAGTGGATTCAGTGCTAAATGCAAAACTGACACCTGAAAAGATGAAATCAGTAACTGCCTGTGAATTGATTATTAGATGCTCAAAATAGGGTTGTAGCCAGTTTGTTCTGCATCCATGAGACAGGTTGTCATTTAAACATGCACGTTTTTCTGTAATCCAATTTCATTGTATCAATTTCCCAATTCTAACAAATTGACATTGTTTATCAGTTTGAAAGTCAGGTGAATTTAGGAGGCTGATGCAGGAGAAGGTGTTTTTGAAGAAAGCCTCGTAAGTATGTATTGAAGTAAAGATGTCAAAGTAGTCTAAATGTTGATTCTGCATTTGGGTTAGTGGTTAGGAATGATGTAGGGCGTCTTGCTGGGGATAGGGAATGCACAGTCAGGAATAAGATGAAGAAATGGAAATGAAAAATATGAAGTGAACCAGTGCGGATGTGATCTAAGCATAATTGAAGCTTATGGTCCTTATTTCTTTTATCCAGAGGTATTATCTTGCATGACTTTATTCCCCGTCACCAAATCACCTGTTTCTACTTGATTTACATGCCAGTTAAGGGCAATGCAGGCCATCAAAGAACAGGGAAGACTTGTGGTTTTTTTTAAATGTTCTAATCAACCTGTGCAGATGTTATCTCTCACCTGTAGAGCAGGTAGGACTTGAACTTGGGCTTCCTGGTCCAGAGGTTATCACTACCACTGTGCAAGAACCGTAGGCTTATGGTCTTTTTTTAACCTTGAAAGAAGAAATGCACCTATGTAAAGTGCTGTATAAAATGAAGGATGATCAGAAGACTGGTGCAGGTGAAGAGAAGTGGTGCACAGTGACATTGCACTGTAGCAGGTAGATTCGAATGCAAGTTTAAGACTTGTCTCCAATATTTATAGGTCAAATTTTATAGGGGTGTATTTAATTTCAAATTTAAGTAGACTTATCTCTTCAAATATTTTACTCCTTTTAGTCTTCTCTTCATTCCTCTTTTCCCTCCTCCCTCCCCTCTTCTTTCAGAAGAATGTAATTCTCATTGGCCAATGTTCCTCAATTAATCAACTGCACCAAAACCAGAATGGACCAAGGATTTGATGGTTTGTGGGTCTGGTGCATATATTGCTATCAAAGATCATGTTATCTTTGTGTGAATCAAGTTGTTTGAGATACAAGAGTAATTAAAAAATGCAAGTTTAGTTCTGCCCTCAGTCCATTTGTAGTTCTTGACACTTTATTTTAAAATTGAATCGTAATAGATTATTATCTTGAGTTCACAACGTATTATCTGGCAGTTGCTACGTTCTGAGTTTGCATAATTAGTCTTGCATCTAATGGGCTATGATAGCTTTTTTGAGCTCTGGTGTTGTCTAATTTGGAGTCTTGAGAAATGTAAGTGATCCATTGAACCTTGCTGTGTTGCTGCGGTATTTGAGTTGCAGCTCTGCACATTTCTTCAAAAACAACAGATTTTTATGGTGAATACATCATAGGGCCACTAGGGTATAGAAATGGGCAGTCCAAACTGAACTGGAGCTTTCAGGGAGAATTCCCCTCCTGTCCAGGTTTGAGAATCTATTACCAATGTAATGTTGATCTAAGAGCTTGGACAAAATACTAGGAGGGCACGCTTAAAGGCAGAGTTTTTACAGCTCAAGAAGAGGCCCTTCAGCCTATTGAGTCATCAAGCATCTATTTATTCTAGTCCCATTTTTCATCACTTGGTTCATTAGTGTTTCAAGTGCTGACTATCCTTCATTAGTCCTTGCTTCTCCTAATGGTGATTTAATGCTGTGCTTTTTCTCCCCAATAGTTACCATATTATCGATAGACTCACTGGCCTGTGTAATTTCCTAGGTTATCCCTACCACCCTCCTTGAATTATACCACATTAGCTGTCATCCACTTTAGGACTCCCCTTATGGCCCAAGAGGATATGAAAATTTCAGAGCCTTACAATTTTCTCTTGCCCCTCACAGCCTGGGAGACATCTCACCTATGCTTGGGGATTTATCCATTTTAAAGCCTACTAAAAACTCTGTAATACCTTCTCATACTTGGAAAAAATTTGCTAAGTATGTAATAGTCCCTGATTTCCTCTGCCCTCATTGTCCTTCCCTAGAGTGAATAGAGATGTAAAATACTTACTTAAATCCTCAGTTATGTTTTCTCGCTCCACAAAGGTTGCCATTTTGGTCCTTCAGAAGCCCCGCACACTTCCTTGTTCTCTTGTCCCTGATGGTTTAACAAAAATTTCAGTCTTTTATAGTATCTGCCAGTGTTCTCATGTACCTCTTGATCTTGTCATGTATCATTTTATGTAACCCACTGTGCATTCAATTTTTCAATGGTATCTGCTGTTTTGAGCCCTCTATCTACCATAAGCTTCATTATTTTTCTTTATAGTCTACATCTCTTGACATCAAGGTTTCTCTGAACTTGTTCCCACAAACGTGAAGGTGAAACCATGTTGGCCCCATGCTGTCACTTCTATTTTCTTTGAATAACTCCCATTACTGAGGATTTTCTTGCAAGTAGCTGCTTCCAGGCCACATTGGCCTGATCATGTTAAAATTAACCCCTCTTTCTGGTCCAACTTTGTGCTTATCTAATATTAAATATCATTGAATTTTGACATTGTTACCAAAATGCTCTTACACTCATGTCTGCTACTTGCCTTGTTTTGTTCACTAAAATTAGGTCCAGATGGGAAACACCATCCCACCTTGTAGGATTTTCTGCATGCTGGGTTATAAAAAGCTCTCGGGCACGTTAAGAATTCTGTCCCTTCTAAGCCTTTCAACCTGTCTATCCCAGTTAACACTGAAGTCAAAATCCCCTATGGTGGTTATCCTATTACATTTTGCATTTGAGATTTAGTTACAAATCTAAAAAGAATCCTCCTGGTATTTGAAGTCTTGACACCTGTTAGTATGTTACACCTGATTTTCTACTTGTGGAACTACCTTGATTCTATAGCTATGGATGGTTTGTCTCCGCTTTCTGCAAAGCTTCAATATGTACTAGAAAGAATATAATGCCGGAGAAGTTTCAGGAGCGATTAACCAGGATGTTGCCTGGTATGGAAAGTTTGAGTTATAATGAAAGGCTGGATAGGATGGAATGACTTTGACTGGCACATAGGAGGTTGAGAGGAGACCCTATAGAAGTTTATAAAATGAGGGGTGTAGATAGAGTTAATGGTAACTGTCTTTTCCCTAGGATGGGGATTTCAAAGTTAGGGGCACGCTTTTAAGGTGAGAGGAGAGATTTTTAAAAAACAGACATGAGGGCCAAGTTCTTTAAGTGTGGTTCACATGTGGAATGAACTTCTTGAAGTGGTAAACGTGGGTACAATTATGTTTAAGACATTTGGATAAGTACATTAATAGTTTTTGGAGGGATATCTGCCTGGAGTAGGCAGATGGGACTAGCTCAGTTTGGGATTATGTTCAATGCAGATTGGTTGGACTGAAGGGACTGTTTCTGTGCTGTATGACTATTTTAAAATACTGAACCGATATCGAGACCATTAAAGTCTATTGTGAAACAGCTAGCTATAGTTTACATATGTCCACATCTTCAATTGTTTCCTGCATCCGATTCCCAAGAATTTCTAGCCACAACTGACTAAAATCAGTCTTTAAAATTCAAGTCGATTTTTAGCAAAGTTTAAAAAACGTTTTCTGCTTTGTGGAATATGGGAATGCTGCTTCTTTCAACTGGAGTTTAAAATTTCCACCTGATCTTACTGTAAGGAATTATAACTATTTTAGGCAACAGAAGAGTCCGGAACCGTGGCAGAGGGCAAAACTTTTCTGGAAACAATAAAGAAGCAACAATGAAATTTGAAGGTGACTTTGATTTTGAAAGTGCAAATGCTCAATTTAATAAGGAGGAGTTTGAAAAGGAGTTCCAAAACAAACTCAAAATTAAAGGTAAATTATCACACTTTTTCTCATAGTTTGACTGAAGTTACAATGAATTGTGCAGAAACATTATTGGATTTTTTAAAAACATGGGCGTTACTGGCACTTGTGGTTTTAACTTCTGTTACTTTTAAAGACGATGGACACTTGAGCAGAATTTATATGGCATCTTTTAATGTGATAGGGATTCTGCAGGAATGTTAATGCAGACACAACAGGTCAAATACGCTCTTCCCAGCTAACAATTTTAAGATTTTTCTAGTCACCCAAGATATTAGGACAGAATATTTATGGAGTGCCGTAAAGTAAGGAAGCAAGATAAAGGAACTGAAGTGTCAGGATGGAATTTGAGTGAGGAGCTAAGGCAAATGACAGTACGATCACTTGTGGGACATGTTTGAAAATTGGGATGAGAATTAGATGAATGCATCTTGAGGGTTGTGTTTGGAGGTTGGGGAGAAATGGTAATTGAGGGTAAGAATTTAAAAATCGAAAAGACTACTTCACTGGGACTCACTGTAAATCAAGGAGTACAGATGTACAGAACCCAGAGTGAATTTGAAAATTGTTGGCAAAGTTTTAAATGGAGTTTAGAATTTGGAAGAACTGTGAAGAGTGGTGGAATGGCTTAGCCTACGAGTGTCCTGAGACCAGAAAGATATTAGGTCATGTTTTAAAGATAACAACAAGTAGTTTTTAATGGAGTGATTGTCAGAAGATCATCTCTGTCAAGTACCATACTAATGTGACACTGGTTTAGTGTCTCGTTGCCAGGTAAAAGGGCTAAGTAGATAGTTTGGAGCAAAATTCAAATAATGGCTTCAGTTTTCCTGTCATCTAAGTGGAAAATTTCTGTTTGCTACTGGATGTTGATGAGCAGTCTAATTTTAGAAACACCAGTAACTAGGGTTGTGGTGAGGGGGAGATGGGTGTCATCGTGCATGGGAAAACTATCATTATGCAGTGAAGTAGTCTTTTGAATATTTGCACATTAAAATCTTTTCATACTTAACCAGCACAATTTTAAATCGGTTTGTGATTTGTTACACGGGTTTTAATGTACAAGGTTTGCTGATTAAAACCAACTGGCTGAGACTTCTGTCTCAAAGCTGCCTTGGTACATGCGCTGTGTGCCCTGGATAAGAGCACAAAATGGAGACTGAAGTAAAGTTTAAATCCATGTTTCAATTGTTTTCTTTTTTTTCAAAAATCATCAGTTCACAGTTCTCCTTTTGATACTTATCCACCATGGAGTCAACATGGAAGATTTTACCAACCTCTGAGTACATAACTTAAACCAATAGTAATACAGAAATTTGTATAAACTGGCATATGTTGCATGGGCTTCAAAAGGCATATATGGTCAAATATATCTCAATTATTAAAGACACAAAATAAGCATCTAATGCAGTATCATAAATTTTAGATGACCAAGTCCATAAAGGAGATCTTGGTGATCAAGAAGACAAAGGAGACTCGAATGTTGAGTCACCAAGTACTGAAGGAAATAAAGAAGAGCCACCTCTTGGACCTAACTGTTACTATGACAAAACAAAATCATTCTTTGATAATATTTCAACAGAGCCAAAGACAAGGTGAGGGTTGTGCAGTTTTTCATTTTACTTTCTATGAAGTAAATCATATATGGTGGCCTTGGTATTTGCGATATGCCTGACTAGTTTAACTTGCTGATGCTTCTCTGAACTAGTTTGCAAGAGCTTTTCTTTGGTTTTACAACTACCTACGTGGGCATTAAGAATACTTTACTTAAAGAATACTTTAACCACCAAACTTGAAAGTTGGTTGTAATAGAGCTTTTGTTAAAGGATGTGATTTTGTTTTCCGAAGTAACTCCTAAGCTTGCAGTCAAGTGCCCTTTTTCGTGTTTCCTTCCCTTCTGGTTTGTCTTTAGTTGAATTAAATAAGTAAAAGCATAACCATCGACTCTGCCTCTGTCTAAATCATCCTTCAGATGTGGCGCACTAATGCGGTGGATTGCAGATTGAGGTGTTGTAAGTTGCTTTTAAAGTGGGACAATTTTGTGGTGGCTTGCACTATAATGCAATGGCGGTCTCTAGGTGGAAAGGGTGTATTAAATATCTGATCAAAGCAACCTGTGACTGGAGTGCTGTATCAATTGTCTGTGGAAACCATTCCCAAAATACTGTAATGAGTGAGTTCCTATAAGTGAATAAGTTGTCCATTTTAAGGAATTGGAAAGCCATTTGAAGTAAACTTGTTTTCTCAAAAGTAAAAGCAACAGTGCTTTTACGAAATTAAAAGAACAGTTGGAGAGTCCATACTTTGTGACTTGACCTATAACTTTGGGTTTATACAGTTTCTAATCCTTAAGCGAAAGCATTAAATATTCTGGATGTACATTAGTTGGAATGCTGGCTGTATATCAGTGTACTTGTGCTGTGACTGAAAATATAAAGTTCTATAAATTAGCGCATGTATTTAACTTTACCTTACCGTATGACAATGCTTACTGAACAGAAGAATAAAAAATCTGGAATGTAGACGTGACTGCTATATTTTTGTTCGCTCTTGGTAATTAACCAAGTTTGTTCTCTCAGTACTTTGTATAGCTGCTCTTCAGTAATGCAGTTATTAAATTTTAAATTCAAATTTGAACCTGAACAAAATATCAGGTGGTAGCTAATCTCCATGCATCTACTGGAGCTGTTTTTTGTTTTGACCCAAATTTGTTGAATCCGAGTGTAGACTTCTGTTTAAATGAGCACAGATCGGAGAATACTGTCTATTGAGGCATGGAGGAGGCTGTTTATGGCATTACAAATGTGTTTTATAACTACTGAATTTGCTTTCTTTACCACAAATATCAGACTACATTTAAATATTGAAGCTTCTCCAAAATTATCCATTGCTTTACTTTTATGACCACTCCATTTATAGGCGTACGTGGGCTGAAGAAAGAAAACTTAATACAGAGACTTTCGGGATCTCGGCTAAATTTCTTCGTGGTCGTGGTTTTCGCGGAGGCTTCCGTGGAGGAAGGGGCCGTGGAGGAGGGAGAAGAACCTCTTCAATGCCAAGAAATAGTGGCGGTAGCAGGGTTTAATAAGGTATAGCATTATAATAAATTGCAGTGTTTCCTTGGGGTACGAAGGACAGTCCTTGGGTACATTCTTGGACTGAACCTAGTGTATTAAACTTTAGTTCAACGAATAAAGTCTGACACCTATTTTATTGAATGCTGACCTAACACGCTTTCATATTAGGTGCTAAGTATTTTTGAGCAATTTGAAATGTGTGCACCCCACAAAAGAACGTGAAACGATTTAAGAACTGAGACTACTCCATAATGAATCTCAACTGTTCTTTTCCCAAAGCGTGCAAATAATTTTGTAAATCATCAGGAAAAGTCCCATTCTCTAAGGTTTTTGAGAAGGTTTGTAGCTCTGATTTATGTATGTTGTGGTTGGTTGGCTTGCCGAGCTGGTTTGTCCTTCCACAGAGGTTTCATTACTCTGCTGGGTAACATCATCAGCACAGCCTCCCCTGAAGTGCTGTTTTGTTTTCCTGCCTGTTATTTAAACTCTGGTGTCCGTTGAGCTGGGTTACCTTACTTCCAGTTTTCCTTTACAGTGGAGTGTATAAATACGGTCTAGCTCTGTGTTTGTTGATGGTCTTCGTAGTGAAGAACCAGGCATCTAGGAATTCCTGTGCTTGTCTCTGCTTGGCCTGTCCCAGGATCCTGGTGGTTTTCCAGTCGGCAAGCCAACCAACCACAACATACATAAATCAGAGCTACAAACCTTCTCAAAAACCTTAGAGAATAGGACTTTGGCTGATGATTTACAAAATTATTTGCACGCTTGGGAAAAGAACTGCTGAGATTCATTATGGAATAGTCTCAGTTCTTAGATTATTTCATGTTCTTTTGTGGGGTGCACACTCATTTCAGATTGCTCAAAAATACTCAGCATCTAATATGAAAAAGAGTCCACGAAGTCCCATTCTTTTCTCTTGAATGACAGGGTTTTAATCTTTTTGCAGCATCCTTTTTCTTGCTCTTGTTCCTTGTGTTCAGAGCTTGACAAAAGATGTGATGCCTTAAAGATCTGAACTGCTTTCCACAATGTAAATAAACATGTTGCTATTTGAAATAACTTAAAAGTGCATTGACTTTGTGTCATGCAAGTACCTTGACTGATAAGCAGTACAATTTGATTGAAGTTAATTTTGGATGATTATTCATCAGTGCTGTGCATTACTAGTAAATTACCTTTTCAGGTTAAAGGACTCGCGTATCATGCATTGGATAGAAATTTCAGGATATAATGCCTGTTTTCATTGCAGTGCAACTCCTCTAGTTCTGTTAAGCAGACTGATGCTGCTGCACTTAAACCACCCCATAGAATGTCTAGACTGATGAAGTGCAGGTTCTGTATCAGAATGTTGGAAGGCAATATAAGCTTGAATAATTGAATCTTTCTGAAACCCTTTTTGTGCATCAGGACAGTTTTTTGCATTAACTACTATGAAAAGAATAGCTAATATTTTACCAACTGAAGGGCTCGTGTTGGCTTCAGGCATTAATGAGAAGCTCGGAACTTCAGAAACACGTCCTACTCACCAGAAAGTTGGTTTGATTTTTCAATGGGGTGCAAAAATGCAACAGCACAAGGCATACCTGAAAATGAGGTGTCAATCTGGTGAAGCTACAAAAAACAGCATTTAGCAAGTGATAGACAGCTGAGTGGTTCCACAACCAAGTTAAATCTAAGCTCTGCAGTCCTGCATATCTGGTCAAAATCTCTTGACATCAAGGCTGCATTCGACAGGGTGATATCAAGGAACCCTAAAAAAACTGAAGTCAATGGGAATCAACAAAAACTCTGGTTAGTCACATCTGGCAGAAAAGAAGATAGTTGTGGGGATTGGAAGTTGGTAATCTCAGCGCCAGTAAATATCTGGTGTTCCTTGAGGTAGTGTCCTAGAATTAACCATCTTCAGCTACTTCAAAGATGGTCCTCCTTCATAGGGTCAGAAGTGGGGATGTTCACCAGTGCTCGTGCAATGTTCAATACCTTTCACCACTCCAATAATAAAGTTGCATGTGAACATGGACAAGATTATGGCAAGCAACATTCACCGAACACATGCTAGGCAATGGCTGTCTCCAGTAAAAGACTATCTAATTACTGCCCCTTGACATTCAATGGGATTATCCACTATCAGCATCCTGGAGGTTACCATTGACCATTATCTCAATTGGACCAGTATGTATGAATACCAATCTCGTGGTAACCTCAGCTAGCCTAGGACCTGAACCTGCACAGTTGGTGTTACACTGCATTACAAACCAGCTATCCAGTCAACTGAGCTAACCAAGAAGGTCCTGCCTCCTTTACCTTGCCCTTGTCTAAGATGTGACCTTTAGGTATTTACTTGCCACATTTGTCCCCTCTAACAAGAGAGCAGCCCTATGAATCTTGAACTCGCAACTCTATACTTAGTGGTGATAAGAACAGATTGGAGACTAAGAATCCTCCAACAAGTAACCCCCCCTCTGCTTTCTAAAAGCTTGTTCACCATCTATAAAGCACCTTCACTACAAGTGTGATAGAATATTCTCCACTTGCCTGGATGAGTGCAGCTCCAATTGCACTGGGAAGTTTGACACTTTCTAGAGACAATGCAGTATCCTCGATTGTCGCTGCATCCATTTTCTCCTCCACTGTTCAGTATTAGCAGTGTATGCCATATAAATGATGCATTGCAAAAATTCAAAGCACCTTAGACAGCACCTTCCAAAGCCGTGACTACTTCCATTTTAGGACAGGAGGAGGAGCAGGTACATGGGAACACCACCATCTGCAAGTTTCCCTCCAAGCCACTCACCATCCTGACTTGACAATGTACTGTTTTTTTTTTTTCCTTCAGGTTCACTGGGTCAAATCCTACCAATGCTCTAATGGCATTGTGGATCTACTTGCAGCATGTGGTCTGCAGCTGTTCAAAAAGGCAGCTCAATACCACCTCATGGGCAGCTAGGGATGGGCCATAAATGCTGGCTCACATCCCATGAGTGAATTTAAAGTGTATAATATCCAGATGAACCTCTAAGTCATTTCACTTTTCAGCAGTAGGGTAGTTTTAATGAGGGGAAAGTGTTCTCCAGTACAGTAGAAACAAGGTATAGCAAGTCTGTAAAACTATGAACACCATGTTGATCTCCATTTTGGAAAATGAAACTGAGCAGCCAACTTGCCAGGCCTGCAACAGAGACCAAATCAATTATAGTTAGACTTGTGCAGGTTTTTATCCTGAAATAATTTTTTTGCTGGAATCGCAACAAAGTCAAACACTTTATCCATTACAACATTCCCCAGCTAGTTTGTCTTTAGAATTGGCTTTAATCCACATCATTCAAAGATATTTTCATGTATTTGCTTATTGATGAAAGTGAGTTATGAGATGAACTTTTGCATTTTCATCTCTAACAAGTTAGACATAGAGATGGAACAGCCAGTCCTTTTTGTAAACACTTGGTTTGTGTAAAATTATGAAGAGTGTGTATCTAAGTTAATAGCTGGATCATGCATCTAATTTTTACTTTTTGCATTTCAGAAACTCTAGACAATGCTGAGAAGATTGGGTTTTTGGATTCTCTGTAAATACACTAAGAATTGGCACTGCAGGTGTTACTTGTGAACTAGTGGGTATTCATTTTTGTTTAAATACACCCAAAGGAGCAACTGGCAAGCTAGTTGTAAAATGCTGCTTCTAGTATCCTGTCAATTAAGGTTTTGTATTGATTTTTGCGGTCCTTATGCAGTGAAAAAGGAGATGAATGTGTTTATTTTGGGTTAGCTGTATGTTTAACAGGTGTGGGAGTAATTGCTTGTCTGTAACTGGCTAGTTTGCACAAATCGTGCACGGAAAGCTTAATTTATTTTGAAGAACAAAGCTTCCATATTGCATCTGTTACTGCATATGCTCAGGATTGCCACCAGTCCTTTCTGTTGCTGTGAAAAAGCGTCCTTGTATCTGTATTTGAAATGTTTCTCACCCATGCAGACTCTGAGCTCCATGATGGTGCTGAAGGTTAAGACGTGTGTTGAATTCACCTTAAATTTAGACAACTCCTTTTTGAAGTATTACAAAATCATTAAAGGAGGGTGCAATGAATAGTAACAAAATGAGTTGTCATGAGCAGATTATCCATGCCACTTGTATGCACTTGGAATTGAGTAACTTAAATACTGTTAGCTGCATCTGTTTACTTCATCTTTGCTTAAATTGTTTGTATTGATATATCCTTGTAATTTTTACAATTGTAAACAGTGACTTATTTTCAAGTGCTTTCCAACTGCTGTCTCCAATCTTTAATGTTTGGAATTGCTTTTCCGTTAACTTTCATGTTTGCGTGGGTGAAAAGGATGGCTTCATTTAACCTGTATTTATCTGTAACTGTAACTTATATTGGTAGCTTAATTCAGACTCCTGGAGGCTGGTATGGGTCAGCTGGCTCCCAGCAAATACTGTGAAATATGGCTTTTTAAAAACTTGAATACAGTTATTCATGAGTACAGTACTGCCAGCAGGGCAGGGGAGCTGAATTTAGCAACGTAAATATTGAAACTGCTCAATGATGTTGGTCTCCTAGAATCTGAATAAATGATGCCAGTATAAAAATCAGTGTAAATATACATCAATTGGTAATCCATCAGACGTGTGCCTCTTTGGATGGTGTAAATATTCTGAATGGACTTCCATATTTGCAACTTTAATGCATTCACACTAAAGGTGTAATTTTAATGGGAGTTCAACTGCTAAGTACTTTTTTATGACACTCGCCTCGAGGCACAATTGTTTATATAAATTCTTGGGTTGTAGCATGTGCATAACTGTGGGTTATTTTGTCTGACACTTCAATTTATGAATGTGCTGGGCTTGAATTTATGAAAGAGTTCAGAAGTTTTTAGTGCTACATGTACCAAGAATTGCATGGAATGCCAGGTATGATACAAAATAATCTGGATGTTTATGGCAGTGTGCAAAGTAAGGATAATCATTTTTGAGAAGGAAATGTGCAACGGTGCTCTGTATAAAGCTAATGTGTTTTGAATATGTTAAAATACCCGCAGATGTTTGTGTTGTATAAACTTTGTTTCATTTTAAACTTTTGGCACTTGTTGATCTGGGAAGAGTTGGCTAGCTTTTGAAGATCACTGCCTTCACAGCAGAGCATTTGTTCTACAAGCTAGCCTGTTATTGCGCACACTTTGAAATTTTGAAATTGACATTATGCAATGTCACAAAGCCATGGTAACTGCACTCTTGTAGCAATAAATATTGTGTGAAGTACACTTTAACAACATTGGGCAAATACCCTAATGATTTAATAAATGATGAGCAAAGATACTTTCTCTCTGCCTTATTTTTAAGATCTTTACTCTGCTTGCCCTGACAACTTGTGTGACAACCTTTTTTACTGGTGGAATCTTAAGCAAGGAGTGAGGGGAAGTTTTAAGCCACATGGAAGATCAGTGAAATATAGATGTACTGTATATCTTGGATAACAATATCCACTTTGTGTACTACACTTGTATCTGTAGTGTCCCTGCAGAAATTCTCTTAAGAATGCATGTTGCTTTTGAGGTTCTTTGTCACAAATCAAATTTCTTCATACGGTTTATATAAATTCATTTACTAAGGTTGTGAGGAAGGGCCACCAGACATGAAACGTTAACTCTGATTCTTTTTTTTTCCTTCACAGATGCTGCCAGATCTGTTGAGCTTCCAGCAACCTTTTTTTTTGTTCCTGATTTACAGCAGCTGCAGTTCTTTGAGTTTTTATGGCCAATACTGTGCTGTTATCCTTTCTCCTTTATGCTCTGCCAACCATTAATAGTGGTTAGATATCCAGCATAGTTATAAAACTGAGGTTCTTAATCAAATGCCCTGTTTGACCTCGTTCCTGAATCCCCACTCATATGAGTACCTAATGTAATAACCTGGGCATGTCTTGATGCGCAACTATTGGTAGTTTTGTAATCGGGGCCTGGGAGAGCATTTGAATCTGTGGCTGTATCTGTATATGCCCCAATTTCACAGTTCTCCCCACCAGCTGGGAGAGTCTAGATGTTCACTGTTGTCTACGAAGTTCAGACCTGTCACTAGTGATCTGTACCTACTTTTTAACTTGCAGTGCTTCAGCCCAGATTGGGATGGGGTGTTCAGTCGCTGGTGGGATAACAACATTGGAGAACTAGTTTAGATATTACATCAGGTTGTCTTCCACGCTATCTGCAGCTTTTTTTTTTTGTGTATATATATTTTAAATTGTCTTTTCCCACAGTAACTGGCACCTGAGTTGTAAGCATGCTGTACGGTTATAAATGGGGAATGATTGATAGGCTTCCTGTATCATCAACTGCTATGTGGTTCTACACTATTTCCCATCCCCTGTGGATGTAATGAGTGTTGGCTAACTTGTTGCTAATATATTCTCCAGTAAATCCACATCTTTCCCTTTTACAAATCAGATGAACATAGCTTACAGAAGAGGCTTCTACACCACATCTCTACTGTATTGGTGCTATATCGATACCTCATAACCCCCAAAATGTCAACCCCATTCCCAAATGGGTGTTGACTCCAGCATTGGTATAACTAGGATTTCCAAAACAATTGACGTGTATAACACATCCCACTTTAGTGTTATAGTCATGTTAAACCCGTGACTGGCAGTGTGTACGTAATTCAGTCATGAATTTCTCAAGTTCTCCCTTGTCTGAGTATCCATTAGCCACAGGTATGGCTGACATTTCTGCATTGTTTAAGATTAACCTCTGCTTTAATTTCCTTTTAGGAAACCAGGACCAGGCATGACCCTGTAGTACTGTGGGCCAACTTTTTTTTAAATTACCTGTGTAGTATTGGTCTGTACTGAGCTGTCTGTCCTGAATGCTTGTCCCTTTGCTAAATTTCCTTAAGTTGAGAACCTAAAGTCAGAACTTTTTTGGTTTGACAACAGTAGATCAATCAAATTTACTACAGAGGTACCCGTGTTGAATACGGTAGTGATGACATTGACCAGACTCGGTCAAGCGTCCCCTGCACTGGGGTGCAGCCACTTTCCACTCCTCCGTTTTAACCAAGCTTGACTGTGTTGTCACTTTGTTTTAACAAAGCTGTATATGGAGCTAGAGTTTGACTCAAACATTGGTTGGGTAAATAAATTAGTGATGCTTAGGAGGAAAGAACATTTGAGAGAATTCTGGCAGAGCGAGAACTCCAGCATTTTGCAGTAGCAGGGCAAGATCTATGGCAACTGCATAGAAACCAACAACTACTGAAAACTAAACTAAAACCCTTCTGTGTGGGAGCCTGACTCCTTTCTTCCAATGTTTTTAGAAAAAAAAATGCCAAGGCCCCTCCAAGCTGTTTGCTTTATTGACTTGACAGATCTGTCAACCTCACCTCTTCCTTAAGGACAAAATACACCTCTTAATAGTGTTGTCACACCCTGTGCCTTTTTAAAAAAAATTCAATATACAAAGATGGCCTCATTTTTTTTTTTCTTAAAGCCTGCAAGCAATTAGAGCTATAGTCCATTTCAATCTGTTTTTCTGCTACTGAACACCTGTCATGATTTATAACCATTAACTCCTTGGCATTTTTCAAAATGTTTGGAAAAATTAGAGGTTATCAATAGTTGCAAGTGTCTTAGACACATGATGACTTGCATCATAAATTTTGAAATGTTGCAATGCCCACATCGGCTCAAGATCTGTTTCTCAATTGTAGAATATTTCTGAATATTCAACTTTCAGGAAAATTACCCAATAGGTCTTCCTATCTTGTCTTCCAAGAGTACAGCACCAGCATTGACACTGATAGCCACTTTGGCTCTGCATAATTGGATGTGGCTAACACTGGGTTGGTGGTTATCACTGCTTTCAAATGCCTTCTGACATTGCTCTACCGCTGAAATTTTCTGTACTTCAAGTCAGTCAGTGGAGTAACCACACTGCTAAAATTTGATTTGAATTTCTGTATTAAAAACCCCTAGTTCCAGAAATCGTATTGCTTCCCTGTTCAGTATGGGAAACTCCCTAATAACCTTTGTATTCACACCCTGTGGACGCATCTGTTAATATCCAATGATATGACATAGGAATGTGACTTGGGCTTTTGAACTCTTAGCCAGGTTTATCACCAAGCCTGCCTCCAAAGTTGATCGATCAATCTAATAAATGCTCCAAATGTACCTTCCACATGTAACTAAAAAAAAAATCACCAGATGTCACTTCATGTGTGGTCTACGTTGACTTTATTGGTTAATCTTTGAAATGTGGCTGACGCATGTTTCATGTTAAATAGCTGGTACAGTCCTTTCAGCATCTCAAAAGCTGAAATTTCATTTGTGCTCTCTGATAAAGGTACTCAACAGTATCCTTTTGATTAACTTCAAAATATAAATTGCTTGTCCAGTCTTCCAGCTATGGAATAGGACATGAGCCAGATTTTGTAACTGCATTGCCTTTACGGTAATCAATGCATAAACGTTGGGTTCTATCTGGTTTTGGCACCATCACTGTCAGGGATCTCCATTTGCTGCAACTCACTTTGAAAGCAATCTGTTTGAACTTGTTTCAGAGCTAGTAGGAACTGCAGATGCTGGAGAATCAGAGATGACAAGGTGTAGAGCTGGATGAACACAGCAGGCCTAGCAGCATCATAGGAGCAGGAAGGCTGACGTTTCGGGTCTAGGCCCGAAACGTCAGTCTTCCTGCTCCTCTGCTGCTTGGCCTGCTGTGTTCATCCAGCTCTACACCTTGTTATCTCTGTTTGAACTTGTGCCAGTTTTAGAGGGTTAATCTACAAAGATATTGCTTAATTGGAACAGCATTTCCTATATCATCGTCATGGTTAATTAGACTAGTACTTCCCAGCTTATTCCCACATCTCTCCATATGATTGTAATAACTCTTTCAGGTCATTTTGGTTTTCCTCTGGAAGGTAACTCAATTTATCCCAGTTTTTGAAGAATATCATCCAAATTTATTTAGATTTGGTTCTTCACTCTGAGTTGTAACCAGTACCACATTCTCCTTTTGTTTTTCCCTATCAAAATACCATTTGTGCATCATATGATGGGGTTTCCTTCTATCTGGTGTTCTTATCATATAATTCACCTCAATCAATTTTCTTTCAATTTGATAAGGCCCACTAAATGTGGCTTTTAAACTTTCAGCTACCATTGGTGATAATACTAACACTTTATCTCTAGCAAAACTACAAACTTTTGATTTCTTGTCAGCTTCCTGTTTAATCATGTATTGTGCTACTTTCAAATGCTGTCTAGCCAGCTCACTCAATTTAATCTTTCCCCTGAATTTGACACTGTGTGCAAATATGTGATCTCTGAACTCTTATCAATATTTCTTTAACTAATTTCAGTAGTCCTTTTGCCTCGTGTCTGAAAACTAATTAAAATCAATTGAATGTGGTTGATTCAATAGATGCATCCCTAATTGCAAAAAGTACAAATGGAATTCCTTTATCCTAGTCCTTTAAAGTTTGATGTCACTGTTCTAATGCTCCTTGCTATTCTGCATGGTATGCAGTTGATTTAAGTTGTTTTAATCCTAAGATATCCATAACTTTCTTGAATAATTTGGATGTAAAAGTTGACCCATGATCTTACGTATTTCTGTGGGTAGTCCATATCTAATTTTTTTGAAAAAATTAAACTGTTCTGTAATCCTTCAAGCCATGATATTGTGCAATGGAATGGCCTCCTGAAAATCTAGTAGACATATCCATTATGGTTGTCAAAAACTGATTTCCACTTTGTTTTCATGAGGGGTTCTAAGCAATCAATTAATGCTCTTGTAAAAGGTTCCTCAAATCTTGGAATAGGTACTAATGGTACTAGTTTTATCACAGCCTGAGGTTTTCCTATTACCTGACATGTATGAAGCTTGTGTCAAAATTGAACTACATCTCTATGCAGTCCAGTGGAATAAAAATGTTTTTGTATTTTGTATGACCTCCCACTGGTACCTGAAACACCATCTTTCTATAACCCACCAGTAATATAACCTGATGATCTGCCCATTTTTCATGCGCTTGAATTTGTAACGGTGTCCATTTCTTCATCAACACTTCATTTTTAAGAGTAATATTCTGAGAAACACTCATTCTGTGAGTACTTTTTGATACAACTGGTTTCCTTTTTCCTCTTTCTGTAGTAATTCAGATTGCTCTGAACTAAAAATATCCACTTTGTCCTCCACATGTTCTTGTTTTTTCTCAAACATTTTGATCAAGCATGGTTTCTGATAATGATAAAAGATAAGGAAATTGAACTTCAATTATCTTTATTCTTTATTTGTCTTCCTGTTTCAATCTGGGGCTTTGTGACCTTGTTACCACACAGTCAGGAAAGTCCCAGGATATACCTCCTGTAACATCTCATTGCTTGAGAATTTCCCCAATTTCTATACCTCACCATCATGCTGCTTCTATTGTTGCAACTTTTTTAAAAAACCCAAGGTCTCAAAAGCTGTTTCAGAGATAGTAGGAACTGCAGATGCTGGAGAATCTGAGATAACAGATGTAGAGCTGGATGAACACAGCAGGCCAAGCAGCATCAGAGGAGCAGGCAGGCTGACATTTTGGGCCTTCTTCAGAAATGGGGGAGGGGAAGGGGGTTCTGAAATAAATAGGGAGAGAGGGGCAAGTGGATAGAAGATGGATAGAGGAGAAGATAGGTGGAGAGGAGACAGACAGGTCAAAGAGGTGGGGATGGAGCCAGTAAAGGTGAGTGTAGGTGGGGAGTTAGGGAGGGGAGAGGTCAGTCCAAGGACGATGGACAGGTCGGGGGGGGGGGGGGGGGGGGGAGGATGGTGGGGGGGATGAGGTTAGTCGGTAGGAGATGGGGGTGGAGTTTGAAGTGAGAGGAAGGACAGGTTAGGAAGGCGGGGACAAGCTGGGTTGGTTTTGGGATGTGGTAGGGGGAGGGGAGATTTTGAAGCTTGTGAAGTCCACATTGATACCATTGGGCTGCAGGGTTCCCAAGGAACCCCTCTTCTGTAGCTACACTGGCCCTAAACCCCACCTCTTCCTCCGTTACGTTGATGACTGTATCGGTGCCGCCTCGTGCTCCCATGAGGAGCTCGAACAGTTCATCCACCTCACCAATACCTTCCATCCCAACCTGAAGTTCACCTGGACCAACTCTGATACCTCTCTCTCCTTCCTGGACCTCTGTTTCCATCTCTGACAACCATCTGGAAACCAACATCCATTTCAAGCCCACCGACTCCCACAGCTACCTAGAATACACCACCCACCTTCCTGTAAAAATGCCATCACCATTCCCAATTCCTTTGCCTCCGCCGCATCTGCTCCCAGGATGAGGCATTCCACTCCCGTACATCTCAGATGTCCTTGTTTTTCAAGGACTGCAACTCCCCAGTGGTCGAGAATGCCCTTGACCGTGTCTCCCGCATTTCTCTCAACTCATCCCTCACATCCCCTCCCCACAATAACACCCAAAACAAAATCCCCTTTGTCCTCACATACCACCCTACCAACCTCCCGATCCACTGCATCATCCTCCGACGCTTCCACCATCTGCAATCCGACCCCACCACCAAAGACATTTTTCCCTCCCCGTCTGCATCTGCTTTCCGGAGGAACCACTCTCTTCGGGACTCCCTTGTCCGCCCCACACTCCCCTCCAGCCCCACCACACCTGGCACTTTTCCCTGCAACCCCAGGAAGTGCTACACATCCACCCCCATCCCTGGCCCCAAGAAGACCTTCCACATCAAGCAGATGTTCACCTGCACATCTGCTAATGTGGTATACTGTATCCGCTGTTCCTGTTGTGGCCTCCTCTACATCAGGGAAACCAAGTAGAGGCTTGGGGACCACTTTGCAGAACGCCTATGCTCGGTTCGCACTAAACAACTGCACCTCCCAGTCGTGAACCATTTCAACTCCCCTCCCATTCCTCAGACGACATGTCCATCCTGGACCTTCTGCAGTGCCACAACGATGTCATCCGAAGGTTGCAGGAACAGCAACTCGTACTCCGCTTGGGAGGCCTGCAGCCCAATGGTATCAATGTGGACTTCACAGGCTTCAAAATCTCCCCTCCCCCACCGCATCCCAAAACCAGCCCAGCTTGTCCCCGCCTCCCTAACTTGTCATTCTTCCCACCTATCCCCCTCTCCCACCTCAAGCCACACCCCCATCTCCTACCCACTAAACTCATCCCGCCTCCTTGACCTGACCGTCCTCCCTTGATCGACCTGTCCCCTCCCTAACTCCCCATCTACACTCTCCTTCACTGGCTCCAACCCCGCCTCTTTGACCTGTCTGTCTCCTCTCCACCTATCTTCTCCTCTATCCATCTTCTATCCACCTCCGCCTCCCCCCTCTCCCTATTTATTTCAGAACTCCCTTTCCCTCCCCCATTTCTGAAGAAGGGTCTAGGCCCAAAACGTCAGCCTTCCTGCTCCACTGCTGCTTGGCCTGCTGTGTTCATCCAGCTCTCCACCTTGTTGTCTCAGGTCTCAAAACCTGTTTATTACCTTAGAACAGACTGCTTGGTACCTCCCTTAACCTCTTCATTTAAGAGGTGTAGTTTGTCCTTTTTTATTAAAGGCATTGTATTGTCACAATATGCAAGTCTGCCTTGTTTGGATGGACCACCTTGAAATGCAGAGGTTATATAATGGCCCCATTCATTGTCTTGCCTACAAAAACTCCTAGGTATACAAAGTAGTTTCAATTGATCAGACAGACCTGTTTCAAAGGGAGTGGACTGGAATACATGATGCTCCTATGATTGCCATAAGGTCCTTTTTCTTTGCAATACATTGATCTCACTTTATAGCATCTATGCCCAGCTTTCCACAGTCATTATTTTTAAGTAAACTCAGGACTTTGCCCCCTCATACTTTTGGTTCTGTGCTACTATTCTGACTACTGAGTTTTCTTTGGCCAAAGAAAAGAATTAGAGCATAACCAAAGCGGCCAAACCCAAGAAGACCATAGAGCAGCTTTCTCATAAGATGGTTTATGCTGAGGGTCACCACACCCCCCAGACAAGGGGTGAGGTTGGAAAGTTGAGACCTTCATAATGACCTCCAAATTGTACAGGAATTAATTCCACACTGTAGGTGTCACTCTGTTGCAAAACAGCTATCCAGTCCACTGAGTTAACGGGCATCTGGATCATAGTATAAATCCTCACAGTAAAACAACTGGTAAATGGTAACTTAGTCAAGTTTTTCCAATTCGAGTCACTGATTTTAATTTTTGTTTGCTTGTTAAAGTGGTCATGGTGGATCAGATTACGGTAAATAAAATACTGTTGGTGAATTTGAATATTTGCCTGACTATTGTAAACCATCTGAAGTTAATTGAAGACTTGGTATCTATCATGTTTAAATGTTTCCACAGTTGTTGAATACTTGATCATTGCATTTAGTTATTCCAGTATGTGGAGATAAAAGATGTGAATATAATGTAGCATTTCATGATTAAAAGGATATCAACTTTTTTAAAAATCCCCTTTTCTGTAAGTGCTGTAAAAGAAAGCACTTGGAAGACGAGGCTTCTAATCCTTGCAGGAAAATATGGCAGAGATTTTCTTTGGAATGTAGGGACAGGTTTGGTGGACTCGATGCTTTATGGTACTACAAATTCCTGATCTCCTGTGCGGAATGTTTCCATTACTGTGTGGCAGTATAATTTCTGCGCATCAAAGATAGTGATCCATCAATCTTGTTCTAACTGGGTGTCCCTCTGTTTCCGATCAGGATTGTGAGAAACCCAATACCATTATTTTTCCCTTTTGTGGTTTCCCATGGGTTAAGTCATACATTCACCTGTCTGAGTGACCTGGAACATTACATTTGGTTTTCTCTGCCCATTTTGTTTTATCTTTTAGATGCCTTCTCTGTAGATAATGTTCATTGTATAAATAATGTCTCAAGTTGTTCATGTTTAATAACTTGAAGTTGTTTTACCACTGCCTCTCTTTAGCACTTTCTGGTTCTCCCTGTGCATCTTAATTGTTATGCACGTTTTTTGAAAATAGAACCTGAATCCTACAGTGCAAAAAGAAAGGCTATTCAGCCCATTGAGTCAGCAGCAACCTTTCGAGTATCCCAACCAGACCCGACCCTATCCCTATAGTCCTACATTCACTGTAGCGAATCAACTAACCCTGGACACTACGGGGCAATTTAGCATAGCCAAGTCACCTAACCTGCGCATCTTTGGAGTGTGGATGGCAACCAGAGCACTTAGTGGAAACCCAGGCAGGCACACGGAGAATGTGCAAACTCTGCACAGACTGCACCTGACGAAGGGGCTGTGATCTGAAAGCTTGTGTGATCGCAAATAAACCTGTTGGACTATAACCTGGTGTCATGTAACTTCTGACTTTGTCTGTGTAGACATTTGCCCAAGGCTGGAATTGAAACTGGGTGCCTAGTGCTGAGAGACAGCAGTGCCAACTGCTGTGCTGCCATATTCTACATCTGGTATGTCATTACTCAAGGCTATCTTGTTCCTGGCTAACTTTTGATCCTTGTGTCCATTGTTCCATATCAGATTGGCTCGCACTCATCCCTGAAGGAGTAACTTCCCTGTCATTTCCTGTGTGACTAGCTAATCTGTAGTCTGTCATTCTTAGCCTCCCTGTCCAGGTGGTGTTGTCTGTAATTTGTAGCTGCTTTTACTTTAGTTTAACAATACTTGGTGTTCAGTCTCTTTTGTATAACACAAATTGGAACGGATTTCAGTGCAACTGTTTCTTTTAAGTTTCTTGCAAGCATAAGCATACATACTGACACAGGCAACTATCAAAATGTCTAATAACAGACTAGTAGGTCCTTTTTTTTGCACATGAAATTAAACTTCCCTAGTGCAGCAGCCCTGGTGGATTGCCATTTTTCTGTGAAAACTTGTAAAATTGTCTCTGTTGCCCATCTCTCACCAATCTAGTCTTTTGACAATAGTCCATCACTTGAAGCCTCTTTCCTGTGGCCAGTGGAGCATGAGGTTGCACATACCATTATATGTAGAGGTTTGTCAAACTCTGGATGTCTGTTTCCCTATTAGAGATGTAACTATCCTAATCTGTCCTTGTTTTTCTAGTGTGATGCTATTTTCAAATCAATGTCTTTGCTCTGAGTAGTTTGAAATTATAGTAGTTCCTTTTTTTTAACATGTCCAAAAAAAATGACACTCTGCCTTGAAGGATGTCAGTATCTTGTCTCACAACTGCATAGATTTGGCAAAGTCTGAAATGCTGAATACCTGCTTACAAGGGTATTCATAAGAAAAAGGAAGCAAGAGTAAGCTATTGGCCCTTCAGCCTACTCTAGTCTTTAAGATTAAGATATACCCTTTAAATCCATATTCCTGTACCCTTTCTTATAGAGTATCTATCTATCTATCTATCTGGCTTAAAAATAGCTGAAGACTCTGCTCCCACTGCATTTTCAGGAAGAATGGATGGAGACTGAGCTTTTGCGTAAGGAAATGATTTTCCCAGCTTTTAAACTGGTGCCGCCTTCCTCAACAGTGCATATTTTAAAAATGGTAACTTCTGGTTTTAGATTCTTGCATAATTGTCTCTATAGCCATCATTGTAATACTGATCATGACTGTGTTTCAATCAAATCATCTCTAATCTTAACTTTTCCAGCTATTGGTCTGGTAAACTTTCTGAAACCTCCATCTCCTGAATGCCAGCTGTGGTCTCACGAGTGTCTTGTAATAACTCCACCATACACTCCCCTTTTCTATTCAACTGCCTTTGCAATTGAAGTTGAGGCTGAGTGATTAAGAAAAACAGGAGTATGAGTAGGCCATACCCTGTAGCCTGCCCTGTCGTTCTGTAAGATCAAAGCTAATCTGCCTTACCCTCGATTCCTGTTTTGTGTTTACTAATCATAGAGGAATGGAGAGCTGCTCAAAATAAGTGTGTAGTTCAAACAACACTCAAATTTAAAACCATCAGCATAAAGTAACCTGCTTTATCCACAAACCTTCACTCCTTCCATTAGTGACCCTCAATGAAAGCAGTGTGTATTGTTCATAAGCTGTAGTATATAAATTCATTGAGCCTACTTTGACAGCACCTTCCAAACCTGCAACCACTACACCAATGGCAGATGCATAGGAGCACACTCGCTACAAATTCCCCTCCAAACTGCTCACCTTCCAGACCTGGAAAGGTATCACAGTTCCTTCCTTGTTGCTGCATCAAAATCCTAGAACTCGTCCTAACAGCATTAAGAGTTTGCCTACACCAAACTGGACTGCAATGGTTCAAGAAGACCACTTATCACCACCTTCTTGAGGGGAACTAGAGATATGTAATAAATGCTTATCCAGCCAGCAAAGCTCACGTCCCATGAATGAATAAAATAACTTAGTGTATTAGTATTAGTAAAGGTGTGACTTAATCTATGAAACATTGTCCTTCTTGTGCACCATCTAATGGATATCCATTATCTCACGTTCCCAAAAAGGAAATTTTTTGACCATTTCATTGGAAAGAAGTCTTTAAATATTAAATATGAATTATTACATCCCATTATCATAAACAGAGGAGTTCAGTGTGATTGCATTCAAAAACAGGGCTTTTGGCTGGTTTGTATCCTTGGTTTTCATTGTAATCCTAGTCTTAATTCCACTTAGAAACAATTCAAAAGTGAAATTTGCTCATTCTTGTTGGTAGCTGGATTGTTCAGAACAATTACTCTTCAAGTAATGTTGCACGTTGAACAACTTCTCCACAACTGAAAGGTGGTAACCTCAAGTCTGGTAGCTCTGTGCCCCCTACCCTTGCATTGCTGATCATTAATGGCTTTTACCAAGCAGCATTTATTTCCAGCTGTATAGTATCTAGCATACTTCTAACATCTCAGACTTCCATGCCATTCACCCCATCTATCCAGACAGTCATTCATTGTCACTTGTATGATCCTTTGAAATATTCCCACTATTACAGTAACTACAATTTCTTGCCAGCCTTTTCATACTGTAGTGGCAAACACCAACTTGCTAATCCTATCATTACTCTTAACTGAGGAAAATGCTGGGCACCTTGTACCTCTTATTCAAAAGTTTTCCAGAGAGTAGTTAATAGTCAGCCACGTTCCTGTGTGTTTTGGAGTCACACATAGGCCAAATCCATGTAAGGATGACAATTTCCTTCCCTAAAGGGCATTGATGCTAGGTGAACTAGTTGGATTTTTCCTGATAATCAGTAATATTCATGGTCATCATTAGATTCTTTATTTCATATTTTTATTCCATTCAAATTCCACTATCTACCCTGGCAGGATTGGAAGCTGGGTCCCAAGAACATTACCTTAGGCCCTAGGATAACGGTCCTGTGATAATACTATCACCTCTTGAGGTTCTATTCTCTTTACTTCATGTGCTCGATATTTATAACATTAAATGCAGACATATGATCAGTTCTGTTTTTCCCCCTAAAGAAGATTAGTGTATGTGTTGAGCATCTGCTATTTGAGTCCAGCTGAACAGCCTAACAAATATATTCCATTTCAAACAATAGCTGAGAAATTAAAATTGGATTGGGGGCGGGAGGTGGGGGGGGTGCAGTGCTGGTTTGAATAAATGCATGATAAGGAAAGAGGCCAGACGTAAATTAAGCAAGTGTCACAGGTGACCAGAGGGCATAATCTCAGCATGAGGTATTGCACATTGAAGACAGATGTGGAATTTCTTCTGGTGTATTGTGAATGTAGATTTATTTTAACCAGAGGGCTGTCAAGGCTGTTTCATTAAGTATATTCAAGGTGGAAATAATGATTTTTTTTAATCTGTAAGGGAATCATGAGCTATGGAGATAAGGGAGGGAAGAGGAATTGGAGGTTTGTCAGATCAACCATGATCTCACTGAATGGTGGAACAGACTTTATGGGCTGACTTCTGCTCCTATCTTAGTCTTAGATGCCAGTCAGAATTTGATACAACAGTCATTAAGGGCTGACAATTTCTGGTTTGACACTGAGCTCATCTGTAGGGAGCAGGATGAGGAACTGAATCTGGGCAGACAGCAGCTTGTTGGTATATTAGGGTATTACAGATAACAGATTATTCTGCTCAAGATCTAGTAAAACTAGGTGAAGCTTGCCCATGATTGTGACTAGATTTGCATTTTACAGGGAAACTAATGCTGTTTTGGAGTGAGACTCCTGGACACACATTGCCCGTTTCCAGTTCTTAGTCAGGCGCTTCTGCAAGAGATTAGGCATAGCAAATTGTGGCACCATCTCCCCAAAGTTAACTTTATGTAAAAAAAAAAACACTGGTTGGAGAGAAATGCAAAAATTTAAGTTGATAATTATTTGACTAACCTGGTGCTGAGGAATGTGGTATCATTTATTCTGTAGTGCTTTTATGGTTCAGAGGTCATTAACATCACTTTTCTCATTGTGACTTCATGCTAAAGTACCTCCTCCCACAGTTTGAGTTTTTAAAAATATAAATTGTTCATAAACTCTCTTGCACCTTCATTAGAGATTACTTCAGGCCAAACTGTTGTGTTCTACCCGTGGTCATGTTTCAATGGTGTCCACACATACGTTGCACCAGGAGACATTCAGTGTAGCAGCAATATTAGTCTATGGATACTATAGTGTTACAAACCCTACTCTAGTTAATTTAGTGCAGACAAGGAATTTAAATTGGGACCAATTGTTCCAGGATAAAAATGTCTACAGAAATAATCAGGGATTATGTATTTGAGAAAGCTATCATGCACAACTAAATGATTTTTGGCATCTTGACAATTCATCAAAAGTGCATAATTCATCTCATGCCATGTATCCTAATTTTCTCAATTAGGACAGTAATATAATAAATACATGCCTAAATAGAAGTATGTGACTTTCCCTACAGAAATTACTGCTAGGTAGCAACTGACATTCTTGTTCTTACTGAAGATGGTTGCACTATGTGGACTAGTTAAAATTAAAATAATAAACATTTTTCAGTGCATCAAAATTTATTGAACAGATTCAACGTGATGCTCAGCAGTGATATCTTTAATCTGGATGATCATCTGGAACAAAGTGGTAAACAGTTTCCTGATTTTTTGGGGGTTGAAGGGTCAGCTAATTTGACTATCGAATCTTAATGCAATATCCATCTTAAGAAAAGTTTTAGCTTGAAGTATATGTTTTGAAAGAGGCAGAGGCAATTCAATTGGATTAATTTAGATAAAAAGGTACAAGTTTTACAAAATAGTAGGAAAACATGCAGCTGGGTCACAGGAATAACAAATGGAAGTGTGATTCAGAATTAAGTGAAGGAAAATAATGAGGTATGGACTTGATTTAACTAATCAATTCGTAGTTAAAGCAAGGTAAATCAATTGGTCTATTCTTTAGAATGAAACCCTATGTGTGCTAACCACAACAATCAGAACGTGGCTCGTAAGCTTCAACTTGAAGCTCAATTATTTCAAAAGGAACAAATCATTTCAACAAACGGAAAATGTTTCATCATGTAAAATTCAATTTATTCAAGTAGATTAGTAAAACATGGAATGCTCAGCTTCTTACCAGTGATAAAGAAGGTACACAAGCATATCTATTATATAAAGAAAGTTGTTAGGTTTTTGGTGCTTTCTTCTTTTCAGCTTCTTCCTTTTCTTTTTCAATTTCTGAAACATAATTCTCAATTTCTTCAGGATTTAAGATCTACAAGAAAAAGGTTTATAATATTCAATAAGTTAAATAGGAGTCAAGGTTTACATTTTCACTGTGCTTATTCTAATACTTAATGGCAAATTCAAAAAAGTAATTTCAATAATTAGAAGTCCGGTGATGTTAAGTGTTTCTTTACATTTACTTGCTTGTATTGCCAATACTGATTTTAAAGTATATACATTAGTTGGATGGAAGGTCTGGGGCTTCCCAGCAGGCTGGGATGAGATTTTTAAATGGGAGTTTCTACTGCATACAAGCCCAACCTGCAGCTTTAGTCTATGGTCGAGTTATTCTAGTGAGCACATATGTAAATCTGGAAGCCAAGAAAATATATATCAAACTTCAGTTGTCAAGGTTGTTAAAAGTGTGGCCTTTTGAGGATGAGGAAACACAACCAATAAGTGAACTGAAGTGTGAATTTTTGTTATTTTAATGGATGTAAATCTCAAATCTGAGGTAACTGATTAGCTATTAGTGATTGTTGCATAAGAAAAATGCTACTTAGAGTGGAAGGAAAAAGTCTGCTTAAATCATTAATGTTAAAAACTTAAAACAGGACCAGAGACACTGAATTAAACACCTGATCAAAGAATAGGTTGACTAGTTCAACATACTAAATAAACAGACACAGACAGACAATCAATGCTGATGACATTACAAATGTTACCCGTAAGAGCTGTTCATGCTTCATCACTGCCAGTTCAATATGTTTTCCACCTGATTGTACAACCTAAAGACAGTTAAGTGCATGTTAGTATTTTTCCCTTGTTTGCCTTTAAAATTCAACTTTTAAAATCTAGACCACTGACTATAGTATTACACACAATGCACTATAAATTTTTAAAAGAACTGGAGGAAAGAAGGACATGGAGATGGAAGAGTCATACTAATCTGATTTCAAAAGTTACACGAAGGTCAGTTCAGGGATTTCACATGTAGAGTGATTACCTCCAAAATGGTGTTGCTTTGTGATGTTCATTTGCAATGATTTTTTAAAAATTAATAAATTTACCTCCAGCAAAGCCTTAATGGCAAGCTTTATGGTACCACTGTCTGTAGCAGTGGCTTCTTCAGTGTAGTTTTTCTCTAAGAATTCCCTGACGGTCTTTGCACTTCGTCCTATGGCATTGGCCTAAATTCAGAAGAAATGGTATCAAGATATGCAGTTTGTACAGTTCTCCCTCAAAATAAAAAAAAAAAGAGGGAGGAAACTTCAGTTTCAATGTGTCAAATTGTTTTAAACTGAAAAGAGTTAAACAATCAGCACTATTACCCTGCAGGAGGCCGTTTTGCCCATCATAGCTTTCCAAATGAGCATTAAGTTCATTCACTTGTTTTCTCTGTAATCCTGCATTCTTCCTTTTTAAGATAACAATTCAATTCCTTTTCAAATGTTTTGAATCTTCAGCTGAACTAGTTTCTTATACAAGGCATTGATGTGAAGCTGGGGGTAGGGTAATGAATGGGCACAGAAGTCTTCCATTTTACATCCAAATTCAGCCCAGATTGATTTCCTACAAGTCCCCTACTAACAATGCCCTTCATTGAGCATGCTAATAAATACAACTACATTAGCATAAGCAAGAAGTCAACTCTAAGACGTACTGAAGTAAATCAGTGAACAGAATAAAACACAGTAAACTTCTGGTTTAAAAAAAATCTAAACTAGGTTCAGTACACTTCACAAAAGTTACTTACCTTCCATTCATGGTAGGTACCTGATGGATCAGTTTGGTACAGTCTTGGAGTTCCATCAAAATCAAAACCGACAATCAGGGCAGAAATGCCAAACGGTCTGCGCCCATTACTTTGAGTGTAACGCTGTACAGATTCAAAAATTACAAGTTGTGTATTTTATTGACTGTGCAAAGCATGTTTGTAACAGTGATTTGTTCAGTAAATTATCAATACAAGAGAGACTTCAAAAGGAGTACAGTTGTGTCTCTATAGTTCTGTACTAGAACTAAACAAAAAAGTCCACTTTTAGACTTACAAACACTGAAATTTAAAGTTTGAAATTTCTGAAAATAAATATGGCACCAAGTCAGCGTCATACAGCACAGAAGCAGACCCTTCGGTCCATCCAGTTCATGTCTGACCATGGTCCCAGACTAAACTAGTCTCACCTGCCTGCACTTAGCCCATATCCTTCCTATTTATGAATTTATCTAAAATGTACTTTAAACATAATTGTACCTGCATCCGCCACTTCCTCTGGCAATTCATTCTAGACATGAACCACTAACAGTTGCTCTTCATGTCCTTTTTAAAATCTTATACCCCTTAGTTTTGAACTTTTCCCCCATCCTAGGGAAAAGACCCTTGTCATTCATCTTATCTGTACCCCTCATGAATTCATAAACTTGAGAAGGTCATCACTCAACCTCCTATGCTCCAGTGAAAAATGTGTCTATTTTTCAATAGCAAACCCAGCAAAATCCTGGTAAGTCTCTTTTGACCCTTCCAATTTAATAGTGTCCTTCCTGTAACAGCATGACCAGAACTGCACACAGTACTCCAGAAGAGGCCTCACCAACATCCTGTACAACTTCAACAATAATGTCCCAATTCCTATACTCGAAAGGTCTGAGCAACAAAGGCAAGCACGCTCAACACTTTAACCACCTTGTTTACCTGTGACATAAATTTCATAGAATTATGTACCTGAACCCCAAAGTCTCTGTTGTACAAACTACTCAGGGCCCTACTCTTAATTGTAGAAGTACTGTCCCTTTTTATATTAAAAAAATGCAATACCTCATGTTTATCCAACTTAACCTCCCTCTGCCACTCTTCAGCCCATTGTCCCAATTGATTAAGATCTGTGATCTTAGATAATCATCTCCACTGTCCACTATACCACCCATTTTGGGTGTCATCTGCAAGTAGGTGGTTAGGTAAATAGACAGTCCAATCCCACAAGTAACTCATCTCCTACAGTGTGATTCATTTAGACTTGCACTATTTTATTGCAACAAAGGGAATCATTTTGTAATTCACCATAGTTCGTAGAGGACCACAGGCATCTCTCCACACTACAGATGCAAGCAGTGATATATAGCTTGAGGGGTACCTCTAAGGATGAGGTAAAGTCATCAAAATAGAAGTTATCCATTAAAACAAAATCAGACTGAATTATAGGTGGGCAGTTTACTGAATTTAGGTTAGTCTAAGTGCTACAAAAAAAAAATGCATTAAACCACTATTCTTTCATTGACTCAAAATCCTAGAACACATTTCCTAAGAAAGGAGGCTACTTTGCCCATCCCTGCCAGAGACAGACAGGCACACAGCAGTTCAAGGCGGCAGCTCATCACCCCTGTCTGAAAAGCAACTGGGGTTGGGTGATAATTGCTGGTGTAGCCAAAGATGCTCATATAAAACTAAAATTTAAAATATTATTGCAAAGCAGAAATCAGATCTCCACTTGGTTGCAAGACAAGTTTTCCTGTTTGCTTAAAAAAAGCAACTTTGTAAGTAAACGTGTACTACATGATATTTAAAATAAAACAGAACTCAAGTTACCTGTTTCAAGCTGGCAATATAACGCGTGATATACTCAACCGTGACTGGGTCCTCTACAGTTAGTCGATGGCTCTGACACTCTACACGAGCCCTATTTATAACTATCCTGGCATCAGCTGTAAGGCCTATTGCAATAAAGAACAATATATTAAAATACACATTATCTACTATGTCTTCTAAATTGTCTCAGCAATTAGAAAGCAGCTGATATCCTCCAACTACAATAACTAATCAAAAAGTGCAAGAGCCGTTTGGAAAGAATACTTTTAAACTAAAAACGCACTCAAATTGGGATTTGATTCTGTTCTCAGCTGTAGAAACTAATTATCCAGCAATATGTTGCAAAACATCTCCACCTAATGGTGGAATGTGCAAAATCTTCAAGTGTTGCAAACAACCTGGGACTTTGGTAAAAGCAAGAGTGGGAATCACTACAGAAGGAGATGGGTCTCTAATGTTTGAAGGTGTTACAGTTTGGGGCAATAAGTATTTATAATTATTTTTCCAGTGATAACAGTGCAAGTTTGAAGTAAAAAGGAAACTTAAATAATCAAAAAGTTGATAAATAATTTAGACCAATATATAGCAGCGGAGATTGATTGTCTGGATGGACATTTGTGGACAATCATATTGTACAAGTGAACATTTAACGTGTAATGCTTCCATCTCTAATCTGTCTTGCTCAGAATCATTAAGCTGATTGTGGGTTGGAAGCACTCCAGCATACATGGAGGGGAGGGGAGGGGAGGGGAGGGGAAGGGGAAGGGGATCTGGGCAGTTTCTTTAGGCCTCGGTTACACCATTCAAAGAAAAGAATGTTCAACCTGCAGTTGATATAGCCTATACTGTACAGCAAGAGTAAACCAGGTAAGATAGAGAACAAGGATTTGCAGAAACTAAATGAACATGTACAATATTCTTAAAACTTCAAAAAAAGGATGAGGACAAACAGTCAGAACGCCTCTGGCTCCGAACTGCCATGGTCAGCAATCTACAAAGCGAAGCATATTTTAGTAGTTGAGGGGATTCAATAACTAATGACATACTATTGTTTCTAAGTGGGTTTGAGTTTCCGATATGGTATGCTGGTTGCCCGGTGCACAGACATCTCCAACATATTTTGAAGCTAAGTTGAAAAAGGGAGGAATGGAGAAGTTCCAGTCATCGTGATCCATATTGGGAGCAAAAAACACAGTTCACAGTGATTAAGAGGTTGTATTTGGAGAGCACCAAGAACTAAATTAAAGAACAGGTTCTTGCATGTTATGGTCTCTGGATTATTTGTATTTAGTTGAGATTACTGGCATCTGCAGCAAATTTTGCTTTTAATTAAACAATACTACCCAGATAAAGTGTTAAGGGTTACTCCAACCAACAGCATTAAAGGCTAGACGACAGATGGACAGGGAATCTTGACTTCACTCCAGATATCCCTTCTCCACAGAGACAGGGCAATGCCAAAAAGTGGAACCACACAAGCCCCTCCCCACACCTCCAATGTCTCTTCAGGATATTTCCAAGGTGGCAGGGCCTCCCACTTCTACTCCATCTGCTACCTTTGGCCTTCTGGCAGTTCAAACCAAGGAGGGTGTGGCTACATTCACTTCCTTTCTCCAAGTCTTTCATATATATTGTGAACCATTGTGGTCTCAGCACTGATCCCTGTACAATCCCACTGGTCACAGGTCAACAACCTGAAAAAGATCCCCTTATCCCCACTTGCTTTTTCCTGTCCATGAGCCAGAACTCTATCCATGCTTTTGTTTTACTCCAACACCAGGTGGGCTGGGGGGGGCCTCTGATCTAAAGGGAATCTGGATGGGTACGAATAGGTAAAGTTTAATCAGAAAGTGGGCCAAATGCTGGCAAATGGGACTAGATTAATTTAGCAAATCTCGTCAGCTTGGATGAGTTGGACCAAAGGGTCTTTTTCCATGCTGTACATCTCTATGACTCAACTTTTTGGGAGGCACCTCGCTGAATGTATTTTGGAAGGCCAAATGCAACACATCCACTGATTTCCTCTATCCACACTGGTTGAAATTTCTTTGAAAAACTCTAGTCGGACTCTTCACGAAGCCATACGGAGTCTGCTCAATTAGATTATGATTTCCCAATACGCTGACATCATTTCCTTAATAGAGCAAACCTTCTATTATCCATCACCTAGAGTGTGCTGATTGATCAAATATTCCAGTTGATCAAGAAGTCCACATATAATCAATGTAAAACACACTCAGTAATTGAAATGTAATGCAAGTAGAACAGTGATGTGTATACCTTTTTTACAATGGAAATCACTTAAATAATAATGCAACTTTGCCTTTAATAAAAACTCACTGGCAGAGAGCCTTCTCACTCGCACCCTTAACTGACTATTTGGACATTGTGGTATTTGAGAGAAAAAAAAAATTGAATCAGCTGTTGACATTTCATGAGGCCATTTAATTGAACAGGTATATTTACATGGAGGTAATTAAATTTAAAAATTATAGTAGTTGGATAGAATAATACAGTAACCTTCACAATGTATATAATTTTTGCCAGTTTATAAAAGGTACCAGTTAAAACAAAACCTGCTGTGATTGATTCCAATACCCACTAATGATAGATGTTAGGCAAATTGGCCTATAGTTACCGGCTTTTTAAATAGGGATGTCACGTAAACAGGTTTCCAATCTTCTGGTACTTCTCCAGAATCCAACAATTTTTGGAAAATGCAACTAATGCATTCATTATCTCTAAAAATCTCTTTTAGGATCCTAGGATGTAGGCCATCAGGGGTAGGGAACCTATTTGCCTTTAGTCCCGTAAGCTTGTCTAATACTACTTCTGTAGTGATTGTTATGGTGCTTAATTCCTCCTGCATATTATACAGTATTGATTTGAAGTATCTTCTACCATAAAGTCTGATGCAAAATACCTTTTAGCTCCTCTACCACATCCTGTTCTCCAAAACCATTTCATTTTTCCCGATTCATTTTCTAAGGGGCCTATGTTCACTTTGACCGCTCTTTTCCTTTTCATATAAGGAAAGGAAGCTCTTATTATCAGTCTTATACTTAGTGCTAGTTTGCCCTCAATTTACTGTCTTTGTTTTTATTACTTTCTTTGACCTCCTTTGATGGATTCTGGATTTATCCCAGGCTTTGGCATCCTCATATGCTTATATCCACCCTGCCCACAAATTAATCTGGTCCTTAACTTCCCTAGTTAGCCATAGTCAATTTATTCCCATCTGAATATTTCCTCCTGACTCAAATGTATTTTTGCTGAGTCATGAATTACCTCCTTAAACATTTGATCACTGCTTACGTACTGTCATTCTTGTTAATCTATCTGTCCAGTTGTCTTTAGCTAACTCCATCCTCATTTAAAGTTAAACAGTTGCAAAGAAATAATTCAGTTAAATTTCAGTGACTCAAATGATGGCAGTGTGACGTTACTGATCAATATTTCAGAGGTCCAGGCTAACACTCTGGGCACTTGGGTTCAAATCCCATGACAACATGTGCTAGAATTTAAATTCAAATAATAAAGATCTGAGACTAAAAATGAGTCTTAGCAATACTCACCACAAAACTATCAATTTTCATAAAATTTCATTTGGCTCACTGATGCCCTTCAGGGGAGGAAATCTGCTGTCCTTACCTGGTCTGGCCTACTGATTTCAGACCCATAGGAATATGAATAATTCTTAACTGAATAACTCTGAAATGACCTTCTAAGTCATTAGGAATGGGTAACATTCACATTCAGCAAAAGAATAAAAGTCTCATTCACCTGCAAAAGCCATGCAAACATTGTCATCCAGTATACAGATCTTCCTTACAGTTCTTTCATCCTGTAATTTGGCTACAGATTTCTTTTCCACTGCAAGGACTACAATTTCTTTTCCTCGAACACCAACCTGTAAAATAACAGAGGGTTTGTTTCAAAATATTATATCCCTTTATAGGACTACAGATGTGTGAATGCAAATTGAAGCACGAAATTGTTTTTAAAGCTACATTCACAGACAAATGTTAACTTGTTGAACTTTTGCAAGCGAAAATGTAAATGTTTATACTGTGTTTCTCTGGATTGAATCTGTTTCTTTCCCGAAAGGAGCCAAGAGTTTCTAAATTTACAGTATCATAATTTTAGCACTGGTGTAAAGTTGAAATATTATACAGATTGGGTTCTATCAAAATATCCCTAAAAGAGAAACTAATTTATTGTACCTACATTTAATATTCATTTTACTATTATTCTACTTGTCTGCTTAGTTAGATGCAGACTGTTGTACCCATCACATAATCCCAATGTAACCAAATATTGCAAAATACCATGGTGAATAACATTTGTTACCCATTTCTGATTCTGACCTCGGTAATTTCTGCACAAACATCATTTTGACTATTCAATTTTCCATCATCAGTTCTTAACAAACTATAATACCTCTCTGATCATCTGGGATTCTTTAAACCTGCTTAACTAGTGGTCAAGGGTATAACTGGTTTGCATATTAAAGAAAATACTTAATCTTCTCATGCAACACATATGCATGATAAAAATATAAAGATAAGATTCAATTACTCACTCTTTAATTTTGCAATTAATCAAGCTGTGTTTATCTGGTGCAAGACACAAACATTAGGGTCCTAATAGGAGGAGTGTTACTTTTTAAAATGAAATATTGGAAGAGATTAGCTACAAGATTATGGAATAATATTATTGGTATAGATCTCATTAATTGTTTAAAACTCTTTCCTGAATCGCACAGGATAAATAACATCACCAGTATAGCCTGGTACTACTCAATTCAGTCTTAAACCATAATCAGGATTTTACTTCCCAAAAGGCAACATAACCATCGAGACACCACAGCTAACGTTGGGATTTCTTTTCACAGATTTTCACTCACTTGAAATCAGACCAAAAGCAATTGTTGTAAACAATGTAAACGCAGTTCGGTTGTTGGGCACTAGAGGAGCTTGGGCACTGCAAGAAGTTACATAGGCCGTTGTGGGGCACTTCACCTCACTTGGCTACAAAAGTTAGTGATTAGAATGCAATTGCAGCGAACCTGTTTGTTCCCTATAAATCTCACCAACATTGGCCTGGCAATTGTGACTGTGAAGTCTCAGTGACTTTGCACTTCTAAGACACAGAATTCCTTCCTGGTTGGCTTTTTTTTAAAAATAAAAAATGAAAATAAAATGTTTCTAAAACAAAACTAAAAAGAATGGTTTTACAAAGCGGGGTAAGTAATTGGGGCCGTGCCTGAGACTTCTAGGGAGGGGGATCTTCTGAAGACGGGCAGCAAGGCCGCAGCTCGGTGGAAGTGTGGGGGGGACCCTACGGGGCTACAGCCTCCCGCACCTTCTCCTCCCCGGCTCCTGCGATACTCACCGCCGCTGAGCCCTTCTTCACCGCCTCTTGGGCATACTCCACCTGGAAAAGGTGACCGTCCGGAGAGAAGACAGTGATAGCTCGGTCGTAGCTGGCGCTCATGTTTCCTTTTCGGCGGCGCAAGGAGCGAGAAAGCGAAAGCGAAACCGGCCCAAAGCCTCCCTTCTCCACCACCTAGAAACGCCGAATCATCTCGGTCTTCCCGCCCCTTCCGTCCCCTGAGCTGCCGCCACAAGGAGGAGTTTGGCAGAGAGGGCGGACCCTGCCTTTAAAGAGCAGCTGCAAGCTGCTGCCTTCTCCACAGTTCCCTGTCCCTCACCACTGGATCTGCAATCAACCCGGGCTGCATTTGCACCACTTACAGCATCATCTGGAATTACATTATTTCATTCACTACATACCTATCCTGCGACCTCAGAGATAGACAGAGAGAGAGAAAAACCAGGAGAGGAAAAATTAAAATCATGTCTGTGGCATTCGCATCAGCTCGCCAGCGGGGGAAAGGGGAGGTCACTCAAGCCACCATTCAAAAGGTAAAACGTTCTTGTTATTTAATATTTGATTTAGTTCCCCCCCCCCCCGCTTTTGTAGGAAATCTGCGACTCTCGCTTTTTGCCTTCATTGAAATAAATCTCGTTTTCCCCCTCTCCTTGTCATTCCCCAGTTATCCATTCATTTCATCTTCTCCCTTTGGCGACAAACGGGCCATCTCTCACAATTCTGAAATGCGGGTTTTGATCATTTTAAGATCCGGCTTGGGGACAGGACTGGTGTCCTCTGCTCTTCTCTCCCCCCCCCCCCCCAGGATTGTGAATGCAGCAGCTCCGAACAAAGCAAGGTGTGATAGTGCAGACACATGGGGCAACCGAGGTTAAAGAAGCCAAGGCACTGTTTAATTCCATTTAAATCACATCGATATAGATTGGATTTTTCTCCCTGTCTGTAAAACACCGACCTAATCTACTTAGCAAACGATTGCACCTCTATTATTGACACGTGATTTTTAAACGTGCGTTTAGATAAAATAACATCAAATGTGCAGCTTACTTGTGTGCAGGCTCGCAGGGACTGAGATCTGGGCACGCCAGTAAAAACCACTTAAAGCGATCTTACCTTACTTGCACTTTCCGGAAAACGAATTCAATTCCAAAATAAACTGCAACAATGTATTTTATCCTTTGAAATGGCTCGAATGAATGGCGTGTTAAACGATGCGATCAGTAATTGTTTAATAAAAGTGCTACTTCCAGCGAGGGATAAGAACGTTTGGGTATTTCTGATCGAAATTGGGTTATTTAAATAAAAAAAACCCAGAATGGCTTTAAAACGTACTGAACCGTACAAAGTAACGGACGGAAACTTGACATTTCTGAATAACCCTAGTCACCGGGGTTTCTTTTTGAAAGAAGGGAGAGGTTCTTCTGGTCATAGGATAGAGGTCTGCCTCTGAGACCTCAGGTGCTTTATTCGTCAAACCGTTAGCTGCGGGATGGTGATACTGTGGGCGACCAAGCATTTGATTTTGGATCTTTTCCCTTAGCCCCCCTCCCCCCCGCAGAATCGACTTGGAAATCGCCAAACTTTACCCAGATGATGTTCGGGATTCAATTCTGTGAGGGCTATTTGGGTTTTGGTGGTGGGGAGGTGGCTGGTTTCGATGGAAGAGCTGAGTGAGCTGGGTGGTGGTGGTGGTGAGGGGGACAACGTTGGGAGTTTGGTGGATTAATAATGGCGAAGAAGAAAAGGTGTCAGTGCAGACAGCAATCAACACCTCATCAGCATCCTGCTCAGTAAAACATCGTGCTGCCATCCGATGGACAGGGAGCATTGTTGCTAAACACTCACCACTTCGCATCTGTTTCTGTCACCACCGACATTAACAACCAACCCCCGCCCCCCTTCCCTTCTCCTCCTCCAGGTTAACTGTGATCTATTTGTATGTGACGGCTTGTGCACAGATTTTTAAAAAAAATGTGTAGCCAGTTAATCAGATCACAATCATTCAATTCCAGAGGACTGTAATAGCACTGAACTGAATACCTGCCATGCACCATATCTTCAAACTCCAACACACTTGATCACAAAGAAATTAAATGGCAAAAATAAAAAAAAGTGGACTCCCTTTTATGTTATGGTGCAAACATTTTTTAAATATATTTATGGTTAGTCAAGTAGCCACCAATGCTGATGTTTGTATACTTTTCTATCTTTCCATAGGTTCATTCTGTCACCCTGTTTTACCTGGGAGAGGGGAAATGGTATTAGATAGAAATCACCTACACATAAAATAGATTTAACGTGAAAACATAATACAGCTGGTGAATACTCCAAAGCAATAATCAGAAATATATGACGAAATGAAAAATATTATGAAAGCTGGAAATATTCAGCACGGCAGGCGGCAACCTGTGGAGACAGAAACAGAATTAACCCTTCAGATTGGTGACCTATTTTGGCAAACGTTAGAGGGATGGCCGATTATAAACAAACATTGGGAAAGGTGCTGTGCGTGTGTGTTGGGGGGGGGGGGGGGAGTGGTGTGCTGTGACCAGGGGTGGGTGGTAAAGGGAACAACCTGTCGGTAAAAGCAAAATAGAATATTGGTGCAAAACGAACGTTAAATATGGGAAATTCAGTTTTACATACCATTTGGAAAATGAGAGGAAAGGGCTGCCTGTTCAACTGAGCAGTTAAACTTGCTCAAAACAATGAAGGTTTCCTCACATTTTATTTGTATACTTGCATAAACAGAATGGGCCACTAATTTTAGATAACAAGGTGTAGAGCTGGATGAACACAGCAGGCCAAGCAGCATCAGAGGAGCAGGAAGGCTGACGTTTCGGGCCAAGACCCTTCTTCAGAAATGGGGGAGGGGAAGAGGGTTCTGAAATAAATAGGGAGAGAGGGGGAGGCGGATAGAAGATGGATAGAGGAGAAGATAGGTGGAGAGGAGACAGACAGGTCAAAAAGGCGGGGATGGAGCCAGTAAAGGTGAGTGTAGGAGGGGAGTTAGGGAGGGGACAGGTCGATCAAGGGAGGACGGTCAGGTCAAGGAGGCGGGATGAGGTTAGTGGGTAGGAGATGGGGGTGAGGCTTGAGGTCATGGAGGCGGGGACGAGCTGTGGGCTGGTTTTAGGATGCGGGCGGGGGAGGGGAGATTTTGAAGCTGGTGAAGTCCACATTGCGTTAATTTTCTATGGCTGCTGAAACTTTAACTCTGTGCCATGCCATTTGCAACTGTTCGCATGTAAGGTCTTAACATTCCAATTTTCCAAAGAAAATATTGTAAGTTTTACACAAAAGTAGGATTTTATTGCTCTTAATTTAATCTTTCAGTTTTATTAGAGACTAGGATAATTTGCTGTTAAGAGCTGCCTAATGTTCAAGGAATGAAAATAACTAACAGTCATGTCGGATGGAATCTTGTAAACACAAAGTACTGAATAATTAGCGAGGAACATGAGCGCCAATTTTATTTTTATTTTGTTGAGTCACCAATGACTGGATTTCATTAAAATATATACATCACATTTGGGAGGTAACATACGCTTCTCAAATGATTGATGAATGCCTATCCTGGCACAAATTTTCTGACTTCAAACACAACTGGATTGGATCACTCTTAATGATTAACTGATGAGGGATGTTTGTACAGGAATGTCTGAATACCCGGAAGAAAAAAGTAGTGTTAGAAAAGGGGAATGTCATTCTTCAATTATGAAGAATTGATATTTTAATCAAATAATCAAAGACTATATTAAAGGTGTGGTGCCTATATTTTGTAAAAATTTGAGAGAGCACTTTTATACAAACATATTGGTATGGTTGATGTATTATTTGCAGTACAAGTATGCCTCAGCTGAGGTCATATCCTTAATGGGACAGAAACTACATTTAAACTGAAATGTAGCAGTCCAATTTATACATTTGCTGTGATGTGAGAATTGAGGTTTAAACAGACAGTGTTACTTTTGTTTGAGGTTAGGAAATCAAAATAGACACTTGTATGCACAGGTCTTTTGCTAGTTCTCAAGCGATGCTGTAATAGTACGGAGTGGCAACTCAAACTTTGCAAAATATGGCTGTTATGTGGTTCAAAATGAGGAAGCAATTGCAAACTAGTCTGCCACTATTGTTTTATGTTATTTTAATTTACAGTGAACATTGTATTGTAGTCTTATTACATTTGTACTGTCCCCTGGTGAAGTGAATGTTTAAATGCTAAGAGCTGTAATATCACGTAAAGTTTTGGATATTTACCATAAGTTTCTGATGATTCTTGCTTTTAGATGTTGGATGAAAACAATCATTTGATACAATGTATCATGGATTACCAGAGTAAAGGCAAAACTGCAGAATGTTCTCAGTAAGTTTTCTTTTGTTGTTGTTTTAAATAAGATTGCCAAAGTCTCACACATCTCTATTCCTATGGAATTTTTTTGTAATATTGCTGCAGTTGTGATATATATGTACAAGAAGCTGGAAAATTGAGCAATTGCTTGCGAAAGTTGTGATGATGAGGAAATATGTCTGAAGATAAAACAATGTTGTCATGTTTTAGTATTGTGCTTTCAAAGTATTAATTAATAGAGACAAGTGCGCGTATCAGACCTGGGATGAAGATGGAACACTCACATGTCTTGGGATGATTCAGTCTACTGGAACCCTGATGTTCTGATCTTCGTCCAACCAAGATGCATAACTTTCCCTTTTTCTTGAGTGATTACGCATCTGTTGGTGTGCATTTAACAACAAGTATTAGATTGAATGGATAAATATTTCTTTTTGATTGTGTTAATAATGAGACACAGGTGTAGCTAATGGGATCAATATTGTAACAACAACAGAAGGTTTAGTATTGTTGAAATTTAATTTTATTGTCTTGTTTATGATTTAACTCTGACTTGATAATATTCCAGCTGTAAACCTAAATATTTCAAAATCATCATCTATACAGATCATCTGTCATAAAATCATAAGAAGTAGGAGCAGGAGTAGACTATTCAGTCCATCTGGCCTACTCTGTAATTCAATAAAATCATGACTGAAATAAAAGTGCCCTTAACTTCCCTTTTGTCTCTCCCCCGCCATAACCCTTGGCTCCCTTGTTGATTTAATCATTGAGCCTCCAAGAGTCTTTTGTGCTTTTAAAAAGGTCACCTTGCAATCTTCTAAAGTCCACTGAGTATAGGCTAAACTTGCTCAACATTTCCTCATAAGACATGTTTCATCCCAAGAATCAGCCTAGTGAACCTTTTCTGAGTTGTTTTCAATGCAAATTTATCCCGCATTAAGTAAGGAGACCAGAACTATAGACAGTATTTTAGCTGTAGTCTCACCAATGCATATCCAGTTGCAGCAGGACTTCCCTATTCTATTACTAACATTCCTTTGCCTTCCTAATTACTTGCTGTAATTGCCTGGTAAGTTATTAAGCTTCATGTGCAAGGTCACTCAGATCCCTCTGTACTGCAGCATTCTACAACCCCATGATGTAAATAATTTCTGGCAAAGTAGGCAATCTTACATTTACCAGCATTTATATTTCATCTGCCAATTTTTTTCCTATTCACTTAGCTTGTCTAAGTTCTTTTGAAGACTCTTTGTAATTTCCAGAAAACTTACTTTTTACTTTTCTTTTCATCCTAGGCATATTTGACACCATAATACTTAAGAGTAGAAGTATGCGATTTCAGCCCAGCGAGTTTTCCCAGCCATTCAGTACAATCATGGCTAATCTGATAACTCTAAATTCTATTTTCCTGTCCTTTCCTAATAACCCTTGAATCCTTTGCTGATTAATCAGTTGTCTATCTCAGACTTTAATGTACACAACAGCCTAGCCTTGACAACCCTTTGTGGTAAATAATGCCACAGATTCATGTTCCTCTGAGATAAGAAATTTCCCCTCATCCCTGTCTTAATGGACATCTCTGTCTTAATGGACATCTCTTAAGTGGGCAACCCCATATTCTGAGGTTATTCTAAGATCTTCCACAATGCCAACCTCTCTTTATGTACCCCGTCAAACCCTCTGTTTCAATCAGACCACCTCTCATTCTTCTAAACTCCAAAGAGGACAGACCCAACTTCCTCAAACTCTCCTCATAGGAAAGTCCCTCCATACATGAGTTTAACCTAGTGAACCATTTCTGGACTGTCTCCAATGCCAGTGTATCTTTCCTAAGATAAAGTGAGCAAAACTCTTCTCGGTATTCCAGCTGTGGTCTAACTCGTGCCTTGTATGGTTTTAGCAAGACATCCCTATTTTCATAGCTTGTGCATAGTCAGCCCTTTCATCCACGACACTAAGTCCCTTAAAATGGGGTCACCAGCTGAAATCATCTGGTGATGAGCCTAAGCTAGCAATGGCTATCGTAGAACAACTATGGTCCCCCCTCCGAAAAGACTGTCCTTTCTATTTCCCCTTTTCCCTACTTTCACAGCTCCCACTCTTTGTCTGTTGCATTTATGCTATTCTTTGGGTGATATTTGTCTTCCACTGTCAAGACTGATACAAAATATTTGTTCAACATTTCTGCCGTATGCTTGTTTTTGATTATTATTTCCCCAGTATCACCTCTTCGAGGACCAGTACTCACTTTCACTACTCTTTTCCTTTTGCCATAACTGTAGAAGGTCCTACTGTCATCAAATGAAGCTGCATGAGAGTTAGGGTGTGAGAGTGCTGCAGAAATGGGGCATGTAAGCTTAAATGGGAAAGATCCCCATCAGCAGAGAAAAACCTAGCCTAATTTTATATAAACACACTAATGCTCTATTATAGAGCTTTAGGATTGAGACAATTGTGTAAATTACTCACATTTTGCTTTGTGTTGACTGATTCACATGATTGACTTCTGTCATTGTACTTCACTCCCGAGTATGTATCATTCAGCACATTTTGAATAATGGCAGAAGGTTACAACTAATCAATCGTACAGATATTTGCTTACTAATGTAATGTCTAAATGCAGCACCTACTTTGAAAAGTTCACTGAGCCACAAACAATCTGAACTTTTAAAAGTGTGAATACTTGCAAATTGTATTACAGAACTGTATTGTATATAGGTAAACAAGGTACAATGTTCTGTGAAAGTAGAATCTACTGTCAAGCAGCTACTGGACAGAGGTGAACCAGGAGCGGACCTGAAATAGGGGCAGGAGTTGGCCACTTGGGCCCTTAAACCTGCTTTGTCATTCAGTCAAATCATGGCTGATTTGTTTGTGCCCTCAGTCCATGTTCCTGCCTACACTCAATAATCCATGATTCACCAACAGATCAAAAATCTGTCCAACTCTGCCTTGAATGTATTTAGTCTCGACTGCTCTAAAGATTAACAACTCTGAACAGAAATTCATCCGCAAGTCTGTCTTTAATGGGAAACCCCTTTATTCTGAAACTGCAGCCTCTAGTTCTAGATTTCCCCATGAGAGAAAATATCCCCCCTCATGATCCAGCTTGACAAGCAGTCTCAGAATCTTGTGTTAATAATATTATCTCTCTTCTCATTTAAGGAAAAACACATCTAACTAATCCACAAAACTGATTCTGCAGAATATAATACAAAAAAAATGCCAATATTGGTAACCTAAATCATGTGGAATTGAAAATGTGCAACTAATTACAAACAAGCTGAAAAGCTCAATAGTCTATTTACATTAATGTATTATTTAGTTCACTTGAACATCTGAGTGTTAAAAGTGAATCTCGTTTATTATTTAATGAGCAGAATGGTATTATATGGAAGTGTACATTGGTGATGTATCATTCTATGACTAATATAACAAAGCAAAGTTCATGGCTGGTATTTTGTTTTGCTTTTTGAGACTGTTTGGAGGCATGTTTAAAAATGGGAAGTACATCCGCTCAGGGGTGGGTTGTGTTCTCTTATGCGACAAGGTTCTCAGCTCATTTGGTATTCACACCAGATTTTATGGGCAGTCAGGCAGAGAATCCTACCGTCTGCCAGGACTTTCTGGGTTACAACATCTGGTCAGCATTACTGCGGTGTCAGTGGCGCTACATTGGTAGCTGCAATAAAGTGATGGACATTGATTTCATGTGAGGGGTCTGATGAAGATAGATGGCACCCAGTCTTGTGTGTGGCTGTCATCTGCAGTAGCAAGCTTACAATGCTAACTCTCACTCACAGGGGCATGATTGAGAGTTGTATACGTGAGTGCAGATCATTTATCCTTTTGCGGTACTGGAACCAGGTTCTTTTGAATCACACGTGGATACTGAACTCTGCAGCCATCTCTGGTCAGGTTGCCTTCATCAGCTGGGATGGTCTCGAGTTATCATCCTAGAGATCATGTGCAAACTGGAGTGAAGGGCACAGAAATTTGCCCATGTTCTATATGATGTTGTGGCTCCAGCCTATGAGTGCATTGCTTCCTCCATGGACCAAGCAATAGATATTATGCAGAGCCAGATTAGAGTAATCAGTATCAGCCTGATGTGCAAGGGAACCTTCACTCCATTGCTTGAGGTTGTTTGGAATAATTTACTGGCTACATGCGAGTGGTCCCGGGGACCTTGACCTCTTCCAGGTGGGTCATGCTCTCAAGGGGTGAGAGAGATGTCATTGCTCACTAACAGGAAGGTAGTACCCAGGAAAAGCCAATGTAAGACCCTCTAGAGGAGGCTCACCTCATCCATTCCCTCTGGCAGGGACCACAAATGATTCCATAGGGTTAGATAGAGGAGGTTGCATGTGTACCTGGGCAGGAGCTGACCAGCAGGCTCAGCCCTCTAGACCCTAGACCATCAGAGGGTGCCTGTCAAACCATCTAAGGCAAGGTGGCAAAGTGGATTGCAACTCAGTCTCAACTCTGACTGCCAAGGTGGCACCAAGATATAGTGGTTGGAAAAGAGATCTTTAATAACAGTGAAGTCATTTGAGTATGCAGGTGTCAATGTTCTGTACAAAATGACACTTGGCACAAATATGGCACTTTGTACGACAGTCCTGTGATCTCTTAATGTTTTACGGCTACTGGTTATTATTTCCTTATAGACTACCTTGAGGGGTGATGCTCATCCTAGTTGTTCACATGTGCAATAGTGCATAGAGCACCAACACTGTCATTCACTGCTGTCTTCTGAAAGCCAGAACTTAAGCTAGATGGGTTTGGGAGTCGATTAGCATAATTTAGCTCTTTTGTATCTCTGTGAAAAATGAATGCTCCTTGCAATGAAGGTGTGCATCATACAAGCGCAGCCTCCATCTATTGCTGTATAACTCCACACTGAAGTTCTAGACAGAAAACTGAACAGGAGGTTATTGGTACAAAGGGAATAAATTAACTACAATTTATGCTAAATAAAGTAGCTACATGTTTTCAGATTCTTAACCAGGCTTTCCCTTGAGGGCAGGAACACCTCTGCACCTTAATTGACTCAGTTCTTTTTGAGTGTCCTGCTGTGTTAATGTAAAGTCACACACCTTCAAATCTGCTGTCAGGTTCTTTCAGCCCATCTGCCTTGTCTCACCACTGCCCTGGCTTCTTCAGCATTTTCATTGTCAGTGTTGGCTCCCTCAGACTCTTCCTTATCTGAGGAGACTGGTGGGTGGCCCTTCTTGCCCTGTTTTACATTCTCACCCCATTTTTGAGCGAGGTTGTGCAGTACACACCAGTCAATAATCTGGAGTCCCCTTTCTGAGCAGTCCAGGCAATGGAGACCCATTTTCAGTAGACCCATTGTCTGTTCACTGATGGTGCCAGATGAGCAACATTCTGGCACTGTTCAGCATCAGTCTGAGGGATTTGTACTGAGGTCATGTGTCTGAACGTAACCACTGTCATCCACAAGCCAGCACCAGAGATGGTATGAAGTGGCAACTTAGGAGTTGTGCAGAATTTAAGTGACATGACAGCTCCCTGGAGAGCGGGTGCATGTCTGCAGGAATTGTTGCCTGTGGTCACAAACAAGGTGGACGTTGAAGGAGTGAAATCTCTTGAACAAGAATCTGACTGGAAAAAAGTCATGGAGCTCGGAGTGCCACTGTCAACGCAGTGGATGGCCTCTTGTACCAGAGGCAACCCAGTAAGGTCTACAAATCTGACAGCTTAAACAACTTGGGTCTCTGGGTCTATGGTGAACTCAGCAAACTGTATTACCTTCCTGCAAAGGTCATCAGTGAATTCACAAACACGCTATGAGCTACCAAATGGAAGATACCACCCATCTCCAGTTGAGGTTTGAAAGGGGCCAATGGCCAAGAACCAGGAACTACGAGCATAGTGCTGCCTCCCGAGCTGAGCAGCTGCAGTTCTGCCTGCAGGAAGTGATAGATGTATGTGACAGTTTCCTTCGTCATGCATCTCTGGAACTGTCTTCCACTCCCCTACAGATGGCTGTAATACCTTCGGTACACCCTCACTCACTATACTGCTCAATGGATCTGAAGTCTCTCGCTTCCTTCTTCTTGTGCAGCTTGCACATACGTAGCTGCAGTCCCCTGAGACTCATGTCTCTACTTCTGTTTGTATTCATCTCTTCTTCACCATCTCCTTCTCATCCTCCTCCCCTTCTACAGTCCATTAATAAAGCTAACACGCAGTTGTCGGATTGATTTAAACATCTGACATGGAAATGTTGATCTGTGTAGAAATATCAGGAATGAGATTTCCCCAGGTTTTTATCAGGTCTTGGGTGAAAGCCTGCTATTTAATCATGACGAGATGTATCCTCCATGACCATGACCAATTTTTCCCATCCTAACACTGCCATCTGCAAGCTATTTGTAGCCGTGATATTTACATTGCTCCCCACGCTTGTGGAAATTAGCACTATATGACTACTCCTTGCAGTACAGCCTTACAACCTGGGAATAACAATTTCATACCCACACCCTTAACATTTAAATGCATGGGCCTGTGAATACTTCTGCTCATTCTGTGAAATAAACACCTCCATCCCCATCATTATCAGTGTTGGTGATGCTTAAGTTCTCTTCTTGTCAAAGGTTAATGAGTAACTGGACATGATTGGGACATGTTGGTGTTTGGAGCTGTTAGAGCTTATTCACCTTGATGCTCCAGTATGTGCTTCCTTTCAGAACAAAGCCTTTAACAGAATGCTTGCTCAGTAGTAGTTTTCAGTTTCTATTTTGCTTCCCTTAAGGTGTGTTTGCACTGTGCAAGAACATGTGTGAACAGATTTTGGCATCTCCTATTAGCATGGTGCGTTGTCTGAGGTACCTTGTTTTGAAAACCAATTTAGAGAAAGATGGTGGTAGTAAATGCTTCCTTTTGAGTTGTTCACCCTGTACTCTCTCCCTCTGTAAAACATCTCTTCCCCCATGACTGTACATCGCCTTTTCCTTTTGTGTGGCAACTCTGTCCTTTTTCAACCTTCCTCTATGACTATCAGCTCTTTCATTATCTCCTTCTGTATTCCTGCTTTTTTCGATCTTTTTCTTATTCAGTTCACCTACTCTTTCTCCCTCCCCAGCATATCTAGTCGATATGTTCTGCATCCTAAACTCTCACCTTTCCTGACTACCTGCCTCTTCGCTCCTATTACTATCACTCTCCCCTCTGCATTCCAGTTTGCTTTCTGTATTTCCCAGGATCATTCCTGTGCCCTTTAATTTCTATTCCTTAGCAACCAGCCCACGTTTCTGTGAACCTTTTCTGTTCAACCACCTTTATACTGTAGACCTCTTTTCAGTCGAACCCCATTTGCCTGTCCTGGTCAAGTATGCTGTCATCAGCCAGTGTGACTGCCTTGCTTGGGCAGGCTCTTGGACCCAGCCTTCACCCTGAGCACAGTAACCATTTAAACAACCAACTTAATGTCTTTAAATTAACTGTATTAGTAATCAAGCATCAAGTTAATTATTTTTCATTCCACTAGTTTTTCTTGCCCATACAGGAGCTTTTGGACTGACATCTATAGCACTTTGTGACATGCCACAAACGGAATTGTCAGTTTAGTGATCTAGAACGTGATGGTGATGGTCTCCCTCGAATGACTAAATACAAAAACAAAGTTGCTGGAAAAGCTCAGCAGGTCTGGCAGCATCTGTGAAGGAGAAAACAGAGTTAATGTTTCGTGTCCGATGACCCTTCCTCAGAGCATGTATGTGAGAACAATGTATGTAAGATCAATCTACCCACCTTGCTTCTGTAACCTTTTCCCAACAAAACCTAGCAATCTTAGTGTTAAGATTTTTATTTGACTCCCCCAAGCTCACCAGCTTGAGAGGGAGGAAATTCCAGATTTCCTCACCCTTTGTGTGAAGCAGTGCTTTCTGATATCACCCGTGAATGGCCTTGCTCATTATCAGTTTCAGCTCACTTGTTGTGATCTCTCCTACTGGAGGAAATAGGGTAGATAGAAACCATCAAATCCTTTAACTATCCTAAACCCCTCAGTTAGATCATCTTTATTTACTTGCCCCTTTTTTATATTTCACACTGTGAAAATACTTTTGTTTGACTTATGTTCTCTCTGTTCTTCATTCCCATGCTAGTTATTCCTTCTCTCTTGCTTTTAAGGAGTTAAAGTTGATGTTTTGAGTGCAGAACTTTTTGCCGCTTTGGTGGGAAAATATGGAGACAGTGCAAAAGTTGGAATCACGATATCGGGAAACATTTTTGCAATTTTCCTCTTAAGCCTCAAATGGTGATTTCAGAATCTAGCCATGGAGCTGTGACTGCCCTATTTCCAGGCACTTATTTTTCTTTAAAACTACAATTTGCCTTATTTATGTGTCACTACCATTCTCCTCACCTTCCCTGAGAAACTAGATGGTGCAAAGCCCTGATGTCTAGATCAGAATGGTTACCTGGCAGTTGCAGCGATGCTGAATATTGTCCAGCCATTATCCGACTGATTTTACAGCAATGAGCCTGCAAGGGGCTCACAGTGGCTTGGTGGTTAGCACTGCTGCCTCACAGCACTAAGCACCAAGGTTTGATTCCACCCTTGGGCGACTGTCTGTGTGGAGTTAGCACATTCTCCCAGTGTCTGCGTGGGTTTCCTCCGGGTGCTCCAGTTTCCTCCCACAGTCCAAAGATGTGCAGGCTAGGTGGATTAGCCATGCTAAATTGCCCGTACACTTCAGGGATGTGTAGATTAGGTAGGTTATAGAGGATGGGTCTGGGTAGGATGCTCTGAGCGTCGGTGTAGACTTGTTGGACCGAAGGGTCTGTTTCCATACTGTAGGGATTCTATGATCTATACTCCATGACCAAATCCACCTTGACTCCATATCCACACAAGTCAGCATTGGAAAGCTACCAGCTTCACCACATCATCATACCTGCTTTCTGATCAACTGATTCAACATTTTGCTTTGGAGATCAGGGACCCTATGACTTGCATGATTCTGCCAGATCACTTTGCATGCGGTAATACAATGCATCACATGGGATTTATGTTGTGGCCCTTAGCCTGCTTCTTTGCATTTACTCATGTTGGACTCACTTGGAGGCTGCCAGCTTCTATAAATTTCACATTGCTTCTTCAGCACACACTCACTGACTTTAACATTGACTTATAGGCTGACAGCTTCTGTGTGGCTCACACTGCTTTCTCAGCACACAGTGCTCGGTTACAAGTTACCAATATATGTGGTTTGCAGTGCTTTTTAGCCCAGAGGCAGATACAGACACCTTGAAATAGTGGAACGCACAGAATAGTCAAGCACTAGAAGTTTCACTGTGTGGCACGATGCTACACCACATATGCAGCATGTACCTGCAGTTTACACAGTAAACACTCTACGTGTCCCTTTTCGCATATTTGCTTGAAACACCAGATCTCATTGGAGTTCAGGGCATCTACTGCCTGTCAGAGGCAAATGACGGTCAGTCAAGGAGCTGGTCCAATCCCAGTCAAAGGTATTGGTCATAGTTAATCAGTCATCTCTACCAGGATGCAAGGAAACCAAGTCCTTGCAGTTTGGAGATTAGACTGCTGTCTGTCCTGCAGGTCAAGTGCAAGGAGTTGGAAATTATGGGTAGGTTAGTCAAGGTACTGTGGAGACATCAGTCTGAGCCTGTTTTCCTGCAACAAGGCTGACTGTGAGACTCCGAAGAACTGAGTACAATGGAACTGGATGCATGGACAGTTAGTCATAGAATCATCAAATCCCTACAGTGTGGAAGCAGGCCATTAGGCCCATTGAGTCCACACTGATTCTCCGAACAGCCACCCCTCCACCCTATCCCTGAAACTCTGCATTTCCTTTGGCTAATGCCCCCCCCCCCCCCCCCCCCGAACCTTGGACGCTATGGGCCGTTTAGCATGGCCAATCCACCTAACCTGCACATCTTTGGGAGGAAGTTGGAGCATCCGGAGAAACCCATGCAGATATGGGGAGAGCATACAAACTCCACTGTCGTCTGAGAGTGGAATCGAACCCGGGTCTCTGGTACTGTAAGGAACTGGTGCTAACCACTGATCCATGGTGCCACCCATAGTGATGATGCACATGCAAGAGAAGTGGTGAGGTGTTCCCAGTCAGTGAGTAGGACACACACACAGACAGCAAGAAAAGTTAGTGATTTGGATGGATGAGCTGGGTGAGAAGGGTTGAGTGGACATGCTGCATGCAATAGTGAGAGTTTTAGTTCATGGGAGATGGTGAGAGGTATATGCAGTGGCAGTGTCAGTGAGAATAAGTGGTGATCCTGCAAGTGGGAAACAGCAGAGAGAAGATGATGTGTATGTTTGCAGAGAACAGATCATTGATCTTCTTTCTGAACTACTGTGCATCCTTCTTCATTGGAAAACAGTGTGGAACCTGACTACTGTTTGGGTCCAGCTGACTGGTTCTGGTGGCATTCCTCTTGCAGGTCATCAGTGGAATAATGGACTTCTCTCCTCTTTAATACTCCATTCAGCAGCATTTCACATCCCTGACCATGAAGCTTTCCTTTCCTCTGAGTCAAGTCGAGTGATAAAGGCCGAGCAGCGCAATGTGAGGGGCATTCCTGCCTTGCAGTGTCTGACGTGGTGTGCAACTGAACTTTAAATATGGTGTCAACTGTGTTGCACAATTAATGAAGTGAAAAGCCGAAGATTGTGTGAGAAATGTAGCTCCAAGCCAAGTATCTCACTTGACAAAATACTTAGAGTCACAGAGATGTACAGCATAGAAACAGACCCTTCAATCCAACTCATTCCTCCTGACCAGATATCCTAAATTAATCTAGTCCCATTTGCCAGCATTTGGCCCATATTCCTCTAAACGCTACCTATTCATATTCCGATCCAGGTACCTCTTAAATGTTGTCATTGTTCCAGCCTCCACCACTTCCTCTAGCAGCTTTTTCCATACACACACCATCCCCTGCATGAGAAAGTTACCCCTCGGGTCCCTTTTAAATCCTTCTCCTCTCACATTAAACCTATGCCCTGGTTTTGGGCTTCTCTACCCTGGGGAAACGACCTTGGCTATTCAACCTATCCATGCCCCTCATGGTTTTGTAAAACTCTATAAGGTCACCCCTCAGCCTCTAACAGTCTAGGGAAAATAACCCCAGTCTATTCTGCCTCTTTCCCGTAGCTCAAACCTTCCAACCACAATGTAGTGATTGGAAGCAGGTGGATCTTGTTGACTATGAGATCCTTGATTGGGGTTGTTAATCTGGGCCAATCAGGAAGCCCTGGTTGACCAATATAAACAGAGATTTAGAATCTCCTCAGTTCAGCAACTGAGCCTGAGCTGGCTGGGTACAGCCAGTGTACTGTGCAAAAGTAAATAAAGGGTGACTTGGTGATGGGATACTAGCCTCTGTGTTGTTAGTTCAGCGATGAAGGAAAACAGGACATGCCTGAAGAACGTTTGCTTGCAATGGTCATCTTGGAATTGGGACAAGCATTTCTGGCATCATGCCTTTATTTTGGAAGCTTGACTCGTTTGATCCTGCCGTCGAAGATTGCGCCCAGTATGTGGAAAGAATGCAATATTTTTTTGCAGGCAAATGGCATTGGAGCAGGTGAAAAGCAACAAGTAATCTTTCTGACTGCTTGTGGACCTGCAGCATTTTCAGTTATAAGGGGCTTAACTTTCCCAGAGTCACCAGACATTAAAACCTTCTAAGAGTTGACAGAGTACATTAAGGAATATTACAACCCCAAACTCCTCCAATTCTTAGATGCTATCAGTTTTATTTGGCTGTTAGAGGACTGGGGGAGTCTGTATCAGGATTTTTGACGAGGTTCAGATGACTGGCAGAGGCATGTGATTTTTGGGTTAACACTGAATGAGATGCTGAGAGACCGTTTGGTATGTGGGATTAATGATGTAACTATGGAGAAGTGCCTACTGACTGAACTGGACTTCAAACAGCACTACAGCTGGCTTTGTCATTAGAAAATGTGGCAACTGGAGTATATGAGTTGCAGGGTGTTCCGATGGAAGTGGACACTCTCTCCAGTCTGACTGAGCTTGGGGAACATCACTTGAGTGTAGGCAATGTATTTAGTAAAATGTATGCTGTTTTTGACTGCTGTGGAATCTCTCAACTGGATAACATTTCCAGTAGAGCACATGCCATGTCTTCTGAAGTAAGCAGTAACTGTTTTGGGACCAGCAGATTCAGGAATCTGTCATTGGCTGGAAATATTTTGTATATCCAAATTCCCTGTGTTCATGGAAGCATTCAAGCCATTTTAAAGCTTACCTGTAAAAATGCTCAGAGGTACTTATTAATAATGTTACTGGAGACGAGTGGATGACTAGATTTTAGAACTGCGTTTATGTGAAATGTCAAACAAAACAATGTAGGTCTATTATTTTGCTCTGTAATACTGGGGATTGGTGGGGTTTTGGGGGGTGGGGGAGGGGTGCGGATTGCGGAGATTACTCCCCTGCCTAATGCTGGCAATAACTGTGACAAAATTTCAGGAAGTTTATACATTTTCAGAGAATTTTGTTTCAAGCTGAACCTCAATGAAAATAGACTCACGATATAGATGAAGTGTTCAGAAGTTCTTGCATAACTAGCGTGTAAAACAAAGTGCTTCATATTGAAAGAGTGACTGGAATCAGAAGGTGAATCGATCTGTCACCATGCATACTTCTGAGCCATTGATAGTTTCTTGATATGTGCACAGGATTACCTGCAAAACATTTTATTCTAAGCTCTGAACTGATGGAGTGAAGACTAGAAGATGGTCAAACTGCATGAAAATAACTACAAAGTCAAATGAGAAAGCTTCACGTATAGTATTAAAATTCAATGACTACTTACGGCAAAACCAAATCTGAAAAGTTACCACACATCCTGGTTATTTTCACTGTCAAAACTAACTTCATTCTCCAAGATATCATACCTTTTAATTGAGAGTGTAACTGCCGAATTCAAAAAGGAAGAAGAACAAAAAGCAGGAAACTGCATGCCAGTTAGCTTACTGTCTGTCAAAGGGAAGATGCTATAAGCTATTATTAGAGATGTTATTGCAGGGCATTTAGATGATTGCAAGGTAATCAGGCAGGGTCAGTATTGCCTTGTGAAAAGGAAAGCGTGTTGAACCAATTTGTTGGAATTCTTTGACGTAACGTGTGCTATGGACAAAGGCGATGCACTTAGAATTACAGAAGGCATTTGGAAAAAAAAAGGTGCCATATCAGAGATTATTGTGGAAAATGAAAGCTCGTGTTGCAGTGGATAAAAGATATGGCCTGGATAGAAGATTGGCTGGCTAATGGGAAGCAGAGAATAGTAATAAATGGGTAATTTTCTGGATGATATGATTGAATGTGTGGTGTGCTACGTCATTACTGGACCCTCATCCTTTTCCAATTTATATAAATGACTTGAACAAAGAGATGGAAGGTAAGGTTCTAAATTTGCTGATGACACAAAAATAAGAAGTAAATTAAGTTTGAAGAGGACACAGAGGCTCTAAGGGCTTATAAATAGGTTAACAGGGTAGGTAAATATGTGGCAAATATAGTATAATGCAGGAAAATGTGAAGCTGTCTGTGTTGGCAGCAAGAATAAAAAATAAGCAGATTATATAAATGGTGAGAGATTGCAGATTGAGGTGGAGAATGATCTGGGTGACCTAATGCACAAATTACCAAAGATTAGTATGCAGGTGCAGCAAGTAATTTGAAAAGCTAGTAGAATGTTTGTTTTTTTTTTGGAGGGGGAATTAAATACAAAAGTAGGGAGGTTATGCTTCAGTTGTACAGGGCACTGGTGAGATCACACCTGGACTACTGAGTCCAGTATTTGCCACCTTATTTATTGGAGGATGTAAATGCATTGGGCGCAGTTCAGTGAAGGTTTACTTGTGTAATACCTAGAATGAACAGGCTACCCTATAAGGTGGAATAGGCTAGTCTTATATTTACTGGAGACAGTGGTGTGGAGGTAATTTCTCTGCCCTAGTGTTCCTTAAATCCAAGGTTAAAATGGGGCTGAGTTCAAATCCAAACATGGTGCCTGGTGAAATCTGAAATCAGTAAAAAAAAATCTGGAATATAAAGCTAGCCAAATAGGAATTATGTCATCATTGTCAAAAAAAAATCTGGCTGATTAATCTTTCTAGGGAGAGAAATTTGTTGGTCTACACGTGACTCCAGATCCGTGGAAAAGAGGTTGACTCTTAAACAAAACAAAGAACTGCAGATGTTGGAAATGTCAAACACAAACAGAAATTGATAGATGAACTCAACAGGTCTGGTAGCATCTGTGGAGAGAAAGCAGGGTTAACATTTCAAATCCAATAGCCCTTCTTCAGAACATAATCATAGAATCCCTGCAGTGTGAGACCAAGCCATGTGGCCCATTGAGTCCACACTGACCCTTCGAATATCACTGCACCCAGACACACCCAATCCTTCTAATCCTGCATTTCCTGTGGCTAATCCACCTTTCCTGCACATCCCTGCACACTATGGGCAATTTAGCATGGCCAATCCATATAACCTGCACATCTTTGGGTTGTGGGAGGAAACCAGAGCACCAGGAGGAAACCCACGCAGACATGGGGAGAATGTCTGTTTGGAGTTTGCACAATCTCCTGAGGGTGGAATTGAACCCTGTGCTCCTGGCACTGTGAGGCAGCTGTGCTAACCACCGAGCCACCTCTCCGTTGACTGTTAAGTTCCTTTTGAGCAATTTAGGATGGGTAATAAATGATTGCCTAGCCAGTGACACCGACATCCTGCAAAAAAACTTTTTAAAAAATGCTTTGAAGGTTAGGAATTGACTTGGTTGAAACCTATAAAATGCTGAGAGCCTTTACAGGATTAGTGTGGAAATCATGGTTCCTCTTGTGGGGAAATCTAGAACTAGGGGTCATTGTTGAGGAAATATTTGTTTTCTCACAGAGGATTGAGAGCCTTTGGACCTCATCTACACAAGGTTAAGAAAGCTGAGTCATTGAGTATTTTTTATGGCAGAGATAGATTCTTGGCAAGTAAGGAGTAGGAGGTTATTGAAGGTAAGTAGGAATGTGGAATAACCAGATCAACCATCATCTTATTGAATGACAGGGCAGGCTTTAGTAGCCCTCTCCTGCATCTATTTTGTATGTTAATATGTTATAAGCTTTATTTATACAAGTTAATTTTTATTCACTTAATGTGATAAAAGGAAACCAAAATTTAAGTACAAAAGTTCAATAAATTATTGAGAATGGAATTGTAGAATTGAGAATTGACTATGTGACTTGCCTTCCTACAACTGAACGGTTTGAAAATCCATTCACAACCTCTCATGTACCTTGAACTTTGGGAGCAGTTTTCCCCTCCTTAAATTCTTTGGTAAAATATACATCTGTCAATTGGCTTCAGTTGTTTATTTTGTAAAGTCTGGTTCATCACTAGGGTGTCAAATCTTTGGCTTGTGTTTGGTCCTTTAATTCTACCTTATTACTCCATTTATATTTATTATCTGCACTGAATTCGAGGCATAGGATCATGGAAAGGCTTTTTTCCCCATAACAGTGGAGTTTGCAATTGGGCAACCATGTATGTAGATACTAGCCTTTGTAGTCACTAACTAGGATTTGCCCTGTTGTTCTGCCATCTGCTGCTGTCAATGCTGCTCATTTTGGCGCAGCTCTGGGTGTATTTTCTCTTGGGACAAGCTGCTGTGTACAAAGGACATCCTGTGGAGCAGGTGTATTTGTCACTGAAGATCATCTGGGTTTTGGATCTCTTCTGGACTGAGATTTGATGAATGTCATGCTTTATATAAGAAGGAAAGTCACCAAGTTAACATAATATCAATACATACAAGTCAGATCCCTGAAACTGCCGTATCATTTGGTTCTCTTTACTATAGCAACCTTAAGGTCAAAAATTTAAGGACATTGCGTTAGCCTGTGTAGGGAAAGGAGAAATTACTCATAACATTCAGCATGAGTGTACTTCTTAATTAACTATATCGGAACCACATACCGTCATGATGCAGAACTTCGGACTTCCCAAAACCAATCATCATTTTGTGTTAGCCTTTCAGTTTCAACCTTGCTTAGAATATAAAATATTGTATGTCTTGTGATGTCTGAATACATCTCATTTGTATAAAGATGTGCACATACCTGGCAGCACTCATCATTTTGATGTTATGGCCATACCTAGAGATCTACCTGGGGTGGAGCACAAGGATCTTTGTATCACTGTCTAGCGCAAACTCCTTATACCAGTCTCCTAACCCTCTCTATTTTGAACTCAGAGATCAATTTATTGTAAGTTGAAGGAGAAGGAGAGGATATTTGGAAAAATTATTTTGATGTTTTTTAATTTTGTATCCCATTACCAGAAGTGATAATTATTTTAGCACATGACCATCGGTTAGTTAAGCATTTGACTTTATTTGGTATTTTCAAACCTTACCTTTTTAATCTGTTTCGGTCAGTTTGATACACGATAATTCACTTTAGTTGATAGAAAGGCTAAGCAATTGATAATTTTTAAATAATTAATTCAAGTGTGGATCCTTTGACTGAAACAAAATATGGAGTAGAACAAAATGATTACTTAATAATGCATTCACATAACTGGTCTATATGAGACTGCCTCCTTCAACCACATTTAGAAAACTGATTGGGGGTGATGGAGTACTAAAAACCCTTTGAATGTGTATTTACTCTATATAAATTAATAACTCAAGTTGATCCTGCATTAGGAGACAATCTGAATAGAGATTTTTTTCAGATACACTTCTGTGTGTCAGGGCAAGCCCACGCAATGAAAGGACATGTGAGTTTATCATTACCATTTTCATTATCATTCTTATCATTATTGCAAAGATTTATAATGAGTACTTTCCTCCATGAATTAAAAGCAAAATTTTACCTGTGTTCTTCCATTTCTTAGATACCAACAAATGCTGCACAGAAATTTGGTTTACCTGGCAACAATAGCAGATTCCAACCAAAATATGCAGTCGTTGCTACCTGCTGTAAGTAATGTACCCAGTGGTTGCAAAACCAGGGTTGTAGCATGTTTGGCAAGACACTTAAAAGATCTACAATAATGAATGATATTGCTAGATCAATGCTCTACCTATTAACATTTAATTCAACCTCTCTCTCTGCAAAACCACTACAGATCTGGCATCAGAGATAAAAGGTACTGCAGATGCTGGAGAATCCGAGATAACAAGCATGGGGCTGGATGAACACAGCAGGTCAAGCAGCATAGAAGGGTTTAGGCCCGAAACGTCAAGTTTTCCTGCTCCTATGATGCTGCTTGACCTGCTGTGTTCATCCAGCCCCATGCTTGTTATCACAGATCTGGCATAGGTATTTTTGGGCATTATGGTGTAGAATTGCATATTTGCATCCTAATTAATAGAGAGATAATGATGAAGACTTATTTGTATAGCATTTTTCATGATCACCAGACTTGCCAAAGGACATTTCAGCTAATATGGTAGTTTTGGAAATGTGATTACTACTATAATGTAGATATGTGGCAGCCAATTTCCGTCTAGCAAGCCCCAAAACAACAATGTGACGACAACCAGAGAATTTTTTTTTGTTTTGTTTCATTGATTGAAGGATAAATATTGACCAGGACACTGGGAATAAATTTCCTACTTTTCTTTGAACTAATGTTGTGGGGGATACGTGACATCCACCTGGGAGGTCAGACAAGGCATTGGTTTAAGATTTCGTTGTAGAAGTGCTGCACTACTTTTTAATGTTCCAATCATCAGTGTTAACTCTTGTGCTCGTGTTATAGAATGGGAACTTAACTCGCAACCTTCTGTTGTGTGTTTTGAGATTAATTTATCACTTTTGATTAGTGCACAACTCTTGATTAACTTGCAGTTTCTTGAATACTGATAGAACTGCTAGTCAATAGTTCTGCTACCCCTAGTACTGATCTGTTGTTAGGGTTCTTTGTACGGTTCCATTAAGATGTAGATTTCTTAGATTAGTGAAAAAATTCTTGTAAAGCAGTTGTGGGGTAAGTTTTATCAAGAACTTGCAGATCAAAAGTGAAATAGGATCAGTTGAGATGTACATTAAATTACAGTTTCTCTGTGAATAACATTATTGGACAATGTCTATGCTAATTTATTTTTAATTAATTGCCTTTGCCTTGCTTTGAATAGTCTATCTACATTCCTTGCATCAGAAATTGCACAAATCTGTTTCCACTACTGATTTTAAAGGGTGTACTCTGTTTAATAATATGCAAAGATTTCTAATGAGCAAATGTGTAGTTTTTAATCCTCTAGCCAGATGCCAATTTACAATCAATTTAAACTTCCTTGCTTGTAAAAGTTGGTTCCCTGTGAAAGGAGGTGAATTGAATGCTTTTGTTTATATTTGAAGATCAATTTTTAAAAACAGTCAAAGAAAATGGTTTTTAAAAAATTTGCATTTGCAATGACATGTTCCACGACCTCAGAATGGTCCAAAGTACTTTGAAGCCGGTGAAATGCAGGTACTGTTATAATGTAGGAAACACAACAACTGAATTGCACGCGCCAAGCTTTTCGGCAAACAGCGACAAGATAGCTGCTCAAATCATCTGTTTTTAGTAGGTGGCTGAGTGATGACAATTGGACTGAATACCCAGCGAACCTCCCGGTTATTCTTCAAATAGTCCATGTGATTTTTTTAACATCTACCTGCAAAAGTAGGTGGGGCCTCAGTTCAATATCTAAACTGAAAGTCTGTACCTGCAGCCATGTAGCGCTGAAGGAGTGTCAATCTGGGTTTTTGAACTCAAGTCTCAAGTCTCTGACAGAACCACAAGGCTGGAAGCGTGGCTGAAGCGTTTTAATATTCGATATTTGTTTTTGTTCTCGTGAAGAGGAGCAAGATACAAGCTATGAAATTCCCTTGGCTGAATGCTTCAATGAAGACCTCAGATGATTCCGTTTCCTACATCAGTCTGTACTGAAAGCAACATGTAATTTATCAACAATTCCAGACCATTTTATCTTGTGATATAAGCATTTAAAAACTGTCCGGGTTGAGGTGACTTCAATGCATTTTCTTCAGGACTTCTACATATATTAGAGTGAACCATTTGGCCCAGTAGTTTGAAAACTATTGATCCAAATATTGCATTGTAAGAGGGAGTGATAGCAATCATTGCAAACTGAGAAGAAAAATGCTGAAAAATTTAACCGATTTGTGTGGTGTTCGGTTTTAATTCCCTGATTTGAACTTAATTCTGCTGACTGTTTTAGAGGATTTCAATGTCATCAAGCAGGCTAATCAGCCAATCACATCGAAGAATTCTTATAGTCTAAAAATTAGAAAATAACAAGTAGGTTTTATTGTTCGCTTACATTGTTATAAAAAGCAAAATAAAAATTGTGGCTTACACTTGGGGTTAAGGAAAAAGATGAGGTATCGTAGACTAATAAAACATGATAAATGTGTTGATGTTTTTTGTCATATGGACTGGAGAAGTTTGATGATCCGCAAAATGAAGGCAATTTTCAAGGCTACGCAGGTTGTTGCCAGTAGTTATGAACTTGCTGCACTGTTTACATGAAGTATAACAGTGTTTTTAACAAGGTATAATCTTTTTCACAGTGGGATTCATGTCTTCTAATAAGTTCAAAGTGATTGCCAACTTTGAGATCTTCAACAGCACACTTTCTGGAATAGTAGGGAACTGCTGACATAAACTTCTGGACTTCTGATTTTAATTCCACCTGTGCTGTAATTATTCCAGCTGATGGTACCACTGGACCAGTCAGAGGCCAGAATGAAATCTGGCCTCCTAGATCATTTTTCTTTGGTCTACCTGTTGGTTATTCACTAAATTTTCTTTAACAACAGAACAAAAGTTTATTTCACAAAAGATGAAAACAGAATAAAAAATCTGGAGAGAGAACAGGTAAAATAAAAACATCCAGCAAAACAGGCTTTTAATTCATTCTCCAACAATATCCACTTGACAACAAATTAAATCCAGATAAATTACCCCTCTATATCCACCACTGAAGTTTGATGTAGTTGATTCTCCATTGTTCTTTACTGTTAACTGTGAAATTTTCTTACATGAATACTCATAAAATTGAGAGCTTAGACTTTCTCAGCTTTTTAATAACCTGCAAACCTACACAAGTACAGGTTAACTGTGCTTTGCCCAAACTGTTCTATACTTGTTTTCTAGGACAGATGTTATATTTGCTTCTAACCCCATAGGTCTCCTCCAAACTGCCTAAAAACTATTAATCGCTTTTTTTTCTATTCTAGAATCAACCCTTGATTTTCCTGAACCTCTAAGTGTTATAAACGAGCACAGTTTTCTGATATATACTGGATTATATCTCTATTCTGGAATGACTGTCTGAGCTGTACTATTTTCTTAAAATGCTTCAGAAAAGTAACCAATCCTGAGTGTCAACCTTTTATAATCCAACCTCCAAAAAGTTACTAATAAATAAACCAAGCACTCTTCGTCATAGTGGCACCAAAACATTGCTGCCAGTTTCGCAGAGAAATTGCAGCGACCACTGAAAGTTTTGTTGTCACTAAAAATCCAGCTATTGTTTTCATACTGCATCACTTATTTATTTCTCCATTTTGAAATTTAAGGCTTTACAGTTTCAAAGGCTTCTAACCTAGTTGTACAGTAGACATCTAACTACTCAACTTTTGTGTTGTGCTCTCTACCCTAAACAATTTAAACTCAATGTATGTGTATTCTGATGATGATTTAAGAATCTGACCACCAATTATTTCAAGTATTTGTGCATTTGAGATACTGTAATCATAAGACCATAAGATACAGGAGCAGAATTAGTCTCTTTGGCACATCAGGTCTGTTCTGCCATTAGATCATGACTGATCTGTTTCTCAACCCTATTCTCCTGCCTTCTCCCCATTACCTTTGAATCCATCTTAATTAAGAACCTATCCATCATCTTCTTTATTACACTCATTGATTTAGCCTCCACAACCTTCTGTGACAATGAATTAATCGCATTGTGGCTGAGGAAATTCCTCCTCCAGTTTTAAAGGGTTGTCCCTTCACTCTGAGGCTGTGCCCTTGGTCCTAGTCTCTCCTACTAGTAGTAACATCTTCTCTGCATCCACTCTATCCAGGTCTCTCAGTATTCTCTAAGTTTCACTGAGAAACCTTCATCCTCATCATTCCACACCTTTTTCCCCCCCCCCATCCTTCTAAACTCCATTGAATATAGAATCAGATTCCTCAACCGCTCTTTACATGACAAGCCCTTCATCCTTGATATCATTCTTGTAATCCAAGGCCACTACGCCCTTCCTTAGATATGGGACCCAAAACTGCTCACAGTATTCCAAATGTGGTCCGATTCGAGCCTTATACATCCTCAGCAGTACATCCCTCCTCTCATGTTTTCACACTCCTCGAAATGCGTTGCATTTGCCTTCCTAACAGCCAACTGAACCTGCATGTTCATCATAAGAGAATCCTGAACTAGGACTCACAAGTCCACTTGTGCTTCAGATTTTCGAAGCCTTTCCCCACTTAGAAAATAGTCCATGCTTCTAATGCACTTACCAAAGTCCATAACCTCACTTTCCTACATTGTATTCCATCTGCCACTTATTTGCCCACTCTCCTAGCCTGCCCAACTCCTTCTGCAACCTGCCTGCCTCCTCAACACAATTTGTCCCTCCACCTCTTTGTGTGTCTGCAAACTTAGCAACAATGCTCTTGGTTCCTTCCTCCAGATTGTTAATGTATAACGTGAATAGTTGTGGCCCCAACATGGATCTCTGCTGATCTCCACTGGTCACCGGCTGCCATGCTGACAAAGATCCTTTTATCCCCACTCTGTGTTCTGCCAGTCAGCCAGTCCTCTATCCATGCCAGTTCCTTGCCCCTAGCACCATAACACCACCTTGTTTAGCAGCCTCCTTTGTAGCATCTTGTTAAAGGTCTTCTGGAAATCTAAACAGATTATATCCACTAGCTCTCTTCTTTGTCTAACTTGCTTGTTTTTTCATCAAAGAATTCTAACATGTTTGTCGGGCATGACTTCACCTTGAAAAAGCTGCGCTGATTCGTCCCTATTTTACCAGGCGCTTCCAAGCACATCACAATCTCATCCTTAATAATGGACTCTAAACTATTACCAATGGCCAAGGTCAGGATAACCAGTCTATAATTTCCCACCTTCTGCCCCCCTCCCTTCTTATGCAGGGGTGTTAATTATCCATTTACCAGCCACTGACTCCACTGATTCTTGAAAGATCACAACCAATGCCTCCACAATCTCCTCAGCTATCTCCTTCAGAGCCCTGGGATGTAGTCCATCTGGTCCACGTTATTTATCCGCCTTCAAACTTTTCAGCTTCGCCATCACTAAGGCGAAGGTGCTGGCCACTACACTCACCTCTATCCCCCTAACCCTCAGGAAGTTCTGGTATGCTGCTGGCACCTTCCACTGTGAAAATTGATGTAAAGTACCTATTCAGTTCCTCCATCATTTCTTTGTTACTCTCAATGCTACTTCTCCAGCCTCCTTTTCCAGCCGTCCACTGTCCACTCTTGCCTCTTCCTCACCATTTATCAGACAAGGATTTGGTAGATGTAACTAGAAGTTGATCAGTTTCTGGATTAATGGCTGGAATTTTACATCTGTGTCCTGGGAACGGGTTGGTGGATAAGGGAAGGGGGAAAGCAGGGGTTAATTAGCTGGCATGGTGAGGCACCACCTATCTGCTAATGCTGGCATTTTATCAACGGCCTGGGTTGATGTCTTATACCCCATTGACACCACTTGAAGACCTCGTCTTCCCACTGGTATTTTGCCAACTGGAGGGGGTGTCCTTATCACATGGCAAGGTTACGAGATGGATCCCGGCAGTCTGGATGTGAGTCCAGAATGGGGTAGGGTGAGGGTTTGGTCTGTCCAATTCTATTCCCAATAGAAGCCAACCATCCCAGAGATGCTTGTTCTGCTAACCCCCTCCCCCTCCTCCTCCCACACCCCGCCAGGCATCCCAGTTCTGGCTGTCAGCAGCCTTGCCAGGCCTGCATAACTTGCCCTGATGAAATCACCCTATTTACCAAGCAGTCTGATCTCTGTTTTGTTCCCCTTGAGGAACTAGCTGCAGTCCCAGCAGTGGCCACTGCACTCGGGGGTGCTGCTGTGGCTGAGGGGCTGCCAAGCTATCCGATTGGTCGGCAGCACTTGAAGATGAGACATCCTGCCTGATTTGGGGCAGAAGCCCCAACAAGAGACATTTAACAACAAGGGGTTCATAAAAGCAGGTTGTGGGTTCCCTGCCAGGCATCAATGGGCTTGCCATTGCAGATGACTGTTTGGGACACTGGCTCCGTGAAAAATGCCAGCCAATATTTCACATTTATCAACTAAAACATTGCACATTACTTTCCATATGAACAATGCTCAAATTGATTCAAAGTTTTATTTTGAGCTTCTGTCAGAAATTGTGTCAGCTAAATAAACGAGTCACTTTTTTTGTTCCTGGCCTGTTTTCATTCAGGTCACTCGGGCCAAAGAAGACTGTGGCTCACTGTACAGATTACTTAAGAACAAAGTACACTCAGAGCCAATTGGAAAAAAACTGCTATTCATCAATAATGTGCTCTTTGTATGGAACAATTTATTATATTCGAGCTAGAAAACAAATTTTGTACTTTTCCATACCTTGATATTCATCTAATCTTTGGTGCAATGCTGCAGACGTAGGGAAACGTTTTCTATTGTTCAATACAGGGATCAGAGTAGAATAATAATGAAGTATTAGTTGCAGCGTCCATACATCTATCCAAAGAAAATATAAGGATCGTGAGAGCTGACAATTTAAACCTCCTTTCCCACACATCCATATCTCGCTTTCCCATGAGGTTATTGATTTGTGATAATGCAGTGGCTCATGTGCTAGGGCCCAGTCTAACTTAAGGCAGTGAAGAGCTGCAAGTTGATAGTTTGCTGGGGGTGGATGATCTACAGCTGTTGAATCCAATCCTTTCATTGTACTTTCCAGCAGAGTTACTGGGCAGGAGAAGAAATCCTTTTTTAAGAAAACCCTTTTCTATCCTGTGACTCGCAGGCTAATATTTTCACCCTTAACCACTATGCTGGCTCGGATTAGCTAACCAGGCATTGACCCTATCCTGGTCTACCTGAGGGCTACATTAGTTAGTAAATTTAATAGTTGTTCTGTTAGATTCTAATTGAAACAAGCTTGAACTTTTTAATTTTGAGCGTGTAAAGCAGTCTACCTCTGGCAAACCTCAGTGCAAAGTAGGGGGGATGGGTCATTGTCGTGGGTGCTACCTTTTTGAATGAACTGATTTCTTCTTCCTGTTCAGATCATTTAAAGGATCCTATGGTGCTTTTTAAGGATCACAGATTAGCATTCCTCTTTCTACCATCCATCACCAAGACACAAATACCTAATCATTCATTCAATTCATCTCAGGGATCCTGTTGGGCACAATTTAGCTGTGTAGTCGTCTATATATAACTATAAATGCACTTCAGAAAAAAAATCTATATAATGTAAAGTGTTTTAGGATGTCTTGAAAATGTGATATCTTGCTTTAGAAATGCAAATGTATTTAGTCTTTCTGTATGAATGTAATACTTGGTTTTCTCTGCTGTGAGATCATTCCCCTTCAGAGAAGACTATCTTAACTGCTGGTAGAATAGAATAATTGCTGTGGTGATCTTCCAAGACATTGGAAAGTAGTGACATCTTTATTTTCAATAAAGGAATTTTAAGGTCTTTATTTTCTTTGAAACTTTAATTATTAATTGTGCACATTTTTCCTCTGTGATTTCCTTTACTTAGCCACCTTCCCAAAATCTGTCAATGGGGCCAGGAGGAATGAATCTTTCTGGATCAAATCAAGCTTTACATTCACAGAACGTTCCCAATGACACCATGGGAGGAGGTATACCCCCTTCTCCATTAATGCAGAGCCAGATGAGCAATGGTAGGTTATCTAACAGCACTAAACAGTGCCAATGTTCTTATTTAGTGTGTTGCAGTATTAAGATATGGGATCTGCTAGATTATAAGCCAGAAAGATGTGTAGAATTCAGGCTAGTGTTATGTCTGGCATGTGGGATTAATTGCAAACAAAATACCTTTTTTGGCAACAACATCCACCACCGGTGTAGAAGCTCACAATGTCTTCAAATTAGTCAATATAACAATCTAAATGATGAATGAAAAACGTGCATAAGTCATGAAAACCTTATCATGAGTTAAATTGAAGCAATGTTCCTCAAAATGATGTTTACTTTTTCTCTTTATTTCTCCTATTCGATACAGACTGGTTCATATTGTAGTATGGCTCTCGGCTACTTTTCTATGAAGGCACTTTTTCATGGTCGCAGCATGCTAACCAGTACCTGGCCCCTGTCTCCATTCCAGCTCTTCTGGTTTCAATTTTAGTATGGGCTAAGATTACCGGCCTGTGGAGCTAGGCTGGAAGGCAGGGAGCCAACAAAATCGTAGGGAGCTGGATTGAAAGGTTCTGTCAAAGGAACCTTGGTGAGTTGCTGCTGTACACCTTGCAGATGATGTTCACTGTTACTACTGAAGGTCAGTGGTAGAGGAAGTGAATGTTGAAGCTGATGGATGGTGTGCTAAACAAATGAGCAGCTTTACTCTGGATGGTGTTGAAAATTTGCCATTGGAGCAGCTCCCATCCAAGCAACTGGAGCATAAACCATTAGGCTATTGTACATTCTAGATGGTGGACAGGTTTTTGGGAGTCAGGAGTGACTCCCCTCACAATTGCCAGCTGCCAACTTATTCTCATTAATATGGCTGCTCTAATTCAGTGTCTGGTCAGTGATGTCCAGGCTGTTGATGGGGGATTCAGCCCCTGGGGGTTGGGCTGCCAGTTTCAATGATTAACTGCCCATTTTTAATGTGCCATTTTGCTGTTGCATGAGTGGCCAGCTAAATGGAGGTGGCTCCTTGTGGGGAGGGGAAGATCTTATACAGTGCAGTCATGATCACAGCGGGGATGGCACCCCTCGTATCTCCAACAAGGTCCCCAGTAGGGATTTCCTTCCTGGACTCAGCCCTTTCTTAATTTTAAGTCTTGTCTTTGTTTACCTTCTGCAGGATCCTGATTTTCTGCCAGCCTTGGCAATGATCACCACTCCTTGTGGTACTTCTGAACTGCTGCCGTCTGTCGAATTCACAATTTTGAGCTTTTCGATACTGGCCCTTCCTTATAAAGTTGTAGTTGCTGTTCATTTACTTTTCAATGTGTCTTTGTTGTTGTTTCCTCCTTTAATATGTGCAGCTGGCCTAGTGTTGGTATTAACAAAGAATCTCATGCTACTGCTATTGCCAGTAATTGAGTAAATTGTCCTTCCACTCGGTCTATCTTTCGACTCATCCCTCCCACTCCCACTCCACTCCACCCCCAAAACACAAATACGCACGCACACAGGAGCATTTCTCACAGACTTGTAAATAAAGTCTATAAAAACAAAACACCATGGATGCTGGAAATCTGAAACAAACACAGAGAATGCTGAAGAACTCAGCAGATCTAGCAGCACTTGTGGAGAGAGGAACAGTGTTAATATTTCAAGTCTGCTATGACTCTTCTTCAGAACTGGACAGGATTTTGAAGAAGAGTCAGTACCAAACTTAACTTGTTAACTCTGGTTCTCTTTCTATAGATACTGCCATCCCAATAAACTCTGTAAGTAGGTTTTGTAGAGACAAGTCGGGCCAATGTAGTACCACCAGCCATCACAAGTTATGGTAACTAGTCATATTGTAATGAAAGTACCAGTAAGTCTGTGTTACGAGAGATAGTGCATGTGATGGGCCCCAATCACCCATCCATTTAAGAGGCATAGCTGGAATTTGTTTTGTCACAGTTCACCTTTGATCTCTTTTAGGGGTCTGGGTACCTGGTCGCCTTCATTACTGTCTGCATTATCTGGTCAGTAGTAAATGGTGCTGGTTGGGCCTTGACGACCTTGTTAAGTTTGCAACCATTCTGCAACAGTTTCTTGGAGGAGCAGACAGGCAGAATAATCTGCAACAACTTTTCTTTTTATTCCTTCCTTCCTTCCTTATTGTCGAACCTAGCTCTTATTGCTCATCCTGAATTGGCCTGTAGAAGACAGTCATGAACTGCCTTCCTGAACTGTTACAGTCCTTGGGTGTTGGAAAACCAACAGTAAACTGCACCACTGTTGAATCTGAGTTAAATTTCTCATTTATGATCAATTTCGGTTTATGGGCCTATTCCTTTTAACTTGTACATTTTCACACACTGTATCATCTTCAGGTAATAAGGTTGCAACTGGAATAGAAAGGGGGACTTTGTCCCTTGGGTTTAGGTTTTGAATGAGCCTGGGCCACTGAAGTGTCTGCTGAACTATATTGATTGATTTGAAAGGTTATTAGAACAGATCATCGTGACCGAGTCTGACTCTGTTTCTTTAGGTCCGTCTCACGTTTCAGTGCAGCAATCAGGGCCAACAGCAATACCAAGCTCCTCAATGACCATGCCTGTAAATAACCATGGAAGTGCAGGGGGTTATAGTCACTCTGTCCCCTCATCACAAAGTATGCAGATGCAGAGTCAGGGCCAGTCGATGGCAAACTATGGATCTCGGACAAACATGAGCATGCAAACTGGTCAAGGTAAACTTTTGAAAGTTGCCATGTCGTGTTAATGTAATAAATAATTTTGGCATGCGTGACTTTTATATTTCTGAGCAATTTGTATAAAGTATCTCAATTTATTTGATCAGATTTCTTTCACCCTTGAGCAGATGCCAAAAAAAAATCTTTGAACAATTTACTTAAAATGGCCATAAATATGCTTGAACAGTATAAACATCTGTCCAGGTCTTTTCTTCTGTCTAGGTGAAACCAGTTTAATATTTTCAAGAGTCCTGAATAGATCTGAGAAGCTTTTGAAGCTTGAGTGTAACCTGCAAATATTGAGGCTGTTTGTATTTTTCCTGACATTCAAAACTCCTCTGATAGATGAACGATCGTGTTTCCAAAATCTTACTGAAGCCTCTCTTGGCCAGCTTGCAATAGGAGCACTTCAAGAGTGTAGCTGTTTCCCAGTTGGAAATTTGTTTTTTATTCCTTTTGCCGTAATTGGGAACTAAGTGGAGGGGCTTTCTTACCTTTTGTTGAGAGCTAAGTACTAGAATTCATGATGATTTACAGACATGCCTTTTAATTTTTGCCTTCTGCGTAGCAGAGAAATTATACTGGCTTGTGAGAGAAACCTGCCTAACACAATCTTAGCATTTGCCAAAGCAGCTGTTTCTGTTGAATTGCCTTCATTTCAAGTTCATGAATATAAAACAGTAGGTCTGTTTTAGGTCAAGAATCTAGCTTTGTTCTATGGTTGTTATGACTAGTGAAGTTCTACTTCAAATCACAATCAATGGCTTCTTCTTTGAATTGTCTATCTGAAAAATTGACTGGAACACATGGATAAGGACAAAGTAATTGGAAGAGATTTTAACTAAAAATCACTGTCTTTATTTTCTACTTGAGAAAGCCTGACCTGCACACTTCCCAAAAGTGCACCCAATCCATATTTCTGTTTATCTATGATTTGTGCCTTTTCACACAGGTGTTGGATTTGCAGCAGATTTTGAGATGTGACAGAGTTTGTGAGGGCTGGGGTGCAGAGCTGGGCCAATTGGAAGTCCTGTCTCGGCTTTACAACACAGCAACCCAACTCCCCACATTGATTAAAATTCACTTAAACCTCAGCCCTTATCCTCATACACCCATACACTTTACATACCAATCTATTCCACCTCAGGTCCCTCATGCCATCCTGTGTTGCAGATTGCCGATGGATCTTCACTAACACACCACCCCCATTTCACCCTAAGCCGGCTCAAGTCACCCATGCTCCTTCAAACTCTCTACATGCTGCACTATGCTCCCAAATATTAACCATGCTACCCTATGCTCACTCAATGGCCCAGTCACCCCAATACTACCACACACCCCTGCTGAGAACCCCACAGCATCCTCATACAGTTCACCCAATACATCCGTGTATTTTTCACAGCTATTCACCCAGTATGCACTATGTCCAGTCCTCAGAAGCTATGTGATAGCAATGGGAATTATTCAAAAATCAATAGAAAAGAACCTCTAGCAATGATTTGAAGTTCTGAATTCAAACATACTGTCATTGTTACAGGGAGAAAAGTACACTGTTTTAAAAAGTATGGTCCTTTAAGTACTTGTGGTTTTTTAAGCAAACACATCACCACATCAAAGTCATATTCTGCATTTTTTTTCTACGGGATGTGAGCATCTCTGGCTGGGCCAGCATTTAGTATCCATCCCTTTTATCGACTTTTCACTGCTCATAGGCACAAGTGACAATTTATTAAATAAATAACTAATAGTTGCCCTTGAGGGGGTAGTGGTGAGCTGCCTTCCAGAACTTCTGTACTTTGTGTGCCGTAGGTAGACCCAGAATGCCACTAGGGAGGGCGTACCAGGATTTTGACCAAATGATCCATCTGTTATGGCAGTCTCCTTAAAAAGTTTAAATTATTCTTTGATAGTGTATCAGCTGAGCTGAAATAACCATAGCATTTAAAACGCTGTCAGGTATTTATAATAGTTACAGGAGTTTTAACAACAGAATCCAACTACATTATCTCTAGTGGACTAGATGCGGATTTTGTTTTCAATTTTCAAACCTACAGCTGTAATAATAGCTTTTGGTCAAATTATATCACAGCACAAAACATGACAGCAGAGATTGACAGAATGCTTGTTTTTACAATTTTATTGCACTTTGACATTTTATACACTGGGTAAACTACTGTATTGCATGGCAACACCTGTGAAATGATGGTCAGTGTAAGGAACAACTTACCTTTGCAGAACAGATGTCTATGATTTTAAAAAAAACAAATCTACATTACAATACAACATCGAGTATTGACACTTGAAGGTGTCAAAACATTTTAAGTTTACCTTTCAGAATGTTGCAGACATCTCACAGGTTTTACCTAGTGTTCATGAACTCTTCAAGGAGTTGTGTGTTTTGTTTTCAGACCTTCTAAAATTCACACTAGTACAAGAAAGGGGAACCCTCCTCTCAGAAGAGGCGTGTGAATGCACGTGTGTTTTAAAATGAGACCTTCCAAACCCATGAAAAGATCACATTAAAACGGTGTGAGGTCAGGAACTTAGATGGATATAGGGTTTTTCATTTTGCTGGAGAAGCAAAGTTCAGTGTTTTACGATGTGATTCACGCCTCCGTTGGGAGATGAAAATCTGGCCCCAGATTTTTATTGGCTCTGTCTTCGTGCCAATTGAAACATACTTTTTTACAGCTATAATAATGACGTTAATTGACGCTCTTGTGGGATGATCAGCAGATTTGAACGAAGTTTAGTCAGCGTTATATTTTTGAGAAGGCGTTTAAAGGTAGGAAGATAGAGAAAAGGAAGGGTTTGTCAAAGAATCTCTAAATGAGAAAGCTGACACAACCAAGGTTCTGTAATTGAATGTGGAGTAAAGGAGAGCAGAAAATGCTCAGCAAGCCTGGGAGAGGCCTGACATACAGTGAAGTGACATACAGCTGGAACAAGTTATAGAAATGGTGTAGAATGAAGATGTGGAAGGAAATGTAATGAAGACCACCATGATACAGCTGAACTATCACAATCATGATTGAGGTACTGGGAATCAGTTTAGGTTATCAAGAACAGTGTGATGGGCAAATATATTTAAGGTGGGAAAAGGTTTTGAGGAAAAAACACATACATTTTAAGATAGTTCCAAATCTATTTCTAATTGGCCAAATTAAAAATTGATACCAGTAAGTAAATGGAAACAAGTAGTTCAAAAGAATTAGAGCGTATGAACTGCTCAAAAAGATTGGTTATCAGAAGCAGCTTAGCAGCTGAACCCAATTTTGATTTAGTATGTAAATAGTTAAACAGACATGCTCTAATTCACCTTTTATAGTTCAATATAAAATGTGTTTCAATGTCTTCACACTTAAATTTCTGAATTTCTGTGTCAAATAAACAAAGTAATTGCAATGCCTGTGATGACTTGAAGGATTTAGTGTAATACTAAACTATCCAAATCAAAAAAAGGCCTCAGGTTTGTTCCATGGCTGTTTTCAGAGATAAATGGTAGGGTTGCCAAAAGTGTCTTGTGCTGTCAATAGTTTCAGGAAGTAAGAAGGCAGAAACAACCAAGATTCCTTTTCCTTCTTCTAGCTGTCCAATAAACATTGAACATATCTAAATATTTTAGTGACGACATGACAAGGCAGAGCTTTGATCCTGTTAAATAGTTTTTGGTTACTTCTAATCTAAAATAACATAAAGGGAGTATTTAAATTAAGCACAAAAGGGCTGCCAGTGAGAATGGAATAAAGGCTAATATGAGGCACGTTCTGCAGAAAAGGAAAATACTTTGAGGAATTTGGAGTGAGGTGAAGAGAAATGGATTTCTATAGTGACATGACTGTGGAGTCGTGCTGATGATGCTTGCTCCTTCACAGCCTTTGCATTGAAGTTCTAATGATTGAAAGCTGCTGATGAGCTAGTTGGCTCTTTCATAACTCATCAAAATGGGAACAGCTTTGCTGCAGGCTGTCAGTGCTTCTAATTCACATGAATCTTTGGCAGTGCAATGCACAAACTGCTTTTATATTCGAGTTAAAGTTATGTTCTAACCTCATTGATGTTTAGTGATTGTGATCCTTTCACTGGGCTGTTTAGTCGTTATGACAATAAAACTTAAATGGAAACAACTTTAGATTAAATAGTGCAGTTTAGTTATTTCAGAATTTGGTATGGGCTTCTCAGTATTTTGACCATTGAATAAAATATTCAAATTGCTGACATGATTTGCTTACTATGGGAATATACCACATTGGGGCATAGTGCCTAGGAAAATTTGCACGTTCTTTCTTGAGTATAAGGAATTTATCCTTTTATAGTAGACTTGCTTAAATTTATTTTACAGTTCCCATGATGCACCAGCAAGCGGCAACCTCACATTACAGCACCCCGCAGGGAAGTGGTCAGCATTACCAAGGGCCATCAGCCATGGGGATGATGGGACAAAGTAATCAAGGCAACAACATAATGGGGCAAAGGCCAATGGGGCCATATAGGTCATCACAACAAGGTATGAATTGTGCTTGTGACTGTATAACTTGATTTGGTATTTTTCGTGCGTTTTTCCAATTCTCTATATTGTAGTTTTTTTTTCTTGGCCCCGCGCTAAATGAATAGCATAAGTTGCTGTTTGGTAACTATTGTTGTCTTCAGCAGGATATTTAAATGAAGGAAATGCATTCAGTAGGCATTGCACATAAAAAGCAAATGCTCTTCTATCAGAGATAGTAGGAACTGCCGATGCTGGAGAATCTGAGATAAAACGTTGTGGAGCTGGATGAACACAGCAGGCCAAGCAGCATCAGAGGAGCAGGAAAGC
>JAHRHZ010000088.1:9346378-9357592 GCA_024137785.1 Ginglymostoma cirratum
GGCCTGCTGTGTTCATCCAGCTCCACAACGTTTTATCTCATGCTCTTCTATCAGTTTGTGTTTTAAATATCATTAATTACTGCAAGGAAAAAGTGGCAATGAACTTGTAAAGAACATTAAAGCAAGTTGTTATTTTTAAAGTTTGGCATTTTTACAGAGTAGTTGAGCTATGTGGAGTGGCTATGTTTAATTGCTCTACCTTGCTTGCTACCTGCCTGTGCTCCGTTAATCTCTACAGGGAAGTATTGTGAATAGAAGTATTGTAAGTTTCTGTAATCAGTAGCTATTTACTTCTCTCCTTTCCCTCAAAAACTTCTTCAAAGTTATCAATAAATTAGAAAAAATAACAATTTTCTTCTTAAAATTTGTAGATTGTAAATTGTTGGTGTATTTTACAGGATATATCTAAATTGTGCCAGATGCTCTTAGAAACTTTTTTTTTTTTTGCCATGTTTAAATTCAATTTTGATGTTGAGTTCGTACTTCTTTGGATATGGATTCATTCTGGGGAGGGGGGAAATGAAATTTGGAACTTCTTTATGGTGTAGTGCGATGTTTTATTTCACTTTTAATTTGTAATGTATAAGACATAAACTTTGGACCAAACATCAAGTTGTATTACTATGTCTTCTATAATTTGTTTGTAGAAGATTGCGCTGAATGTGCAAAGAAAGAGATGGTGACATAGTGGTAATGCCACGGGACTAATAATCCAGAGACTGCATAGTTACTAGTGGAACCTGAATTCCATTAATAAAAATGGAATATAAATCTGGTCTTGGTGATGGTGGTGATCATGTCAACGATCATCAACTTGTTGCAAAACTCATCTGGCTCGCTAATCTCCTTTTAGGGAAGGCAGTCTTCCGTCCTTATCTGGTTTGGCCTACAGGCAACTCCAAACACACAGCATGTGGCTGACTGTTAACTGCTGCCTGAATGACCTAGCAAGCCACTCAGTTGAAGAGCTAATAAGAATAGATAACAAATGCTGTTTATGCCAGTGATGCCCAGATCTCATGAAAGAATAAAGAAAAAGAAGGGTTATGTATGCATATTTGTCTCTGTGCACACACGAGTGAGTGAGTGAGAAGACTGATGTGTATGAATTCAAGAGGTATGTGGTTTTCGAAGCAATCAGGATTGATCTTGACTCAGGCAATGTGACGTGCTACATTTTGGTAAATCAGGGCAGGATTTATACACTTAATGGTAAGGTCTTGGAGAATATTACTGAACAAAAAGTCCTTGGAATGCAGGTTCATAGTTCTTTGAAAGTGGAGTTGCATGTTAGCGAGGAAGGTGTTTAGTACTCTTGCCCTTATTGGTCAGTACATTCAGTATAGGCGTTGAGAGGTTATGTTGCTGCTGTAGATGACGTTTGTTAGGCCACTTTGGAATGCTGCATTCAATTCTGGGCTCTTTGCTATAGGAAAGATGTTGTTAAGCTTGAGATGGTTCAGAGGAGATTTACGAGGATGTTGCCAGTGTTGGAGGGTTTGAGCTATAGGTAATGGCTGGGACTATTTTCCCTGGAACATCGGAAGCTGAGGGGTGACGTTTTACAAGTTTATGAAATCCTGAGGGGCATGGATAGGGTGAATAATCAAGGTCTTCTCCTCAGGGTAGGGGAGTCCAAAACCAGAGCATATGGTTTAAGGTGAGAGGGTAAAGGTTTAAAAGCGACCTAAAGGGCAGCTTTTTCACACAGGTAGTGGTGCGTGTACGGAATAAGCTGCTAGAAGAAGTGGTGGAGGCTGGTACAACATTTTAAAAGACACCTAGATGAATATATGAATAGGAAGGGTTTAGAGGGATACAGGCCAAATGCTGGCAACTGGGACTAGATCAGTTTATGATAACTAGTCGGCATGGACGAATTGGACTGAAGGGTCTGTTTCCATGCTGTACAGCTCTGTGACTCTATGACTGTATGGTCAATTGGGCTAAAAATGGAGACAGGTTCATAATGGGCTACTCACCAACTTTACAGTATGGAATTCTTATTTTATTTGATCATGTACATGGCAATGCACAAACCATCTTCCTTGATAATTCAGTCGTTCAACTAACTTTGCTTCCTGACTCAAAGCTCTTGTCTTATTTGAATGTGAAAGCATCAGCTGTGCACCACTATCTCACTAATAAAGTTGGCATCAATTAATTTTCTTAATTCAATGTTGTTAAATTTACACTATTGAATAAGTCACTTTGAGTATGGAAAGCAATGCTGAGTTGTCAGATTTAAGTTACAATCCTGCCACACAAAAATTAAATTTGAGAGTGTGGCTAAGTCAAGATCTTAATCAGAGATAACAAGGTGTAGAGCTGGATGAACACAGCAGGCCAAGCAGCATCATATGAGCAGGAAAGCTTGACGTTTTGGGCCTAGACCCTTCATCAGAAATGGTCAGAAAAGATCTTAATCAGCTCTGCTTTAGGTATAACGGTAATACCTCTGTTGTTACATATTTATAGATTTTAAAGAGTGATTCCAGACAAAGCAACACCTGCATATTGTAAATGGCTTTTCACACATTAATGGCTTACACACTTTGTAATGCTGTTGAATTAATACTGTAATAGGATCATAGTCATGCAGCAAGGAAATGGACCCTTTGGCCCAACTCATCCATGCCGACCAGGTTTCCTAAACTGAACTTGTCCCAGTTACCTGCATTTGGCCTATATCCCTTGAAACCGTTCCAATTCATATACTGTCCAAACGTCTTTTAATTGTACCCAACTCAATCACTTCCTCTGGTAGCTCATTCCATATACATATCACCATCTGTGTGAAAAAGTTGCCCTTGGATTCCTTTTAAATCTTTCCCCTCTGATCTTAAATGCCCTATGGCCTCTAGTTTTTGACTTCCGTACTCTGGGAAAAGTCTTTGACTATTCACTTTATTTATGTCCCTCATGATTTTATAAACCTCTGTGAGGTCATCACGCAGCCTCCTACACCCAAGGGAGAAATATCCCAGCCTGTCCAGCCTCTCATTATAACACAAACCTTCCAGTCTCAGGAACATCCTTGTAAATCTATTTTTGCACCCTTTCCAGTTGCATAACATCCTACCTATAGCAGGGTGACCAGAATTGTGCACAGTGGTCCAAATGTGGCCTTACCAATGTCTTGTGTAGCTGTAACATGATGTCCCAACTCCTGTACTCAATGGTCTAACCAGTGAAGGCAAACGTGCTAAATAAGTTCTTCAGGACCCTGTCTGTTTATGACGCTACTTTCAAGGAACTATGTATCTGCATGTCTAGATCTCTCTGTTCAACGACACCCCCCAGGCCTCTACTATTAACTGTGTAAGACCTGCCCTGGTTTGTCTTACCAAAATGCAACAGCCACATTTACTAAATTAAACACCATCTGCCATTCCTCAGCGCAGTAGCCCAGTTTATCAAGATCAATGTAGGAAATAGAGCAGGAATTTGCAAAATGAAGATCCCACTAACGAGATAAATGACCCCATAGTATTTTAGTAATGTTTTGGTTAGGGAACTATAACAAATCTTCTAGCTGTCTTTGTACGTTCACTCTAGAGAGTGAATTAGCCTCTTTCATCACCTCTTCTGAAGATTGGTGAACTTAACTCCATGGCTGTAGCACAAACTGAGGTAAACAAAGCAATTATTCCAATAAGTTCCTTTTTGATGCTTTGAATATTTGAATCTTCAGTATTCTGATAAATGTAAATCAGAGGGCAGCTGAGAGTCATCGCAGTGGAACTCTGGGAGACTGCCATAGTCATCATGACTGTACAGCGGGCCAGGGAGAACGTGGTGTCAAGGTGTGGTTAGGCCTGAAACACTACATTGGTGTTTCCCACCCTCCTCCCTCCTCTGACCAAAGAAAAGACTCTGTGTGGAGGACAACTGACAAGGTTAAGGTGTACAAGGGAGCAGCCATTAAGAGAGTGGAAGGCCTTTGCTTGAGACGTTTCAGTGTGAGGAGGCTGAGAAAGGGTACAGGTAAGAGCAGGTAAGGGCTCTTTAACTCTACTTTCTTTCTGACTAGATTGAAGGCAGTAGGGATGGCAATTAGGGCAGTGGCACACTCCTCTTGCAGGATGTGGGAGACCAGGGAGACTTCCACTGGCACTGGTGGCTACACCTGTAAGAAGTGTACTCAGCTGCAGCTCCTGACAGACTACATTAGGGAACTGGAGCTGGATGCACTCGGGATCATTCAGGATGCTGAGAACCTTTAGTGGTCACTCCTAAGGTGCAGGCTGCAGGTAGCTGGGTGACCACCAGAAGAGGTAAAGGGGGAAGGCAGATAGTGCAGGGCACCCCTGTGGCCATTCCCCTCAATAATGGGTGCTTTGGATACTGTAGGGGGGATGACCTTTCAGGGCCTAGCAGCAGCAGTCAGGTCAGTGGCACTGTGACCGGCTCTGAGGGAAGGGATGCAGTCAGACAGAGCGATACTGATAGGAGACTCGATTGTGAGGGGGACAGACAGGAGATTCTGTGGCTGCAGAAGAGACACCAGGATGGTGTGTTGCCTCCTGGGTAGATGGATCAAGGATGTCTCTGAACGGTTGCGGAACATTATGAAGGAGGATGGTGAACAGCCAGAGGTCATTGTTCATGTCAGTACAAATGACATAGGTAGACAAAGGGATGGGTCCTGCAAAATGAGTAGAGGGAGTTAGGTAAGAAGTTGAAAAGCAGGACCTCAAGGGTAGTGATCTCTGGATTACACCTAGTGCCATATGCCACTGAGGATAGAAATAGAAAGGTAGGGTGGCACAGTGGCTCAGTGATTGGTGCTGCTGCCTCACAGCACCAGGGTCCTGGGTTCGATTCCACCTTCGGGTGACTGTCTGTGTGGAGTTTGCATATTCTCCCCGTGTGTGCGTGGGTTTCTTCCAGGTGCTCCAGTTACCTCCCACAGTCCAAAGATGTGCAGGCTAGGTGGATTGGCCGTGCCAAATTGCCTGTAGTGTTCAGGGTTGTGTAGATTAGGTGGGCTATAGGGGGATGGGTCTGGGTGGGAAGCTCCAAGGGTCGGCATGAACTGGTTAGGCCGAAGGGCCTGTTTCAACACTGTAGGAATTCTATGAATGCGTGGCGGAGGAGCTGGTGTAGGGGACAGGGTTTTCAGTTCTTGGATCATTGGGATCTCTTCTGGGGTAGAGATGACCTGTACAAGAGGGGCAGTTCGCACTTGAAACAGAAGGGGTCCAATATCCTCGCGGTGAGATTTGCTAGTGTTACCCAGGAGGGTTTAGACTAGTTTGGCAGGGGTGTGTGACTCTGAAAAAGAGAGGGGCCATCGAGAAGCCGGGGAAAATACATTAGCTATCAAGAGCAAGTTTATTATTCAGGGTAGCCAGGAGCACAGTAAAAGGAGGGAAAAGTCTTCTGGTTTAAAGTGCATTTATTTCAATGCAGGAGGCCTGACTGGTAAGGCAGATGAGCTCAGAGCAAGGATTGGCTCTGGGAACTGAGATATTACAGCCATAATAGAAACGTGGCTGAGAGAAGGGCAGGTCTGGCAGCTCAGTTTTTCAGGTGACAGAAGTACAAATAAGCGAGGAGGGGGAATTGCCCTTTTGATAGGGGAGGACATAACAACAGTGCTTAGAGAGGATATTCTTAAGAGGTCATCAAATGAGGTCATATGGTTAGAAATCAGAAACAAGAAGGGGATGGTCACTCACATGGGACTGTATTGTAGACTCCCAAATAGCCAGCGGCTGTTAGAGGAGCATATCTATAGAGAGATTGTAGACACCTCTAGGAATAATAGAGTAGTATTGGTTGGAGATTTTAACTTCCCCTGTATTGACAAGGGCACCCAGAGTGTAAAAGGCCTGGACGGGATGGATTTGTTAAATTTGTCCAAGAAAATTTCCTAAATCAATATGTGGAGGTCCTTACTTGGGAGGGTGCAACACTGGACGTCCTGTTAGGAAATAAGGTTGGGCAAGTGACTGAAGTGTCAGTTGGAGAGTATTTTGGGTCCAGTGACTGTAACTCTCTTCGTTTTAATGTAGTTGTGGAAAATGATAGGACAGTTCCACAGGTTAAGATGCTGAACTGGACCAGGGCCAATTTTGGGACCATTAGGTAGGATCTGGCAGATGTCGATTGGGTGAGTCTGTTTGAAGGAAAAGGAATGATTGGCAAATGGGATGCTTTTAAAAGTGTGATATCAAGAATCCATGGACAGTATGCCCCTGTTAGGGTGAATGCAGGTTTAGGGATCCCTGACTGATGAGGGATATTGAAGCTCTGGTCAGGAAAAGAAGAAGGCATACATTGGGTTAAAGCTGTCAGACTCAAGTGAATCCTTGCATGTCTATAAAAAGTGTAGGAGCACACTTAAGAGGGAAATCAGAAGTGCAAAAATAAGGTGTGAGATTGATCTGGCAGATAAGGTTAAAGATAATCCCAAAAGGTTCTATAGCTATATTATGAGTAAAAGGGTGGCTAGGGAGAGAATAGGTCCCTTTAAAGATCAACGTGAATGGCTATGTGTAGAGCCACAGGAGATGGGAGAGATTTTTAATGAATATTTCTCATCAGTGTTTACTGACGAGAGAATTGTGGATCCTAAGGAAATAAGGGAAACAAGTGGTGCTGTTGTGGACAGCATACGTATTTCCAGAGAGGAGGTGTTTGCAGCCTTAAAGTGCATTAAGCTGGATAAGTCCACTGGCCTGATCAAGTCCATCCTCGGATGTTGTGGGAGGCTGGGAAAGAAATTGCAGAGATTTTTGCTTCACCTTTAGCCACTGGTGAAGTTCCAGAAGACTGGATGGTGGCTAATGTTGTTCCATTGTTCAAGAAAGGTAGCAAAGACAAGCCAGGGAACTACAAACCAGTGAGCCTGCCATCAGTGGTAGGCAAGTTATGAGAGGATACTGAGGGACAGAATCAACCAACATTTGGGTAGTCAAGATCTGATTAGGGATAGTCAGCATGAGTTTGCATGCAGGATGCCATGTATGACATACTTCTGGAGTTTTTTGAAGGGGTAATCAAGAGGATAGATGAGGGTAGGGCAGTGGATGTTGCCTTTAGTAAGGCCTTTGACAAGGTCCCGGCATGGCAGGCTAGTCATGAAGGTTAGATTGCTTGAGATCCAGGGAGAGCTAGCTAATTGGATTCAAAATTGGCTCGATAGTAGGAAGCAGAGGGTGATGGTTGAAGGTTGTTTCTAGGACTGGAGGCCTGTGATTAGTGGGGTGCCACAGGGGTCAGTGCTGGGACCTTTGTTATTTGTTATTTACATAAATGATCTGGACGTGAATGTACAAGGAATGATCGGTAGGTTCGCGGATGATACAAAATTAGGAGGGATCATTGATAGCGAGGAAGGTGATCAAAAATTAGAGGGATCTTGATCAGATGGGGAAGTGGGTGAGGATTGGCAAATACAATTCAATATAGATAAGTGTCAGGTGTTGCACTTTGGAAAGTCAAACCAAGATAGGACTTACACAATAAATAGTAAGGTCCTGAGGAGTGTTGTGGAGCAGAGAGATCTAGGAGAACAAGTGTATAGTTTGTTGAAAGTGGCGTCACAGGTGGACAGGGTGGTGAAGAAGGCATTTAGCATGCTGGCCTTCATTGGTCGAGGCATTGAGTATAGGAGTTGGAACGTTATTTTACAGTTATATCAGTCATTGGTGAGGCCGCACTTGGAGTATTGTGTACAGTTTTGGTCACCCTGTTTCAGGAAAGACCTTGTTAAACTGGAAAGTGTGCAAAGAAGATTTATGAGGATGTTGCCAGGAATAGTAGGCCTGAGTTATAGGGAGAGGTTTGCCAAGATGGGACTTTATTCCTTGAAATGTAGAAGAATGAGGGGTGACCTTATGAGGTATATAAAATCATGAGGGGCATAGATAGGATGAATGCAGATAGCCTTTTTCCCCAGGGATGGGGAGTTGAAAACTAGATGGCAGAGGTTTAAGGTGAGAGGGCAACGATTTAAGAAGGACCTGAGGGGCAACTTCTTCACAGAGAGTCATGCGCATATGGAATGGGCTGCTAGAGAAAGTGGTTGAGGCAGATACAGTAGCAACATTTAAAAAACATTTGGACAGGTACATGGATCGGAAGGATTTAGAGGGATATGGACCAAATGTGCGCAATTAGAACTAGCTGAGTGGGCACCATGATCAGCATGATCAGCATAGTCACCAGTTTGTGTCAAAAGGCCTGTTTCCATACTGTATTCCTTTTAGACTCTCTGTGACTCTATGTTACCACTGTCAGAAATATCATTGATGGTAAAGTCTTCTAAGCATTGAACCTAACACACTGATGCGATCCCCAAATGCCAATACAAGGGGTCCTGCTATAATGTGTGCTCCAGCAATGCGAACTGGCTATAACATGAATTGGCCTGAACACTATTTCTAAAATGCGAACTTTGTGTTGGCTATAACACATTCCATTGGTGCGCATCAACATCACACGATCGTTTCACGCGCTTTGCCCTGAGCATGTGTGTGGGTTAGCGCCAAAAGAGTCTCCGCGCTGGCATCACACAATCATCTTGATTTCTGCCAGAGAACAGTACTCCTTTTGTTCTTTCAAATTCTGCCGTGTTACCCACAAAATGTGAGGACAAAGTGACAAGAAGGTTAGCAAGAAGCATCCTGTTGCTAAAATTGTGGGTAGTGAATGTAAAAGAAGGCTATAAAACTGGAAGAGAAGCTTGATGTTGTAAAGCATTTTGAGTGTAATGAGAGAACAGGTGATATAGTTTTTATAACAGGAATAAAGGAGTCTACCTTACACACCATTAGAGTCAATGCAGAAAAGATTAAAGCAAGCTGTATTGCCGGATCAAGTCTGATTGCTAGCAAATCTGTGAGGTCACAGACAAAGGAACTTGAGGAGATGGAACAGCTTCTAAGTGTGTGGATAGAAGATGAGACAAAAAAGTGATCTGGGACTACCTTTCTCACTGTAAAAGAGAAAGCTTTATCAATTTATGAAGATCTAACAAAAAAAGCTGAAAATCCTGCAGATGTGCCTGCCTTCAGTGCTAGCAGCGGCTGGTTTGCTGGTTTTAAGAAGCACGATGCTTTTCACAACGTAAAGTTACGTGGAGAAGCTGCCATTGCAGACAAGGAGCGTGCGATGGCCTTTCGTCACAAAGTGAAAAGATTAATTGACGAAGAAGGCTACAACTTAGATAAAATTTTCAACTTGGATGAGACAGGTTTAGACTGGAAAAAAAATGTCATCAAGAACCTACATTTATATGAATGAAGCACAACCTCCAGACTTTAAGGTGGCCAAGGATCGTATGACTGTGCTGCTGGGTGCCACTGGCAGTGGAGACTTAAACCTTAAGCCTGTGGTGGTGTACCACTCTGCCAACCCGCAAGTCTTGAACGGTTACCTTAAGTCCATTCTAGGCGTTTACTTTAGATAAGGTGTCCAGCAAAAGAGGTTGGATGCTGGGGCAAGTTTTTTCTGACCTTATTGTTGATGTTTTGGAAGATGCTTTTAGCGAGTATTGCAGAAAATTGGATTTCAAGATTCTCCTCATCCTGGATAATGTGCCAAGCTATCCTCCCACCATTGGTGAGCTTTCTGAAAGCATCAAAGTGCTATTTCTACCGCCGAACACAACCTCTCTCCTTCAACACATGGACCAGGGTGCAACAGCAGCTTTTAAACCTTATTATTTAAGAGGCTGATTGCAGCCACTGAGGTGAATAAGGAGAGTGCTGTTCAGTTTTGGAAGAGTTTTAACATCAAGGATGCAGTTGACATTATTGTGGAGGCCTGGGGTGATGTCAGTGAGGACTGCTTGCATGCAGTTTGGCGGAAGCTTCTCCCAGAATTTTTTCAAGACTTTAAAAACTTTGATCTGTCAAAGGAGCTCAAGGATCAAAGAATATTGTATTGCGTTTGCAAAGGAAGTTGATTTGAAGAAGCAGAGAGTGAGGATGTTGAAGAGCTGCTGGAGTCCCACTGTGAAGACCTCTCCACAGTTGACCTACAACAACTTGTCGCTGAGGGGGAAGTGGAAGCTGGAGATGAAGAAGGTGAAGTCCAGGATGAAGCACCACGAGAGCTTTCCACTCCTGTTTTGGAAGTTGAGAAGCAGTTGCAGCTCTTAAAGGACAAAGATTACAATGCAGAAAGCAGCAGGGTAGCAATTTGTGGAATAAGATCTGTTTTATGAACACCCTGTGAACAGCTTCTTCGTGAAAGAGAAAAACAGGCAAAGCAGCAAAACCTGGATGTCTTTTTTAAGCCAACCCCCAAGAAACAGTCAGCAGACAATGAACCATAGCCATCCACTTCTGGATTAATTATTTTTTGCCCTAACCCTGCAAACACAATTGCACCTAAAGGTTTCTGATTTCTGATGAAGGGTTTAGGCCCGAAACGTCAAGCTTTCCTGCTCCTATGATGCTGCTTGACCTGCTGTGTTCATCCAGCCCCATGCTTGTTATCTCGGATTCTCCAGCATCTGCAGTACCTTTTATCTCTGCACCTAAAGGTGATGCTGATGATGATGATGACCCTTAACATTAACAACAGAATAACTTCAAAACCACCTCCCCCATCAAGTCATCTTGACATATTTTTCAAGATAAGGTCTCAAATTTACTTTTAATTATTAGATATGAATAAAACATTTATTCAAACTGTGCTGTCCTTTGTGTTAAGCTTTTGAATGATTTTTGAGCGACTTTGAGTGATTTTTTTTTTTTTTTTTGGTGGTCTGCCCCTAACCATGCTTTTCCCATCGGCCGCGTTATTTCTATAGCGCGATGTTGCACTGGAGCGCAACTGTCATGTTAAAGCAGAACCCCCTATATAATTTTAAAATGGTGTTATATTCGCTGACATTTTTATTACTATTTATTTTGTGAATGTAAGCTCTTAAGGGCAAGTGATACAATCCTCATTTGCTGAATTGAAGTGATTAATCCACCATTTACTCTGTAGAGGAGATAGTTGTTGGTGATTTTGCTTCTGTCTCTGCAATAGTGCATCAGGGTTTGTGCTGAGGCCCCTGGAGATTAGTTGCATAGAGCCAAAAGCTTGCCCTACGCCTCTTTAACAAGGCCTACCCTCTCTCTGGTCATTCAAAACTTGTCACTTGACAGAGGGGAAATGTAGGAACTGCCGATGCTGGAGAATCTGAGATAACAAGGTGTAAAGCTGGATGAACACAGCAGGCCAAGCAGCATCAGAGGAGCAGGAAAG
>JAHRHZ010000088.1:9357992-9386851 GCA_024137785.1 Ginglymostoma cirratum
CTGTGTTCATCCAGCTTTACACCTTGTTATCTCACTTGACAGATGGGATTTGTCATGAGAAACTTGTTCATCACCTTCCATGTTTCCCGTTCCATGACTTGATGGACGTCTGCTACTTGATCTTGCTCAGGAAGGTTGCTCCTTATAGGGCAATGGGACGGAAGACAGGCAGCCGGTGGATTGAACTTGTCTTCGTGGAGTCCTATGTGAGGTGCAGCTACATGGTTTCAGTCAGCCTGTGGGATTTTGTCACTCGAAGGCTGTGTAGGGCATTAATGTTTGCAAGGACAGGAAGCCCTGGAGGGGTGTTGATCAGAGGGTTCCAGTTATGATGTGCACTTACATTCAGTTGAGTGTCAACAAGATGTAATAAACTTTGCCAGACAGGTGCACCCTATCCTGTTCCAGAATGCAGAGTAAGTGATGAGGTCAAAGTATTGTAGCATCAATGTCCCACACTGATCCAAGTTTGTTCAGTAGTTTGTTAGTCAGTAAGACAGCTATGATGAAAAACTGTGACAATATGGATTTTGAATGAAGAATAGCCTGCATTCATTTGTTATTCACTCCATTCATCCCTTGAAACTTTTGCCTCTAGTTATCAAGACTGAGAACATGAAATCTAACACTGTTACAAGTTGTACTATGGACAATCAATTTGATTTTTTTTTTGGATGCAGTTTTGTCCATTACTATATTGCTAACATGAAGTGTGCCACTGGCATCAATTTTTAGATAATAATCCAATATTTAGTCCATTGCCAAATGCTAATCCAATATTCAAAGAGATATTTCAGTGTATTTTGCATTTTAAGAATATTCCATTCTCTGTAATATTCATGAGTAATTTTTTTGCAATAACAAAAGCTAATTGAATTGTCCTAGTACTGAAGATGACTTTCAAATTTCATCAAAAATTTATATCCTGATGGTTGTTCCTTCCCTCCTTTATAGGTTCTTCTCAGCAATACATTGGACAGGAAGATTACTATGGTGAGCAATATGGACATGGCCAAGGACCCACAGATTCCATTAATCAACAATATTACCCTGATGGTACTTCATTTTTCCCTTAGACTGCTAGCCATATTTGTAATATGAAATATTAATCTAAATGGATGAAGGTACTTAACTACCAATAAATCAGTTGGGCTACAACCTGCTAACTGGTGCATTTGGAAATGGCATTGTGCTAAAAGTCAGAGAGATTTTTTTTTGAGTTTTTAGATCTTAAGTTGCACTGTATGTGTGCTGTCAATATTTCTGAGAATAAAAATAACTTTTAGTTGTTCAAATGTTAAAGAAAAAGATTCCACTCTTTAACAATCTTTATTTTATAAAGAATTTTAAAGTAAACTTTGCACATACAGGGAATCTACCCTATTCGTTGTCCCAATACTCAATGTTTCACAAATATGTTCCTGTTTTGTTAGGGAGCCTTTTTTGGCATTCATTCGGCTGTTCCATACTTGCATTATGCTGCTGAAAATTCATTCATAAATTATTGTGGGAAATAAATCCCTGTTTTCATTCTTTCACTGTTCATCATGATTTTCTGAAATGTATCTCTGCGAATAGCAAGTACCCACTGTAGAACAAAATTGATTCCCTCTTGCTTTCAAATTTATGATATATTCACTGTAGCATATGCCTCACGAGCCTGTTTTATTGAATAGCAAAGTTGCTGACTCTGCCCTCAAGCCTAATTCATTTTTTGAGGCTGCCTACCTGAAGCCATCAATTCCTGCCTGGATCCTATTAATAAAGTAAAATTAAACTAGTTTTCTAGCATGGAAATTCCAGTCTATTCCTCTTAGTGTTGAGTGCGTGGTATTCTTGCCCATCAAGGAGGCAGGTAATCAGAGAGGTGGTGAGTTGTGGCTCTTAAGTGGCCATTGAACACTTAACAATGTTAATTTCAGAAGGGTTGAGAGAGTGGATCTTCTCTGTAGTTTTTATTTCAAAAATATACTTTATTCACGAAAAATCTCTTTTACGTATATACGTTGTCACGAAAGCAGTTCAGTTCTGTTTGACTGCATACCAAGTAAGTAAACAAGACATTGGACTTTGACTCTATCCAAAAAAAAGCCCAAAGACCACTTATACAATACTCATATTTACATATATTTGAGGCGCTAGGAGGGTCTCATAACTGAATGGGCCCCCATTTACCTGCAGTGGAATGACCTCAGACCGTGATCTTTCCCCACTGCACTTTGGTGGCAGCTGCCCTAAGCTTTAGTGCGTCCCCCAGCATGTAGTCCTGGACCTTGGAATGTGCCAGTCTGCAGCAATTGGTCAGGGTCAACTCCTTGTTCTTGAAGACCAACAAGTTTGAGGCAGATCAAAGAATGTCTTTTGTCGAATTGTTGGTCCTCCAGGCACAATTGATGTTTGTCTCGGTATGCTCCCAACATTTTATTGCTGAGCTTGTGAGAAGTGGAAATGCACCCAACTGTTTCCCCTTCTCACTCGCCACCTCTCGCATCTTAGATGTGATATGTGTAATGATAGGGTGATATAGCAAGGAAAGAGGTTATTCAGCCCATTGTGCCTATCAATCAGCATTAACTGTATATTCTTCATGGCAATGTCTCTATCAATTAGAATCCGCCTGGCAAGCAATCAGCACTCTCCTCTCGTACAGGCTGAATGTTGGCATTCCCTTTAAATCGGTTTTCCTGTGAATTGTCCCGATGAGTTCAATATAAGTGGCTTCAACAAAATGTATGTTTTTCCAGTACTCTCCCTATAAACATAATTTCAAAACACCACACAATGAGCTCTGTAATCAATGTTTGTGTATAAAAAACATCTTGTGACTATTTCCATGTGATTTTTGGTGGCATAGTTCTATTTTGCCTTGAGCTGATTTTAGAAGGATGATTTAGAAAACTGTTTTGTTCAAAGATGATGTAGCATGATTTTAATAAAATGTAGCACTGTCAAAAAGTGTAAACTGATCCATTTCACTTTGTTCCTCGCAATATGCATTCCAGGCCATGGTGAATATGCATATCAGCAATCATCATATGCAGAGCAAGGTTACGAGAGGTCATTTGAGGAATCCTCACAGCATTACTATGAAGGAGGTAATGTAAAGTTCTGTGCAGTAATATTTTGTAACTGTTGCACCAATGTGAAACTCTGCTGTATTAGTAAATTTAAGTTTAGTTTGGGGGTAATGGTCTCATCTTCCATGTCATGAAGGTTAACGAACGTATCATGCTGTGGAAGAGTGAATTTGATACCTGATTGGTCCGTATGTGCACAAAAGAGTCCACGTGAAAAGGGAAGTTTATAAAGACTGTGTGTGCGGAATAGAAGTAGGTCAGTAAAATGTAACAGTTCAGTAGTCAGTAATGAGATACATTTGTGAATTTTCCTTTCATAAGACGTAGGAACATAAGACATAGGAAACTGAAAAAGAAGGTAAAAGCACATGGTATCCAGGGTAACTTGCCAAGTTGAATCCAAATTGGCTTAGTGACAGGAGGCAGAGAGTGGTGGTCAAAGCCTTTTTGTGTGACTCAAGGCCAGTGTCCAGTGGCATACTGCAGGGGTTATTGCTGAGTTATTGTCGCTTATTGATCTATATCACTGAGAGTGTTTGGGGGAGTTGATAAATAAGCTTATGGATGAAATGAAGATTGGCCAGGTGGTTGAGAGTGAGGACGAAAGCTTACTGGAGGATAGAAACAGATTGTTCCGATGGGCAGATCAATGGCAGATGGAATGTAACCCTGATAAGTGTGAGGTGATGTACTTTGGAAGAAGTAAGAAGACAAGGGAGTACTCGGTCAATGTAAGGACACTAGGAAGCTCAGAGGAGCAGAGAGACCATGTCCACAAATCCCTGAAGGTGGTAGGGCTGGTTAATTGGATAGTTAAGAAAACTATTGGACGCTTGCCTTTACCAATCAAAGCATAGATTGTAAGAACAATGCAGTTATGTTGGAACTGTACAGAGTTTTGGTTAGGCTACAGCTGGAATACTGTGTGCCGCTATGGTTGCCATGCTATAGGAATGATGTGATTGCATTGGAGGGGATGGAGAGGAGATTTACCAGGGTGCTTGAAACAAAAAGAGGAATTGCTGGAGAAACTCAGCAGGTCATAGAATTATATAGCATGGAAACAGACCCTTTGGTCCAACTCGTGCATGCTGACCAGGTATCCTAAACTGAACTAGTCCCATTTTCCTGCATTTGTCTGGCAAACGTCGGTGGGGAGAAAGCAGAGTTAATATTTCAGGTCCAGTGACCCCTCTTCAGAATTTTTTTTTCACCAGAATGTTGCCTGAGATGCAGCAAATGAGATGCAGTTTAAGATCACAAGATCATAAGACATAGGAGCAGAGATTAGGATATTCCGCCCATTGACTCTGCTCTTCCATTCAATCATGGCTGATAAATTTCTCAAACCCATTCTCCCGCTTTCTTCCCATAACCTTTGATCCCCTTGACATTCCAAGAACCTGTCTATCTCTGTCTTAAATATACTCAACGACCTAGCCTCCACAGGCTTCTGAATTCCATAGATTCACCACTCTCTGGCTGAAGGAGTTTCTCTTTGTCTCTATTCTAAAGGGTCTTCCCTGTACTCCAAGGCTGTGGCCTTGGGTTCTAGTCTGTCCCATGAACAGAAACATCTTCACAACATCCACTCTGTCCAGACCTTTCAGTGTTCTATAAGTTTCAATTAATTCCCCCTTCATCCTTTTAAACTCCGTTGAGTATAGACCCAGGGTTCTCATATGTTAAGCCTTTCATTCCTGGGGTCATTCTTGTGAACCTCCTCTGGACCTGCTCCAGAGCTAGTACATCCTTCCTGAGGTATGGGGCTCAAAATTGCTCACGATATTCTAAATGTGGTCTGACCAGAGCCTTATAAAGCCTCAGAAGTACATCCCTGCTTTTATATTCTAGTTCTTTCAAAATAAATGCCAACATTGCATTTGCCTTCCTAACTATCAACTCAACCTGCAAGTTTACCTTAAGAGAATCCTAGACTAGAACTCCCAAGTCCCTTTGCACTTCAGATTTCTGAATTTTCTCTCCATTTAGAAAATAGTCTATGCATCTATTCTTCCTACCAAAGTGCATGACCTCACATTTCCCCACGTTGTCCTCCATCTGTCACTTCTTTGCCCACTCTCCTAACCTGTCTAAATCCTTCTGCAGTCTCCCTACCTCCTCAATCGTACCTGTACCTCTACCTATCTTTGTATCATTTCAAACTTAACCAGAATGCCCTCAGTTCGTTCATTAGATCATTAATGTATAAAGTGAAAAGTTGTGGTCCCAACCCTGAGCCGTGGGGAACGCCACTAGTCACTGGCTGCCATCCTGAGGACGCTTTTTAACCCTACTCTCTGCTTTCTGCCAGACGGCCAATGTTCTATCCATGCTAGTACCTTGCCTCTGACACCATGGGCTTTAATCTTACTCAGCAGCCTCCTGTGCGGCACCTTGTCAAAGGCCTTCTGGAAGTCCAAGTAGATAACTCTCCTTGGTCTAACCTGCTCGTTACTTCCTCAAAGAATTCTAACAGATTTGTCAGGCATGACTTCTCCATGATGAAATCATGCTGACTTTGCCCTATTTTACCATACACTTCCAAGTATTCTGAAATCTCTTCCTTCACAATGGGCTCCAAAATCTTACCAATGACTGACATCAGGTTAATCAGCCTGCAATTCCCTGTCTTTTGCCTCCCTCCCTTCTTAAACAGGGGCGTTACAGTAGCGATTTTCCAGTCCTCTGGAACCCTCCCTGACTCCAGTGATTCCTGAAAGATCACCACCAATGCCTTCTCTATATTTTCAGTTATCTCCTTCAGAACTCTGGAGTGTAGTCCATCTAGTCCAGGTGATTTATCCACCTTCAGACCTTGCAGTTTTTACGGCAGCTTCTCCTTGGTGATGGTCCCCATTATCACCTCTGCCCCCTAAACTCTCTTGAAATTTTAGGATGAAACTCTTGTAACCTTCTCTTATATTACTGACTGGCTTACCCTCATATTTAATCTTCTCCCTCCTTACTTCTTTTTTAGTTGTCCTCATTGGTCTTTGAAGGCTTCCCTATCGTCTGGTTTCCCACTGCCCTTTGCTGCGTTATATGCTTTCTGTTTTGCTTTTATGCTGTCCCTGATTTCCCTTACCAGCCATGGTTGTCTCATTCTCCACTAATATGCTTCTTTTTCCTAGAGATGGATTTTTGCTGTGTCTCCCAAATTATTACTGGAAACTCTTGCCATTGCTGTTCCACTGACTTTCCTGCTAGGCAGTCAATTCTGGTCAACTCCTCCCTCATGCCTCTGTAGTTGCCTTTATTCAACTGTAATACTGTAACATCTGATTCCAACTTCTCCCTCTCAAATTGCAGGGTACATTCGATCATATTATGGTCAATGCCTCCTAAGGAATCCTTCACCTTAGGCTCCCTTTTCAAGTCTGCCTCATTGCAAAATACTAAATCCAGTATCGCCTGTTCCCTAGTGGGCTACACCACCAGCTGCTCCAAAAAGTCGTCTCATAGACATTCCACAATTTCCTTTTCTTGCGATTCACTGCCAACCTGATTTTCCAAGTCTGCCTGCATATTGAAATCTCCCATGATCACTTGCCTTTCTTACACTCCTTTTCTATCTCCTGATGGATCTTGTGCCCACATCCTGACTACTTTTGAACGCCTGTACGTAATTCCCATTATGGTTTTATTACCTTTGTGGTTCCTCAATTCTACCCATTTGACGATGAAGAGAGGCTTTGTGGGTCTGCTTCTGGGCTAGGGCAAACTAGCCATTAATAGGTCCAGGCTGCGGGCTGGGGATTTGTACTGTATGCTCCTCCTCTATGATTGCATTTGCCAGTGAGTGTCCATGGAGCATTGCAGTGGCTACTGGCACATAGAGGTCTTTCGGGACCACTGGGCACCTCGGGAGTTGGGTTGCATAATTACCCTGGTAATAATATTTTGATGTGTTTCCATTGTAAGTTTGCAATAATCTGTTTTTTTTTTTACTGCAGCGGCCTATCAGGGGCTGTCTATACCATGATTGTTTATTTAAAAAGGAGTGGAAAACATCAAAGCGCATCTTACATTCACGATGAATATTAAAAGTGACTCATTCCGCAGATGAGCTATCTGTCCGTGACGTGCACAATGTAACACTTCCCAGCAGGGCCACTGGCAATCAGGAGCTGCAATATCTTACAATATTGTGCCACAGAATTTATCTGGGCTTGGCCCAGGAATGAGAGTACCCTTAAATTGTTGGAGAATTTGTATTGCTTGTTTGTTTTTATTTTGACAAGGGCGGTTAAGTCTGATATCCTGTTTCATTGTTACCTTTAGGAAATTCCCAGTATACCCAACAGCAGACAGCGTACCAGCAGGGACCAACCCAGCAGCAAACTTACTCCCAACAGCAATACCCCACCCAGCAGAGCTACCCAGCCCAACAACAAGGATATGGTGAGTATGAGAGAAAAGTCCACAACTAATTGTGAACACTTAATTTGTGGTTAATGCATGATGTGCTAACTGACTTTTGTCATACCGTAATTTCCGAAACAAATAAACTAAGCAGCTGCCTGAACCCGGTCAGCAATTACCAGGCTGGCTTGATCTTACAATAATGCACTTTGAGTGCAAATTACTGGTCTAACATTGTGGATTGCCACATGCATTTAGCAAAATTGCACTGCACTGTTGACAGTATCTGATCTGAGCTTAACACCAACCAAATAATTCTTAACACATGTATGTGTGCCTTTAAAGCACCCAATTCATGGTTTATATTGTTGCAACATTCACGTCTGCATATCTGACCTTGCTTGTGTTAATATAAAAACAACAGTGTAATTAAAGCCATTGCTCTGTCTCAGCCTCGCTGTTGCCGTGGTAGGTAAACCCAAGTAGGCAGACTCAAATAGTGAAGATGAGCAAGTGGTTTTAAATTCACTAGCTGGGCCACATAAAACTCTATCAGATCCTGAAAACCCTCTCACCTTTCCAGAATGCACAGCAGGGCAGGAAGGAAGTTAATAGTCTATACTTCGCTAGGGTGAGTATGACCATTTTATCCCTGCTACCTCACACTCATAGGGCCACCCTTCACTCTCATTCTGCCATCTCACATGCATCTCACCAAGTCCCGTGGATCACAGCCCCTCACGATTGCATACATCATGTCCATTCAACAGGTCGCACCCACTTAACCTCCCAAGCAATTAGCTTCATATTGATTCACTGGTGCCATCTCACCACCTCTCCTGCTCACACATCACCACCAACAGTTTGTCCATCTTACTGAATCCTTCCCTTTGTCTCATTGCAAGAGAAATAGTGTCCAAACCAGGCTGAGAGAACCAAAACATGGGGGTTGTTGGGGTATTAGACATCAGGCTGCTCACTCCTTTTGTGGAGGAAATGTTCAAGTTAGCTAGAGTGAAGCATAACTGCTCATTTTGGATCAGGGAGGATTCAAGATCTTACCAACCCAGTAAACTTCACAATGCTATGCAGTGCTGTCCTCTCATTATCACCAATCCTAACTTGATCTTAACCTGCACAAGCTTTTATTTATCTTAGATAACTAATTCCTCCTTTTATGCAAACACTAATGTCAACCAATAAATCTCAGCCAATAAAAACAGAGCAGGAAATCCTCTGCTCAACCTCCACCTCTGAATAGGAAACCACTGATTCCTCAGAGGGATGCACAAATAAGGCTTTCTCCTGCACCAACTCAGACTTTCATCTTGGTGGTTACTCTCTTTCCGGGTTAGGTTTGGGAGCAAAATCTGGTGATCACATCACTGACACATCCCTGCAATTGGTCAGTGAAGAAACGTCTCAGCCAATCTGAGAACTGTGGACACCAGGCACCAGCCAAGTCCCAGGCAGAAGGCAATCTCATTAATGACTTTGCAAAATACACAGCCAGCCAACGGAGCAGCAGGTAGATTTGTCAGAGGCTGATTTGTCTGGACAAAAGGTAGAGGAAGACGGTGCTCAAGGAGCATGCAGGGAAGACGAGTTGAACAGAAGCTAGGACAAGCAAGCAGTGAGCTGCAATCACCAGGTAACTGCTCTGACGTTCATGTTAGGAATTGTCATGGTCCAGTTTCTAGGGCAAGGAGAGGAGAAGTGGACATGGCAGAGAAATGAAGCAGGTTTGGTTTGTAATTAGGTACAAATGCATAGAAATAAGGCAACTGCCACTCAATAGTGAGATTCTGAAGTCAGCATTTAAAGTTTGAGGAAAACATGGAAAAGTTTTCTCTTAATGTTCAAGCTCTGTTTCAGTTATCTCATTCTTGCTATATTTTCCCAATGTTTTCATATTGCCAATAGCATTCAAGAGATTAGAAAATTCCACCAAGGTGTTTTTAGTTTATCTGATATGCGCACAATGTTACATGATCGTACTGTAATTGATGCATTACTGCAATTATACGATAAGGTGCTCACTGGGAAATGTAATCAGGCTGTGACATGCCAGCACCTGGCTGGAACAGAGCCTGCATGCTGGCGCAGCACCTGGCTGGAACAGAGCCTGCATGCTGGCGCAGCACCTGGCTGTAACAGAGCCTGCATGGTGGCGCAGCACCTCGCTGTAACAGAGCCTGCATGCTGGCCCAATTCACATGTGGTTAACCACTGTTTGTTTGGTCATTTGTTTAGCAAGAGTAGCATTTCTCACTCAACCTTAGTTGCTTTTGAGAAGGAAGGCAAATGTGAAGTTAAAGCTCCAGTGATTTTGACCCAGTCTTAGTGAAGAAGCAACAATATAGTTCTAACTAAGGATGGTATGATCATCTTAGGGGAATGATGTGATCCCAACCCATGCACTTAAGTCTTGTCCTTCTTGTTAGTAGAAATTGTGGATTTGGAAACTGCTGTTGAAGAAACCTTCTATAATCTATAATACGTCCAATAGTTGGTACTGACTTGATCCATGGTATGTCAACCGTGCAGGTAGTAGATGCTTAATGTAGTAACTACTGAAACCTGCGTTGTCATGGTGTAAAGCTTCCTGAGCGTTGTTACATGGTAGAAAGTATCTCTGACTTATGCCTTGCAGATATATTTAATGCAGGTGTTCTAATAAGTTTTATTTTTCTTTTCAACATTGTCCTTTATAATGATTTTTGTTTCAAACTGTTAGAAAATATAAATCAAAGCTATAACTTTGAACATTACATGACAATTGCTCTGAATAATATCTCTCTTTCTGGTTATCCACAGGTTTTTTTGTCTATTTCAACATCTGAATTATTTGGTAACATGACAGATTATCTTGTCAAGATAATAGTTGAGGAGGCCTCGGTAGTTTTAGCTTTTAGACGTTGTGATGAGTTTGTACTTTTGTTCCAGAGGGATGACCTAGGATGGACTAATTCCTTTTCTCATCTCTATCTCTTGTTGATAACAATTTGAGAGCAGCCTAAGGAAGGTTGCAAGTAACATATAGGTGAGATCAGAAGCCACACAGTAGAGCTCATAACCAGATATCTGCTTCTATTTATCATTAACCATGTATTATCAACTGAAATTCACTCCTTGATGAAAATTGAATCTTCAGTGGAGATGACAGAAAGGTGCCTGAGCAATTGATAATTCTATGAGAAAGGGATTGTGACTCAACATAGAAAAAATAGAGGCTTCTGAAACATCGGGCCAGACTGTGGCAACAATAAAAATGAATTTTTCATGGAAAATGTGTCTTGATTTTATGAATGTGTCATAACTCAAGTTTTTTTCATGAACAGTGAGTGTTGATTTAAAAATAGAACATCAAATATATAATAGAATGAGCCAGCAGTAAGATAAATGCTGCAATTGACAATTGATGCCATAAACCAGATTAACTAGTATGATCGTTGTGGCATGTGTGAATCTAACCGCCTTTGAAGCTGTCTGATTGGGAGTTATATTCGGGTTAATATGCATCAGAAAATCAGTCTAATGTAGAAATGTGAACACTTGTACAAGAAAATCTTGATTTGCATTTTGATCCAAACCTTATTGATATGTAACCTAACTAAGATGTCACAGTTAAACTTCACAACAATCTCTATATATAGCCCATAATGTGAGAAATACGAGTTCAAAATGTTAAGATCCCAACAAAGTATGCAGACATACCAACTGTCTAATAACTCCTGATGATTCAGGTATATAATGATAATTTTTTTTCAAGATGAGTTATTAAAAGTGATCTGACATTTTCTATAACTTGGAGATTTCCAGTTGGCAACTGTATAAGTTGTACTTTACAGGTCTTTTTTCAGTTGTTCTAATCAACACAGAAAATACATTCAACCATGCAACAATTTTTTTCTTGGACAACTTCACTCAAAATTAAACCTAGTATGCACTCAGTGACAAAGGGAACCTATGATGTGGTGTAATGTCCCTCCTCTGAGCCAGGAGGCTTGGATTCACATCCCATCTGTTCCAGAAGTGTATAATAATACCTCTAAACATATTCACTAGAAAACATCTATACTCAGTGACCAGAGAAGGTTGAACTTCACATCTAAATGCATTTTTAAAAAAAATCTCCTAACCACTGGTTTGAAGATAGTATGATCTGAATTAACATCACCCTAATTCATGTGCTGATGTGCTCAGTAATCAAAAGGATTGTAACAAAGGCTGAGCTTGTCCTCCTTTGATCTTTTCCTAGCCTGGGAATGCTGAGGCCTTTGTTCCATTATTGTTATTGTTGCCATGGGTGAGATTAGTTACTTCAGTGGGCCTGCAACCTTGGTGTGCGTTGCCTAGTGCCTCATCACATGATGTGTTACTTTTCTGAGCCATTGGGAACTTGTATACGGTACCTAATGTAATATCTCATACCTACTAGAGGTGCTACAGTTTTATCATGGAAATGATATACACATCATGCACAAGAAAGAACTCGAACATTAACATTCAATATGCTTATTTGATACATTATAGGATAATTGTTTTCATAGCAATCAACAATGGTATGTTCCTTTCAAAAAACTCACTGCATTTCCTGCAATTTCTGCGTTTGAAAAGAAGCAAAAAGAGCCAGCTGTGTTATTAAAAACATAATGTAACATTGCAGGTCCAACCCAGGGAGCTGCTTCTCAGTATCCAGGTTACCAACAGGGACAGGGACAGCAATATGGAAGCTACAGAACCGCTCAACCAGGGCCCTCAGCTCAGCAACAGAGGCCTTATGGATATGAACAGGCAAGAAAGATCATCCTGTGATTTATTTCATTATACTGCTTTTTGTTAATCATTTTGTCATTTCCCATATTACAACAGTGAATACACTTGGTTGGCTGTAAAGCGCTTTGAAACATCTGATGGTCATATAAAGCACTATCTAAGAAATAAACTTTATTTCAAGGCAAGGCAAACCAATGGAGTTTCACATGTACACACCTCTTCCCCCACCCCACACCCGTTCCTCTCCCCTTCCCAATCTCGCCCTCCCAAGAGACTACCTTATCAGAAATGTTTGGCTGTTTTCAAAACCAGATAAACTTTTGTTACAAAAATAAGATTGTGCTATGCACAATTTCTTAACAGTTTAATGGGATTCATACTCTGTCATCCAGCAACAAGAACAAATTAATATTTCATTTTGATGTTATTTTTAAAAACCCTGGTTTTGAAAATCTGTAAATTGGGGGAGGGAAATAAAAGTGATTTACTGTCCAAAGGTTGCTCCTTCAAATTCTAAAATCAGAACCCTATGATTATTTCAATTGTAAACATCCAGTACATTTCTAGCATCCAAAATGTTGTGTCTTTAATACATTACCTTTTTAAAAAAAAGACTCCTTTGTAGTATTGCTGCCATTTTCTCTAAGCTGTCATTTTTTAAACCAAGAGACATGTGGTTTTCTTCTTTTTACATACAAATCAAGAATTAACCCTGAATTCTGAATTGCAATTATCATGGATATTTTGTATTTTTTTCAATTAAGAACCCCTGGGGAAAGGGCAAAGACGAACATTGCAGCCCACCAACGCTTTTAAATTAAGTAGATTAAAAAGCTGTAATATATCTTGATGTGGTAATCAGTGACTCGGGTTTTCAAAGTTCAGATGTTGTGAAATTGAACGTTAAGAATTTCCACTGATTTGAGGTCCCAGGTAAGGTTACGATGAATTGAGGGAGCACATCTGAGCCTTTGTTTCTGCTCAGAGTGCAGGAAGAGTCAGTGCATGGAAGAGGTGATTTAGGGCTCTAAGGGAACCCAAAGCAGAAGTTATGGAGTGCAGTTATTATGTTAACATTATTTCTAATGGGGAGAGAGGGGGAGAGAGAAAGAAGTTGAATTTAGGCGACAACTGTCGGTTTTCAACGAGGCTGATTTTTCCTATCAAAATGAACATATTGGGCTGGATTGGAAAGGATCAGCAATAGGTAATATGGTGCCACTAGCCTCTGTGCCACTTTGTTGTTGTGACCCTGACGCTGAACCATCTTGTTTAGAACGTCTTGGAACTGGGTCAGCTGTCTGTTGGCAAGCAATGGGCAACCAATGGAGACTAATTGGTGTTAGTTAATAGACTTTCAAAGGCTCAGTTTCTGTGCCATGGTGTGATCAAGTCTGATGGGCATCGGGGAAACGGAAAGATTTTGTGAGGGACTGCACCCCCAGATCCATCACAGTCACTGAGCCATCAGATAGGTTTGCCCTCCATGATCATGATGAGATAATGGTGGCTTCTTAAAACCTAAAAATGAACTCGCTCTCATCCCCTTTTTGCCTGGAGGTTTATATATCAGCATTTCAGTTAATGGCAGAATGCTGAAGAGACTTTCATTGACCCTTCACATTTAGGAGATCATGCCCCGCCCTTTCTCTGTTGAATGGCGAGTCCCCACTCCCTCTTTGTTAATTAGCCACAGAGTATTGTAGGCTGTGATGGCACTGTCTAATGCTCACTATGCGAAGATGGGAAAAGGATTAAATCCCAAGTCTAAATCCCAATCCTGATTCAGAATCTGTCCCATCTTTAGACAACCCTAGAAAAGTATTTGCTTGGTAGAAAATGGGCCAGGGAGAGTTTGGGTCATGCCCCTTGTCTCAAAAAGACACTGTAACATTTTTCTTTCAGTCACCCTTTCTGTTTTGTATAAATGACACCAAGGGAATAGGATTATTTTCTTTTTCTCTCTTGGCCTGTAACGTTTCCAATTTGTACTGCTGTTGGAGGAATGAAAATGGGTGGTGTTCAGATTGTCAGGGAGCCTATCCGACCACCTCTCCCTCTTTTAACCTATACAACTGTTGGCTCGTTTTGCCATTTGGTCAGAGCCAAGAATATTTGAGGCTCTGTCTTTTTAAAGCCATTTTAGTTGCTTCAGTGAGTGCCTTGCTGCAATGCCACATCCTTTTCATGTCCCACAGTGGTAGCTTTTCTCTGACTAGCAGAGAGAGAGCTGAGAAATTGCTATATATGCATGTTATTGGCCTCAAGCTTGTGAAGTGTGCTGTAGTCATGGTGGGACAAGATAAAACAGAAGTCCTACTCTGAACCACTCTTGATAACAATCTTGAGGTAAAAGTTATTTTGCTATTCCTTATTTTCTTAAGGAGTGCACAAGAGACATACAAGAAGAATCTATCTGGACAAAGTGAAAATATTTTGAGCCTTGATAGTCATTTGCTTTACCAGAGTTAGTGAGACAAGGAAATGTTTACATGTTATTGTATTCAATTATGTATGATGTAACAGCTCAAGGAACGCTCATGATGCTGTGGTATCATTTGTGATTAAAGAAGGTGATTGTGTCTATCTGTGGGCTAATACATGTGAACTGGCCCAGATTTCTGATTGGTACACATAGAAGACAGCTTGTCAGCTCTCAGCAGCTTGTCTGCAATCTGTAACTTAGTCCAGCTACAGAGTTGAGACAGCGTATGATGCTAACCCTACGGGTTTCAGACAATGCAGAGTGCTCCAAAGGACTGCTGGCATGGAGGGTTTTCCACACAAAATGAATGTTTTAAAATTAAGTTGTTGGTGGGCTATGAGCCAATGTCATCAAATGACCTCAGGGGTATTGACTGAATAGAGCTTGCGGAGAATTAGAATATATGCAGCAGAGGTTTGAATGAGCTAATCTCAATGAGGGTAGAAGATGGGTTGTTGGCCAGCACAAGAAATGAATCTGGCAAATAGCTGATAAGTTTGATATTAGGCATGGTCAGAATCAAAGCAGAGTACCTCCAATGTTTGAATTGCATTGATTCCAGTCCATGAATGTGCTATTACAATACTATTAGGTGGGGAAGATCTTAAGCTAGTAATGATGAAGCGACAGTGATATATGCCATAGTAAGAATTGTTACTGATTATTACTAAGACTGATTATTTCTAAAAAGAAATTCAAACCTCCAATGAATGACTGAAAGGATCACATCACAAGATTTCGACTGTAAGATGATTACTGTAATAAGCAAGCTAAAAGCCTCATTCAGTGGAAGTCTCCCACCCTGGGCATACTTATTCTGCCCCTTAAGTGGATACTCAATTCTCCAGGAACCAGTACAAAGATATTTTCAGTTCCATTCTCATTTCCCAGCCAAATAACTTTTGCTCCCTGTGCTGAATTTTAGATTTCTCCTTCTAGCCAAAGCTAGGCAAATATCCTTGCTTTGTTTAAACCCTCTCAAACTCAATCATTTTTATCTGAGTATGAGCTTCTGTTCACTGTCTGCATGGAAGAAAGTAAAAACTTGCTGGCTCTCCCTCTTTCTGCTCTCTTCCTCTCTTTCTCTCTCCTTTTTGGTTCTTGCAGATTGACTCTGTCTGTCAAGTTCACAGATAGTTCAGAAACAGCTTCCACCTGATCCAATGGGGTTTACCGTGGACTCTTTCTTTCTCAAAGCCAATCTCTACGGCAATGTGACTCATGGGCCTTGCATCCAGGTAGAAATGCTAACTAGTTTGCTTTAGACTCTTAACTCCATTCTATTTTGAAACTAAATTAACAGCTTAAAGCATAACCATTTACAAAACCGGACATTCCTAACAACATTCTGTTTTCTGAACATCGATAATTTATCCAACGTCATCACAGTTACCTGGGTCATTTTATACAGATGTGACTATCTTGCACTTTTGCTTTCCAAGTTGCACTCTTCTTTGGTCTACCTTTAGTTTTTAACAATGAAGCTGCCCAAGCTTGTTGGACAAGAGTTCAGAACAGGACACATGACTCCCTTCATTCCTCCATCTTACCTTAAATTGAAAAATCTTTACTGATGCACAATGCTCTTTGAAACCCCATTTTTGCAGCAGAATCCTGTGTAAATTGGAGGGGAACTTTGACATGATCTTGTTCCAATGTGCTTACTGCCCTTGTACTTCTATGTGATAGAGGTTAGGGGTTTGGGAGGTGCTCTTTAAGTAGGCTCAGCGAGTTAATGCCCTGCATCTTGTAATTATCACATGAAGTGAATATTTAACATTGACAGGGTGCTGACCAAATTGCATTGCCCTAGATGATGTCGAACATCTTGAATGCTGTAGAGATGAAGACCCCTCCATCGTACTCCAGACTTGAGCCTTCTAGAGGGTGAACAGGCTTTGGGGGGTGGTCAGGAGATGAGCCACTCACAACAGAATATGTAGCCTCTCACTTCCTATTTTTGCTTTCTTTCCTGGTCCTGCTGTTTCTGTGAAATGGTGACCTCTCGGATGTTATCAGGAGTTTAGACATTGCTAGTTCTGGAGTACAGATCATTGTTATTGTTGGCATGATGTTGGGGACCTTCATTGTTGTTATATCTACTGCATTCATCTATTTCTTGATAGCATGTGGTGTGAATCAAATTGGCAGAATTGTTGATGTGAACCTGAGGAGACATCTGAGATCGGTCATTCCCTCTGCATTTCTGGCTAACGGTAGTTCTATGTGCTTCAGCCTTCTGGACTTGAGTGCTGGGCTGTGATGCCACTGAGGATGAGCAATCTCATGGATCCCTCTCCTCTTGTTAGTTGTTTAACATATACCACTTTCCTGACTGATTTTGTAGGACTGCAGATCCTTAATCAGATCACGTACTTAGCTGTGCCTAGTTCCATTTCACCCAGTCTCTTTGCTGAGGCAAACTAGAAGGGAATTCAGGCTTGGCCACAATTCTTAACCGTCCTTTGAATATTGGAATAATGTGAGAGAACTAGAGGACTGTAAATGGTATTATTCAAAAAAGGAAGTGAGGGATAAACCTGATGTCAGCCATTTAATATCAACAGTAGTAAAACTAGTAGATACCATTGCCCAGGAAAAATTAATCCTCTGCTAGAAACCTATTAAATAATAAGCAGCAGCTAGTATTGATTTTTTTTGAAGGCATGTGAAGCAATAGATGGGGTTGATGAAGATAATACAGTAGATGTTGTACACATAGACTTTGAAAAACTTCTGATAGAAGTACCTCATTTGTTCAGAGAATAGAAACATATAGCATTCAAGGAATGGTGACAAAGGATAGGAAGCAGACGGGAATGATCAATACTTATTGCATACATGGAGAGAAGGATGAAATGTGATTGGTTTTCCATGTAATATATAATTGACCTGGATTGGGTGTAAGGAGAACAATTTTAACGTTTGTGGATGATCCAAAACTTACCAAAGTAGTTCATTGTGAGTAAACAGAATAGTGGCAGAATTCAAGGGGGCATAAACTCAATGGTGAAAAAGGAAAGACATGGCAGATGTAATTTACCACAGATAAGTGTGATGTGATACACTGAGGGCAAAATAATATGCAAAGACAGTATAATCTAACAGCATAGTAGTTGGAGGGGTACAAGAGCAGACAAAGCTTGAGGGTACAAACTCTCTTCTCTTTGAAGCTGCAGAGAGTTGATAAGGTTAAGAAAATGTAGTATCTTAAATAAGGAATTAAATACAAAAGGAAGAAGTCCAACCCTGCCTTTTAGAAATATCTGGTTAGATCTCAGCTGGAATATTGAATCCAATTCTGTGCACCATGCTTTAGAAATTTAGATATTGCGGCTCTGGAGAGGGTTGGGAAGTGATTTCCTAGGATAATAGAATTATAGATTCCTTATAGTTTGGAATCAGGCTATTCAGCCCATCAGGTCCACATTGACCCTCCAAAGAGCATCCCACCCAGACCCCACCCTGTAACACTGTGTTTCCCATGGCTAACCCATCTAGGCTGAAAATCCCTGGACACTTTGATTTAGCATGGCCAATCCACCTAACCTATACACCTTTGGACTGCGGGAGGAAATGGGAGCATCCGGAGGAAAGCCAAGCAGGCACGGGGAGAATGTGCAAACACTACAGTCGCCTGAGGGTGGAATCGAACCTGGGTCCCTGGCACCATGAGGCAGCAGTGCTAACTGCTGAGCCACCATGCCACCCTAGATGATACAAGAGATGAGAGGATTCAGATATGTTGTGAGATCAGAGAAACAGGGATTGTTTCCCTTACAGCAGAGTAAATGGGAGGCCGAATAGTGAAGTGCAACATCATGAGTATTTTCATCCAGTAATTAGGGATAAACTAATTATTCTGGCAACTGAGTTAGAAATCAAAGATTATATGCGATAAAAGAACTATAGTGAAAATGAGGACATTTCCTTGCAGATTGAGTTGTTAAGATCTGGAGTGCATTATGAAGAAAGTGTTGGGATTAGATCCCATTAGAACTTCCAAAAGACAATTGAACATGTACTTGAAGAAGACGAAATTTCGGGAATGTTGGGTTTCAGACTAAATTGAACACCTGTTTCAAAAAGTTGGCACAGGTATGATGGGGCAAATGGCTTCCTTGTACACTGTAAGATTCTGTAATGCCTTAATTTAACGTATACACAGTCCTGTGTTGTGGCTTCACCAGACTGACTGCTGAGCTTCAGGTATTCCTTATGTTGGTCCTGGTGTGCTTCTCTCTCTGTACTCATTAAAGCAGGGTTGTCTGTCTGGCTTGATGGCAAAAGTAATGAGGATTTGTTGAGCCATGAAATTAAGAATTGTGGTAAAATTCAAATTTGTTACGGCTGCTGTTGATAGCTCGTGTTGCCTAATGGGTGCCAAGATTTGAGCTGCTAATTTTGTGCTAAATTTAACCCATGTAGCACTGTGGTATTGCCATACCAAATGATGAACGGTGCTCTCAGTGCAATTATACAGATCAGTGGTTAGATGACATAAAATTCTAGTGTGATACATTATATCTTGCCATTTATCCCATTGTACCTACGTCTGCTGTTTGCAAAAGATGTAATTAGACCCACTTGCCTCTCTTTCTACACAACACAGCAATTTTTTTTCCCATTTATCCAATACCCCTTTCAAAATGATAACTGAATTAGCTTCCACCACCATATCAGGCAGTGCATCATAGATTGTAATGTGCAGCATATGTCTTTCTCTCCTTGCATAACCTCTAGTTCTTTTGCCAATTACTTTTTAAATCTGTCTCCCATGGTTACCAACACTTCTGCCAGAGGAAACTGTTTTATTTACATGTTTGTGAGATGTGGGTGTCTCTAGCTGGGCCAGCATTTATTGCCCATTCTTAATTGCCTTTGAGAAGGTACTAGTGAATAGCCTTCCTGAACTGCTGTAGCCCATGTGATGAACAGGCACACTGTGTGGAGGTGCCGGTGTTGGACTGGGGTCGACCAGGTCAGAAATCAGATAGCACCAGGTTAGAGTCCAACAGGTTTATTTGAAAACACAAGCTTTCAGAGCCTCACTCCTCCTTCAAGTGTTAACATGTGAAGAAGGAGCGAGGCTTTGAAAGCTTGTGTTTTCAAATAAACCTGTTGGACTCTAACCTGGGTGTTGTCGGAAATCAGACCTTTTACACACAGTGCCATTAGGAATGCATTCCAGGATCAGGGCAGCACAGTGGCACAGTGGTTAGCACTGCTGCCTCACAGCGCCAGGAACCCAAGTTCAATTCCAACATTGGGTGACAGTGTGGAGTTTGCATGTTCTCCCCTTGTCTGCATGGGTTTCCTCTGGATGTTCTGGTTTCCTCCCACAGTCCAAAGATGCGCAAGTTAGGTAGATTGGCCATGTTAAATTGCCCTGTAGTGTCCAGGAATGTGCGGATTGGCCATGGGCCAAAAGAAAAAGCTCCATGCGGGGTTACAGGTATAGGGTAGGGGTTGGATCGGTTGGGGTGCTCTTCAGAGAGGTTGTGAGGAATCGATGGGCCAAGTGGCTTCTATTTGCACTGTAAGGATTCTGTGATTCTATGATTTTGAACTAGCAACATTGAAGGAACAGTGATTGAGTTTCAAGCCAGGATGGTGTCTGATTTGGAGGGGTGGTTAGAGATAGTGGCTCCCAAATGTCTGGAGGTGGAGGCCGTAGGTTTGGAACAGCCTGTCAAGTGAGGTTTGGTGAGTTGCTGCAGTGCGGCTTGTATACAGTACACACAATGTCTGGAGATGGTGGAGGAAGCAACTGTGTATAAAATGGCAGATGGGGCACCGATCAAGAGGGGAAACTGGCTTGTTTGGATGGTGTTGAGTTTCATGATTTTTGTTGGAGCTGTCCCCGATCAGAGGATTGAGAGTATCTCATTGCAACCCTGACCTGCTTATGTAGATGGTGTCCAGGCTTTGAGGAGTTAGAACATGTTACCCAATACAGAATTCCCAGTCCTTGATCTACTTTTGTAGCCACAGTATTTGTGGGGCTGCTTCCATCTGATTACCTGTTATCTGCTACCTTTAGATATGGACTGTTTCAACGTCAGAGGAGTTGTGACTGATATTAGATATTGTTCAATCATCAGTGGATGTCTCTATTGTTGATTTTATGGTAGACTGGAGGTTATTGATGAAGCAGCTTAAGGTGGTTGGGCCTAGGACACTACTGAGTTTCCACTTGATCTATCAAAACCCTTCAAGGTTATGCACACCTCTATCAAACCTCCCTTTTTGATCTTCCCTGCTATAAGAATAAGGTACCCCTATATCTTTAGTTTCTCCACATCACCGAAGTCTATCATTCCTGGTACCATCCTTTGTAAATTTCCTTTGCACCCTCTGAAACCTCAAGATCCTTTCTGCAGTTTGGTGCCCACCATTGACCAGAATGCTTCAGTTGAAATTTAACCAGTGTTTTCTAACAGTTTAGCATAACTTCCTTGCTTTTGCAATCTATATCTCTACTTGTTAAGCCAAGAATCGTGAATGCTATTTCAAAATTGTTTTCTCTATTTCTCCTGCAACTTCAAAGCTTGAGTTTGCGCATCCCAGGTTGCACTGTTCCATTAAAATTGAACCATTTATGTTTTTATTGCCTCTCCTCATTCCTCTTATTAAAATTAATCACAACTTCTCTGTGTTTAAGTTTTATCTTCTACAAGTCTTCCCATTCTGCCCATCTCTGCCCTAGAATTATGTTACTGTATTTACTTCTCAATGTGTACTACATTGCTATGTTTCCTCTGACAGGCTTTGAGGTGGTGAATTTCTTACCCACAAAATTTCCAGCCTCCAATTTGCTTTTGTAGCCATAACATTGTATGGTATTCCGGTTAAGTTTCTGATCAATGGTGGTGCTCAGGATGTTGATGGTGAGCCATTCAACAGTCGTGATGCCATTGACAATCAAAGGGTTAGGAGTTGTTGGACATGGTCATTGTCTAACAATCTGGGTGGCACAAATGTTATTATATATTATCAAATGCCTTTGAAAGTCCTTAACCTTCTGTATTATTTCATTAAAGAACTCAATCAAATTCATCAAACGTGACTTGCCTTTCACAAATCCAAGCTTGCTTTCAAATACTAGCCCATACTCTTGCAAATGCTGATTCATTTTGTCCCAGCTTGCTGGCTTTAAAGATTTCCTCACCACCATCATTTCTCTGACTGATCTACAGGTACTGGAGTTATCCTTTCTCTTAGTGAAAGGATTTTCGTTGGTTCTCTGTAATGCAGTGTGGAAGTGGTCCCACGCATTTCACGTGGTAAATATCTCACAGTAAGATGTGGAAGACCCACGTATCAAAGCTTGTTGCTTTCTGAGCCAAGTTGCTCCAGTTAGCATCATCACCAAGGAAAATGAAATAACTCCAAGATAGCCTTACATAGCCTGCCCTGTAGACTGTGTTCCAAACAACAGCTGAGTAATACAAGACAAAATGGTAAAAGTACTGAGTAATACAGGCTGCAACTGCATAGACAGAAGCAGCATTAATGAGTAGAATGTGACTGATGTTGGGACTTTGTTTGGATGATGAGCACACACTGGTAGCTGGACTGCATTGGCAATTTCCCGGACTTGCCCTCCTAATTGGTCACCGCCAGGCGAGCACTGTAGCCTGTCAATACGGATCATAGGGCTGGCAGCTCTGAAGCCTCAGCTGCTGCACTGGGAAGCATGGGTGCTGCCAGTGGAAGCTGGGGAACATGAGGGCACCTCAGCATAGAAGCGACCAGGAGTAAGTAAACAATTTGTTTTTAACCATCAGGTGGCCAAGGGTAGTAGGCCAGACCGATTGGTGGAAAACCCTCCAGTGATAATGTTGGACCTTGGGCATATTATTTGCTGCTGGTTCTGGGGCTTCTAGCTCTGTGTTTGACACTGCCAAAATGTTGGCAGGTTTAGGGTTTGGGCTGGTCGCTAGATTCAGTGCCCTGATGTCATGCTGGTAGTCAAAGTACTATTTGATAAGAAACTAAATATTTGGTGAGAGACTATATAATGACAACGTAATTTGACATATTGTCAGATTCTGTCAATGGCATTTGAAATACCCAAACAAATGAAATACTAAAGGGCTTAAGAAGTGGATATCATTTCCAAGAAGGCCAAAGACTGAATTGGCTTAGAGGTGTGACATTAATCTGTGTTCTCATTAAGCCTTCACAACTTTTTTTTTAAGTTTTGTTTTTGCATTGGGAATCAAACGGAAGATCACCATAATCTGTGATGCTTTAGCCTTGTAAAACTATTACCCGTAATGCTGAAAAACAAGCTAAATAATCCCTACCCTTATTTTGAGTCAGACCTTTGTTTCAACCTCCAAACCTATGCACACTTTAATTTCTGCCTGTAAACACGTACCTAGATAAAACAGATTGTTGAGAAATAAATCTTCGAACATCGGTACACTTAGATATACTACGCTAACTGTACAATTAGCTAATGTTAGCTTGCAATATGCCTATTTTAGTACAGATTTTCGTGTGCATCTTTACAGGAAATACCTTGCTGATGCCAGATTTGTTTTCGTTATGGCTGTCAGAAATGCCAGAGCAATGATTCCTGCAAGGTCAAAATAAATCCTTGACAAAGTTAACTATCATTAAGACAATAATATAAAAGAATTTATTCTTTCTCTTACCCAATCAATAGATTCTTCACCATGGGGCAAAGGCAGAAACCCGAAGATAGGAAGCAATTACGACATCAAAGTGCGGGACGGCTCAGACATGCTTATGATAGCTAGCAGCGCTCCCTGTTGTCTAATGTTGGTCCACCTTCCATTTGATGAATGTATTCCGCAATATATCCATCTGCAGCACTGCAGTGTTTGTCTTTGAGACCTTTTAGAAGCTTGAGGCATGGTCCAGTTTATTTGATGTAGTGCTCCTGGGGCTTTATTCCCTCTACAAGATATTTATTTGTGCTGAGGAGTGGTGAAAAAATCAATCACTTGATGATTTGTTCCCACACTCTGGAAGATGTATCTCTTCAGTTGTTCTTTCTCTTTGTGCTCAGTGCAACAATCCAGCTGAGGTGCTAGACGTGAGTGTGGGACTGCAAATCAACACTGCCAGCACCATGACTTCAAATCAGAAACGGGCCTCTGGCACAGCTTTGGAGGTACTGCATACAGGTGAGAGCAGCACAATCTCGGGCATCAGAGACAACGTCTTTAGTGGGTACATCTGGTGACTGGTCAGGATGCCCTTAGGCTTTCTCCAACCCTTAGGGTATCATTCATTCAGAACCTCCCCTGTTGACATCGTGTCTTAAATTGTTCCTCGGTTACATATATTCAAGAGGAATGTTCTAATGCCATAACTAGCCTTACATGCTTTAACCTGGCTGCATCCCTGACCATGGCCCTTTTTTGGATTTTGCAATCATTAATAATGATCATGATTACTATATACGTTGAGGGTAGTGTAATCACACCAGCCTTAAATGGGCAGACACTTCTTTTAAATCAACCTGTTCAGAGATATTATTGCACTCCTCTGAAGCAGGTGGGACTTGAACCCAAGCCTCCTGGCTCAGAGATAGTGATACTACCACTGTGGCCACGACAGCCCTCTTTAACGGGGCAGACATATCAAGATGTGCTGGTATGCATCCACCTACCCCATAGCTTTCATTGTCTTTGTTGAATTGGCACAGCATCCTAGCATTAACTAATTCCCTGTGAACCTTCGAATCCAAGGTGCAATTACTTAGTCGTTCCACTCATCCATTTTGGATACCAGAATAACAGCCAAATCTTTTGAATACTGGATCAGTTGAGATGCTTCATTAGAAGAACAGCTGAATATCTTAATATTGAGCTTGTCAAACAGTAGTAGTTGGACAGAAAATGTTGTAAAGACAGAGATGGAAGTTGTAATGGCGTTTTTGGTAGCATCATCTATCAAGAGTGTAATTGCTTTGATAACAAGGCTGGCGAGTCTCATTTGTAGATTGAATCCCCCATCCCAATCCAGATTAGATGAGTAACACAATATATATGTTGCTGTATCTAATGAGCTGTAATTAAGTTCATTGCCTTAACTTTGTTTTTTAATCACTGAAGTTATTGTGCAGTCTGAGGTTCAACAAAACCTCCGTTTGGCACATATTCTGTTTATAGTGAAGATAAGCATTGGGTGAATTTCTAATTAAATTTATGAAGAATTATGAATTACATTCTTTCAGTTTTTTTTTATTGATGCTTTATTTAAAACAGCGAGTATTGGAAGGGATTGACACTTATTGATTGAATGACTGTCAATACGATACTGGCCATTGTGGTACTGCATGACGTTAGTGCTGTAGTCACAAAGTAACCTTAGTAGCAATATGTCGCAGGGTAACTACTACTTCCACTCTGACAAAACATAATAACAACTAGTATGGGAAATTTCAGTAAAAGTTACACTTTGAGCTGAGGTAGAACAGTTTTGTTGAAGTAATAAGGTGAGTTTACTGTGTAGTCTTCCTGTGCCATCCCCAATTTGGATGTTTGACACGAATAGTGAATATATTCCATTCTGTTTTCTGGAAGAACCCATAACTGCACAAAGAAATGTACCACTTGACACTATTACAGAGAACTAGGTTAGTGAAGGTTTTTAGCCTTTGAGGACAGAGATCCAAATTAACCAAATGACATTTCTGATCATCTTCCTTATTTTAATTTTTATTCATCTTACTCATCGATTTATTCCAGAGTAATTCCTCTGCCATCAAAATTATATCAACATGAGCATTTAAAGTATTTAACGAGAAGACTGAAATAAAGGGAATTCTGATTGATAATTTTTCTGTTTTTTAAAGCACTGATGAGATTTACTTCTAACCCAAAGATTTACTTGCTCTTGTATGAACTGCAATTCTTTGCATGAGGGCAAAAATTGGTATCCTTCTCTCTTATAATTCCCAAGAATTGTTAGCAAGAGGGTCAATGGCAAGGACAGTGGGTACAGAATCTGTGGCAGTGTCAGTGGGTAATTAACTTGGGATCTGATATCTTTTTAAGTAGAATTCTGTTCCAAGTAGAAAATGTTTTGGGTCGGAACATTATGGAGCCTTTAAGGACACGTCTGATTTTTGGAAGAATATGTTTCTGTATAGGTATCTGCCTAGACTATTCATAGTCCTGTGGAACTCTTCTACCTCTGGGTATTGTAAATGACTGCTAAACCTGCCCTGACATGGCAGGTTTAGTAGTTAGTTGCAGAGTTGCACATAATAACTGAGTTCTCAGCTATTCTCAGTGCCTTGGTTATTGATTGTGCGGTTTTCATTAATATTATATATTATTTTAAAATTGTGTCTTAGCTTCTCTCCAAATGATTCCTTTTTCTCTCTGCTTCTTGCAAAAGTAGTTATTCAGTGCCTGTTCTGCACGCAAAACAAAACTTTTCACTGTACCTAGGTACATGTGACAACAATAAATCAAATAAATAAATCGGTATATGGGTTCCATGATCACAGCAGCCTTACGTATGCTATTTTATTCAAATGGATATGTTTATGTGTGAACCTGAAATGATGAATGTGTCAGGCCATCTATTCATAAGCAATGCAACAAGTCTTTTGCATTCACCCAGCTTCTAAGGTAGTGTTATCCTGTAATTGAGGTGAGAAAAATGGCAAGGGAAGGGGGAAACGAACTGTAAGCGCTGCCATTTTAGGACATTTGTTCTTGTTCTGATCTACCCGATGGGCCACGTGTTTAGGAGTTGGTTTTGGAGATGAACAATACTGAAAAGTGGCGTTACTGGCCAACATGCCTGATGCCTGGCTCCACATCACCTCCCATTTTTGTGGAGGTGGGATTGGAACCAACAGCGCTATCCACCCACATACAGTGGGTATCCAATTAGATTCATTAAATAAGTTTAATTAGAGAAGCCAATGCATGATGTTCCAGTCAGCCTCCAAGTCCCTGTCCAAAGCAGGCTGATTTTGCAGATGGGAGACTGGAATCTTCATAGATTGCGATCCCTAGCTGGGTATATGAGCAGCTATAGTCTGACCTAAAGAGAGGCTCCCCTTTCCCCAGAGCCCCTTTTGCCCTGACTGCTAAATCACACTTTTCAATTAAAGATCTGAAGAGGCTGGAGACATAGAGCCTTCATGTTGAAGTGCCCTCTCTGCAAATTTACCTCCTATTATTTACCTACTACTCCTCTCACACTGAAAGGCCTCAGAAGCAGGCTTCAAAAGCCCTTAATCGGATGGAGAGGCTTTCTCTGGACCAACTTCAGGGTCCCCTCAACCAGAAAATTGAAAATTTGACTGTTTCTCAGGAGGTAGATTCTGGATCCAGCCACAGCCGCAGCTTCTCTTTCTTTTTTGTCAGAGGGAAGTCAACCTTTTTGTCTCTCTTTTCTTTCTCTTGTTATTGGTAGTACTCTTCAATCGGCAGTTTAATCCTGAAAGTATATTTCAGCGGATATTCCCTAGCAATAGGAAATCACCTCCTGTGTCTACCCTGTCAAGCCTCTTCAGAAACTTGTTCTGTGTCCAGGAGAGCTTTTTGATCCAGAAAGTAGAAAACCTTACAAGGGAGTGGCAGTGCTGGACTCAATTTTAAGAAACAAAGTGAATGAAGTGGTAGAACTGTCAGTGGAAGAGCATTTTTGTGATAGTGACCAAAACTCAGTAAGTTTTAAAGCAGTTATGGAAAAGGACAAAATTGGGCTGGAAGTAAAAGTTCTAAATTGGTCGACTTAATTCTGATAAGACAAGATCTGGCTAAAGTGGACTGTGAGCAGTTTCTTAGAGAAATTTACATCAGAGCAATGGGAGACATTTAAACAGGAAATAGTGAGAATGCAGGGCCAACATCTTTCAGTACAGGCGAAGGAGGCAGCAAACAAGTCTGGGAACACTGAATGTTGAGGAATATGCAGAACTGGATAAGGAATAAAAGGGAAGCTTATGGCAGTTATCAAGAGCTAAAAACAGTTGAAGCCCTAGGGAAGTATAGTAAATGCAGAGAGCTATTTAAAAAAGGGGATATGAAAAGCACTGGCTAGTAAAATAAAGGATAAACCAAATATGTTTTCTAGGTATATTAAAGGCAAAAGGCTTTTTAGAGACCAAACCTAAGTGGGACCTGAAGACAGATGAGATTTTTAATGATTTGTTTGTAATCACTATTGTGAAGAACATAGTAGAGTACAGAAGTCAGTGAGTGTGATTGTGCTTGTGATAAATGTGAACAAATTAGGATTGAGAAGGAAGAAGTATTAGCAGGATTAAAACCGGATAGATCCCAAGCCCAAATGATGTATCCTAGGCAGCTATGAGAGACAAAGGTAGAGATTATAGGGGCCTTGTCTTTAATTTTCAAATAGTCTGTGGACGCAGGAGAGGAGAATTGCCAGGGGATTGGAAGAAGCTAATGTACCATTATTCAAGAAGGATGGTGGGGATAAACCAGGGAACAACAGGCCAGTGAATATAATGCCTGTGATAGGGAAACGTTTGGAAAAAATTCTGAGGGGCAGAGTTTATCTCCACTCGGAGTCACAAGGATTCGTCAAGGATTGTCTGCATGTCTTGGTCAGTGTGAGATCAGGTCTAACAAATTTGATTGACTTTTTTGTGGCAGTGACTAGATGTATAGTTGAGGATAGTGCAGCTGATGTTATCTATATAAACTTCAGAAAGGCTTATGACAAAGTGCCTCATGACAAACAGGTCAGGAATTACCCTTGGAATCTAGGGCAATTTGGCAAGTTAGATTCAAAACTGGCTGAGCAGCAAGAGGGCTAGGGCGCTGTTTGAAGGTTGTTTTTGTGAATGGAAGCCTGTGTCCAATGGCATATGACAGAGTTTGGTACTGGGTCCCTTGCAGTTTGTAGTGTACATTAATGATTTAGACACGCATATAGTGGTCATACCAGTAAATTTGCAGATGACGGAAAAATTGGTGGTGTGGTAAATAGAACTGAGATGAGGAATAACTTCTTCACCCAGCGAGTGGTGAGCCTGTAGAATTCATTACCATAGAAAGTGGTTGAGGCCACAACATTGCTTTATCAAGAAGGATGTAGATACAACTCTGAGATAACAAGGTGTAGAGCTGGATGAACACAGCAGGCCAAGCAGCATCAGAGGAGCAGGAAGGCTGACGTTT
>JAHRHZ010000088.1:9387251-9415829 GCA_024137785.1 Ginglymostoma cirratum
TAGATACAACTCTAGTGGCTAAATGGATCATGGGATATGGGGGAATGTCAGGATTAGAGTATTGAGCTCAATGATCAGCCATGATCATAATGAATGGTGAACAGGCTCAAGGGATCAAATGGCCCAATCCTGATCCTATCCTCTATATTTCTGTGTTTCTATGGGAAAAGGAATGTTTTAGAAAACAAAGATAGTTGAAGTGTTGTTGCACTTTGTGAAGCCGGTTACCGACACTTACTATAAGTGCTGTTTTACAGGAGGTGTAAAATCCTGTAATTGAGATTTAGACAGTGTTAAGTAGCTCATTGGTCAGCGGAGTGGTGATCAGTTGCCAATGACAAGCACTTCCTGCCTAGCAACACCTGTGTGATTGGCTCCAAGGTGAACAACTCGTGAGAATGAGCAATATAGCCAGAACCCTTCAGACCTCTGGGGGACAGAATTTAGTGTTCTTCTCTCTGCAGTTATTAAAAAAACTAAAGCCTGAAGAAAGCCACTGTACGTTAGAGACTTGATAGTTTATGAACCAGTTGCTCTGCCTCCTACAAAGAACTATGAAACACCCAGGGGAGAAACAGACTGATGAACAACAAGTCCTGACAAACAAACAGAGCATTTCAGTGAACCCTGTGGGCAGGGGCCATTGAACTACCTTCCCAGGTTTACCCTCCATTCATGACACCAATGTTTCATTTGTCTGTCTGTATTTGTTTGTAGAGGAATTTTATAAAGGGTTCAGAGTTTTAACTATTTCTACTGGCTGGGCAGTCTTAGTCTAAAAGAAAGGACCAGAATCTTCAGGAGAGATGTTAGGAAGCACTTGAATGCACAATGGGTGGTAGACCAGTTGTTAATTTTAAGTCTGAGGTTGGTAAATTTTTGATAGCAAAGGTTCTGAGGTATATGGGCCAAAGGGAGGCATATAGAGTTAGGCCACAGTTCAGCCACGATCTCATTGAATGGCAGAACTGACTTGAGGGGCTGAATGTTAACTAGTAGAGTCATATATTGACAGTTCACAGTTGTTTATCAAGAACAAGTGTCTATTTATTCATAATAAATAGTAATTCTTGTTAACTACAGAAACCTGGTCGGTGACTTGTGTTAACTTAAGTCTACAAAGGCAGCTAAATTGGAAAATGTTGCATATTTTGATAAAATCTTTAATTTTTGTGACAACTCTGGGAATAATGGGGTTTAATTTCTAGCGTGCCACCCCAGTGAGGTATGACAATCTTAGGAGGCTTAATCTGGATTTATTTTGAAACACAGGCAACAAGGATTTGTGTGTTGACTTATAAGTAACACAGATGAAGGAAAATGCCAAATTCTATACTGCATTTAAGACATGACACTAGAAATGTCAAAGGATTTCCTGCAGGTGGCAGAGTTGTCCCCAGCAGTCTGAAGGGAACTTAGAAAATCCAAGGTGATTGAATTGCTGGGTAAACTGGAGGGAGCATTGCCTAGCAGAGCAAAGAAGGCAAATATGACTGCAGTACATGCATGGTACTAATGTTTAGAGGAAATACAAGTGAGACCAAATACTCTAGGCATTGAAACCTCGGAATCAGGTGATATTCAAATCACTTTGAAACATCAAAACGTCAGCTTTCTTGCTCCTCTGATGCTGCCTGGCCTGCTGTGTTCCTCCAACTCCATACTGTGTTATCCCATATTCAAATCAGAGACTCCACCAACCCCTGGTTATATTGTCCTCCACCCTCTTCCATCGGGCAGAAGATATAAAAGTTTGTATACATGAATAAACAGATTCAAGCACAGCTTCTTCCCTTTTGAATGGACCTCTTTAATGTTAATGTTAATGTTGATCTCTGTCTGCACCTTCTTGGCATCTGTAACATAATATCCTGCACTCTTCTGTTACCCTGTTGCATCTATATAGTATGATCTGCCTATAGAGCACACAAGATAACACTTTTTGTTGTACCTCAGTACACATAACAGTAATAAATCAAATAAAATCAAATGTTTAGTTATGGTTAAAACACCTTGAGCATGAGGAGAAAATGAGATGCAACTAGTGATAGCAGAAAAAAGCAGGCAAAAAAAGACAAGGAAATAGAAATGGAAAAAGTAGACATGAGAAAACTATAATTAGAATTGCATGAAAGAGAGAGAAGGTGAAAGGGTATAAGCTTTAAATGATGCATTTGAAATAGGAGATGTTAAATACTGAAGCAGGGAGAATCTGAACCATAATATGAAGTCCTGTAAAGAAACGTTGAGGTTTTCGCAGGCCTTACCAATATTTGAGGAAAAGGATGTGGAGCCATCTTTCACATCATATGAAAAAATGTCGAGACAATTGAATTGGGCAGAAGTCTGGCCCTGTTCTTGCACAATATGTTGATAGGTAAAGCACAGAAAATTTATGCTTAACTGCCGCAGGAAGTTTCTTGGGAATGTGGAATATAAAGAAAAGCATATTGGCTGCGTGTGAATTAATGTCTGAGTCATAAAGATAAAGATTCTTGAATCTAAGAAAACAGCCTGAGCAAACCTATCTTGAATTTGAAAGCGTTAAGCAAAATAATGCTTACATGTGGATGTGAGCTTGAGAAGCTAAAATCATGTAAGATTATTCTCTTAGAGGAATTTAAAAACATGCTATCTTCTGTAATAACAAACCATGGTGAAGACCAAAGGATTGCAACTGCTAAATAAGCAGCAAAAATAACTCCCAATTATGTTATCCATAAAGCTGAATCTTCTTCTCATTACTCTCATAAATTCAAAAGGGATAGAAAATGGGGGAGTTTAGGGAAGGCACATAGCCAGGGTAAAGAATGGATAGCTGGGAATGCCCCAAGGTTTTCTCAGATCAGAAGGGGAAGTGCTGAGGTTGGGGTGAAAATTAGAAGCTCAGGTGTTTCCATTTTAACAAGCGACATATTTGTTGAGAATATTAGAAATTGTGAGGGAAACCCCGAGGAGTTATTGGAGCTTGTAAGGATGAGGGAAGGAAGGGTCAATGAATCAGATTGTACCTTTAATTACAGCTATTACGCGGGAGCTGTGAGCGCTGAAGAAATACATAGGGTAGATGGTTTTTTTCTAAAGGAAAGATAATCCCCTTTTCCTCTATTTAAGTTTATTGAGATAAACTCTATTTAAGAATGAGGATAATTCAAAACAAGTGTTTGGCATATCTTTGTTAATTGAGGCTCAGAAAGCAGATCCAGAGTTAAGTAAATTGCACAGACAGCTGACACTGCAGCTGAGGTTGAAGGAGTTCAGGAGTGCTATTATAATAAACATGGAATTCCAATGGGGAAGTGGAATCATCCTCTTAGAGCTGCAGGCAAAAAATGGATGGTTGTTTACCAGGTTGTGCTACTGACATATTGCAAGTATGGCAGAACATATAGGACAATGGAAAACGTAGGCATTGATAAACAGGAATTTTAAATGGCCAAGACTTCATAAAGATGTAGTGCAATTCTGTACAATGTGTCATAGATGTCCTAGGGTTGGAAAACATCAAAATGTATTCAAACCAGCACCTTTGATACCCAAAACAGTTTTTGAAGAACCATTTAGTTGCATGTTAGTCAATTGTGTGGGACTATTACTGAAAACAAAAGCAAGGCATAATTATTTTCGTGCAATTATGGATATGACAACTTAAGCCCCAGAAGCGATTCCTTTAAGAATAATTACAGTTAAGGTGGTAATAGAAAAGTTAACTCACTTTTTTACTGGTTTTGGATTATCAATTGAAATACAGTGTATTCAAGGTCCTAACTTTATAAAGTTTTCCAGGAAATCATTAGCAGTTTAGGTGTAAAACAATTGAAGTTACTACAATCTACAAGCACAGGGACTTTGAAGAGATACTATCAGACTCTCAAAACCATGACTAAAGCATAATGTCACGAATGCCCACAGGATTGTGACAAAGGATTAGATCTAATTGCTACCAGAAACTACCCAAATGAATCTATTGGCGTCAGTCCATTTGAATTGATTTATGGTGATTAAGGAGATGTTCTAGAAATAAAAAGCCAAATCCTTAATGTTGGTTTAAACATATGGTGGGGGATAGGAACCTAAACAGCAAGACAGTAGAGAGCAAACCAAGGACAAAAACAAAAGTCAGAATTGAAATATGAAGAATGTGATAGAAATCAAACGACAATGCTATATACTTTGAACAGGATTGAAAATGTTAAGAAGGCTTAAGGCATCATGTCTTAATGTGTGAAGCATTCACAATGAAGTGGATGAATTGTTAAGCAAATAGGTATAAACAAATATCCAGGGATATTCAGTTTCTCGGAAGGACAAACAAAGAGGAAAAGGAGACGAGGTAGTATTGCTGGTTAAAGAGAAAATTAACATAATAGTGAGGAAATATATTAGCTCTACTGAAGTAGAATCTATGTGGACAGAACTCATAAAAACCAAGGAACTGAAAACAATGGCAGGAGTTGCATATAGGCCCCCCAAACTGTGATAATGTTGGGGAAGACATTAATCATGAAATTAGAGCTGCAAGCAGTTAAGGTACAGCTGTAATTGTGAATAACATTTATCTTCTCATGGGCTGGGCAAACCAAGTCAGTAACAATATCAAAAAGCAGGAATTTCTGAAGTGTGTACAATCTTGTTTTCTGGCTCAATATGTTGAGGAACCAACTAGAAGACAGGCCATCCTGGACTGGGAATTTTGTGATGAGACAAGAATAATTGGCTATCTAGCTGTATGAGGTCCCCTGGGGAAGAGAGACCATAATATGATAGCACTCTTCATTCAGATGGAAAGTGACATACTTAATTCTGAGACTAGGGTCCTGAAGCTAAATAGTGGAAGCTACGATGGTGTGTGGCTCAAGTTGCCTATGATATATTGGGAAATGTTACTTAAAGGGATAATGGTGGGTAGGCAATAGTAAACAGTTGAAGAGTGCATGGGGAAACTGGAACAATTGTTCGTTCCTGTCTGGCACAAAAATTCAACGGGAAGGGAGGTCCAGCCATGGTTAACAATGAAAATTAAGATAGTGTTGGATCCAAGGAAGGGGCATATAAATTGTCCAAAACAAACAGCAGATCTCAGGGTTGGGAGCAGTTTAGATTTAGATTTCAGTAAAGGAGGATAAAGGGATTAATTAAGTGAGGAAAAATAGAGTACTGAGGTAAACTTGTAGGGAATATACAAACTGATCATAAAAACTTCCATAGGTATGTGCAGAGAACAAGATCATTGAAGACATATATAGGTCCTTGACAATCAGAAACAGGGTAGGGCTTAATGGGAAACAAAGAAATGGCAGATCAATTAATTCATATTTTGGTTCTGTCTTTACAAAAGAAGAACATTCCAAAAATGTTGGGAGACAGAGGGGTCTAGTGAGAAAGAGGAAATGAAGGAAATCCATATTAGTAGGGAAATGGTGTTGGGAAAATTGATGGGATTAATGGCCAACATCAGTCTAGACCCCAGAGTATTTGGGGACGTGGTCCAAGAAATAGGGAATAGCGGTCATTTTTTCAAGATTTTATAGACTCTGGAACAGTTCCTGTCAATTGAAGGGTACCTAATGTAATACTGCTGTTTGAAAAAGGAGGTAGACAGATAATTATAGACTGGTTAGCCTGACGTCTGTAATAGGGAAAATGCCTGAGTTCATTTAAAAAGATTTAATAGCAAAGGATTTGGAAAATGATGACAGGATTGGACAGAGCCAGCATTGGGTTACGAAAAAGACATCATGGTGGACAATTCTTTTGGAATTTTTTAAGGATGTAACTAGCAGAGTTGATCAGGAGGAACTAGTGGATGTGGTTTACTTGGACATTCAGAAGGCGTGTGATAAGGTCCCAATTAAGAGATTAGCAAGTATCAAAGTGTGTGTGATTAGGGGCAATGTACTGACATGGATAGAGAATGGCTGCAAACAGGAAACAGGAAAAACTGGATCAATTTCCGAGTGGCAGTCAGTGATCAGTGGGATATCAGTGGAATTGGTGCTTGGACCCCTAGTTATTCATGATGTAAATGATTTAGATGAGGGAACTAAATTTAATATCTCCAAGTTTTCAGACTACGCAAAGCTGGATGAGGGAGAGTGGGTTCTGAGGAGGATGCAGGGATGCTTTTGTGTGGCTTCAGGAAGGCAATGGCCAAGGTGATATTATTGCTAGACTGTTAACCCAGAAACCCTGGGTTGTCTATGGTAATGGGAAGATTTTGCAAGACTGCTTAGATGATAATCTTGAGAGACATATATCTGGAATTATTGCATCTACTAGGCATGATGTGGACATAAGGAGAGTCCAATGAAACAGCATCCTTATTTGTGATCCCAGTAGAACAAGCATGAGTGGAAACAGAAATGCAGTACGTGGAAATCAATTTGCTTGAGCCTCACCAAAGTTTATCGGTAATGTTAGTTCCTTAACAGGCTGGATCAACCAGATTCATATAGGCCATATAAAAGGAAATGAAGTCACAAGACAGATTTGTACTCCATTCCATGGTGGTATTGATAGGTTTGCCAGTGCCTCTTCCTTTATGAGATTGATATATTGAAAGGGTACTGGGAAGTGCCATTAACATTAATGAGTAAAGAAATGTCCACTTCTGTTACACAAAATGGATTATACCAATGTTCAATAGTGCCATTTAGGTTAAAGAACTCCCCAAGTGTAATCCAGAGACTTATTAATCAAGTCATAGCTGAGATCCAAATGTACAGGTTATTTTGATGATGTTGTGATATACAGTAACATATGGAAAGAGCATGTGGGACTTGTCTAAGTAATTACGGTTGGCTGGCTTACTCATAAATTTAGCCAAAAGTGAATTTGCAAAAGCAAGAGTAACTTATCTAGGATGCATTGTAGAACAATGACGTGTGTTGCCAAAAAAAGTGAATGTGAAGGCTCTAATAGAATTCCCTGTTCCTAGAACTAACTGAGACATTGAGAGGATTATACTGTATGGGTTTTATTTGAACTTTTTGCATAATTTCAGCACAGTAGCCGTAACTTTAACAAATTTGTTAAAGAAACAAACAGAAGTGGTATGATCTGCAGTATGCCAGGCAGCCTTTGAGAAACTGAAGGAAATCCTAAGAAGTGAAGCAGTATTGATCACCCCTGCCTTTTTCCAGACCTTACCAAACAGCGATTGATGCTAGTGACTTGGGGATATGTGGACTCTTGGTGCAGGATAATGAGTCTGGAATACAAAAGTCAGTAGAGTACTCCCCTAAGAATCTAAAGCAGTATCAGAAGAAGTACTCTGCTGTAGAAAAAGAGACATCAGGAATGCTATTGGCTCTTCAACATTTTGAAGTTTATGTCCAAAATGATAACTAGCAAACATTAATTTACAATAATCATAACATACTGGCATTTGCTGAAAATTTTAAAATGCAAAATGCAAGACTATTCGGACAGAGTATCTTGTTTCAACCATTTAATGTAAAAATTATTGGAAAAGGTAATGTAATTACAGATGCATTATGCTGAGTGTAAAACGTTGGAATACATTAAAGGTTTAAGAAATGCTAAGATGGTATAAGGACTTATAAGGTTGAAAGAAGGATGAATGAATGTAAAGCTTGTGTGCTTGTTTTTATATATTATGTATTTTATAAAGAAGTACCTTTTTGAAAGGGTATTTCATTGTATAAGAGTGGAGACCTGTAAAGACTGTAGGTTTTCTTTGAGCGTGGACTGAAATGGGAAAAGGACTGATTTTAAAAAACGACTGTTGAAGGACTTTGGCATTTTAAAAATGCCAGCTACCAAAACTTACTGAAAGTGCTGGTTATCTTGTTCTTTATTCAAACAGTGGCAATTGCATATGCATAGATCCTTGAAGGCAACAGGACAAGTGGCTAGGGTGGTTAAGAATGCATATGGGATACTTGCCTATATTAGTCGAGGCATTGAATACAAGAGTAGGGAGTTTATGTATGATTTTGGTTCGGTTGCTGTGCAACTCTGCTGACCACAGTATAGGAAAGATATGATTTGCATTGGGGAGGATGCAGGAGCGATTCACCAGGATGTTGCCTGGGCTGGACTGTTTCAGCTATGGGGAGAGACTGCATTGGCTAGGGTTGCTTTCCTTGCAGTAGAGATGTCAGGGGTGGGGAACCTCACTGAGATCTACAAAATCTAGGGCCATAGATAGGATCAATAGGAATAAATGTTTCCCCTTATTGAGAGGTAAACTAGCAGGCAGCATAGATTTAAAGTAAGGGGCAGGCATCTGTCATTGGGAAAATATTAAAATCTATTATAAAGAATGTAATTGCAGAGCATTTAGAAAAATATAATAACATCAAGCAGACTCGGCATGGCTTCCTGAAGGAAAAGTCATGTCTGACAAATTTATTAGTTCTTTGAGGAGGTAACAAACAGGGTAAACTAAAGATGTAATATGTTTGGATATCCAGAAGGCATTTGATAAGTTACCATACATTAGACTATCTAATAAGATAAGAGTCCCTGATATTGGAGGTAATATAGTAGTGGGGATAGAGGATCGGCTAACTACTAGGAGACAGAGAGTTGAGGTAATGGGGTCACTTTCAGAATGGTGATCTGTAACTAGTGGAGTGCCACAAGGATCAGTGCTGAGACCACAGTTATTTACAATATATGATAGTGTCTCGGATAACAAATGGATGTATAATTGAAGTTTGTGCATGACACAAAATTAGTTGGGAAGGCAAGTGATGAAGATGACATAGAGTCTATAGAGGGATAAGGACAGGTTAAGTGAGTGGGCAAAAACTTTGCAGATGGAATTTAAGGTGGAAACATGTGGGATTATGCACTTTGGCCCAAAGAAAAGAAGAGCTGAATATTATTTAAATGGGGAGAAGGCACTGGGGGTCCTTGTGTATAAATCACACAAAATTTCGCATCCAAGTTCAGCAGGTAACAGGGAAAGCAAATGGGCTGTTGGCCATTATTTTAAAGGGAATGGACCATAAAAGCAGGGAAGTCTTGCTGAAACTATACAAGGTGCCAGTCAGACTATAAGTGGCTTCCTTATTTAAGGAAAGATGTACTGGCATTGGAGGCAGTCCAGAGTAGCTTCATTAAGTTGATTCAGGAAACGGAAAGATTTTCTTATGAAAAAACTTTGAGAAGGTTGAGTTTTTACACAGTGGAGTTTAGAAGAATGAGAGGAGACCTTATTAAAAGATAGAAGATTCTTAGGGCTTGACAGGATAGATGTGGAAGGTTCTACGCTTTGTAGGAGAGTCTAGGACCAGAAGGCATAATCTCAGAGTAAGGAATCACCCATTTAAGACAGAGATGAATTAGCATCCCTACAGTGTGGAAACAGGCTCTTCGGCCCAACAAGTCCTCACCGAACCTCAGAGTATCCCAACCACACCCGTCCCCTTGTAACCCACCTAATCTACACAACCCTGAACTCTACGGGCAATTTAGCATGGCCAATCCACCTAACCTGCACATCTTTGGATTGTGGGAGGAAACCGGAGCACCCGGAGGAAACCCACGCAGACACAGGGAGAATGTGCAAACACCACACAGACAGTCACCCGAGGCTGGAATTGAACCTGGGTCCCTGGCGCTGTGAGGCAGCAATGCTAACCACTGAGCCACCGTGCCGAGGATTTTTTTTTCTCTGAGGGTAGTCAATCTATGGAATTCTTTACAGCAATGGAAGCTGAGGCTAGTTCGGTAAGTATATTCAAGACTGAAAAGACAGATTTTTAATCAGCATGGGAATCAAGGGTTTATTGGGGATAAGGCAGCAAGACAGTTAAAAATTATCAGATCAGCCGTGATCTCTTTGAATGGCAGAGCAGATTCAATAGCCTAAATGGCCTATTTCTGTTTCCACATCTTTTAATTTAGAGGGGTTTTAAGGAGAATTTTTTTCACCCAGTGTGTGGTAGGTTTCTGGAAATCGCTACTTGAAAGGATGGTAGAGGTGAGAACCATTATAATGTTTAAGAAATATTTTGAAAACCTTGTGATTCTATTGGCATTTCAATTGTTTATGGGCTAAAAACTGGGAAATGGGATTAGAATAGATAATGCGTGATGACTGGCATGGACACCATGGCCAAGGGGACTCGTTACATTCTGTATTACTCTGTTACTCTATGAATTTCTTCTTAGATTATTGTGGATTTTCTTAGTTGCTGGGATGGAAGTTGTCACAGCTGTCAAATGTGAACAGAATTGACAGAGCATATTGTTGGATATGAGATGTAAGCTCTTAGTAAATTCTGTTGGCAAGTTTTTGGGACTAAAGATCAGCTAGCTGTGCATAAATATTATAATATAATGTGACATTGTGTTGATATAGCTTGGCAGAGTATGCACGCCACTGAGTGGCCTCTTCACTCATGTTTGGATGAGATCAACTTTCATTCTTCTGAATTCCAGAGAGTAGAGGGCCAACTTATTTAGCCTGTCTTCATATGGCAGTGCTCCCATCTCAATCCAGTGAACCTTTACTGTACTGCTTTTAGGACAAGTATATCCTTCCTTAGATATAGAGACCTAATTTTTGCACAGTGCACCAGGTGAACTCTCACCAAAATTCTGCACAATTGTATCAAGTTGTCCTTACTCCTACGCTCTAGTCTCTTTGCAATAAACACCAACATGTCATTTGCGTTCCTGATTCCTTATGTACCCACATGATAATGTTCTGTGCTCCTTATACGAGTACACCCAAGTCTCTCTGAACATCAGCATTTACAAAGATTCAAGCCTTTTTAAAAAAGCCTTTCTTTTCCCATTCTTAACAACAAGCTAAATATTTTCTACTTACTCAGATTATGTTTGTTGCGCTGCCACTTAACCTGTCTGTATCTCTTTGTGGTGGCTTTGTGTCCTCCTCATAGCTTATATTCATACCTAGCTTTGTGTTATCAGCAAACCTAGGTGCATTACTCTCTGTCTCTTTGTCCACGTTATTAACTCACATTGTAAAAACCTGAGGCTCCAGCATTGAATCTTCCAGCACATCACTTATCACATGTGTCAACGTGAAATTTCCTCTACTCTAACTGATTCTTGTCCATCAGCCAGCCTCCTGTTCATGCAAATATATTGCCTGTGTAGCTTGTGAATTATTCTTTTATCCTTATCAAATGCCTTTTGAAATCCAAACAGTACCTTTTATCTCTGATACCATATCCATCTGTTTTCTGTAATCAATTAATTGGATCCTCACAAAACTCCAATAAAATTGTCAAACACATTGCACCTTCATAAAAACGTTGACTTCGTCTCAGTGTTCTGTGATTTTCTAAGTGTATTGTTAAGAATTCTTTATAAATATATTCCAGTACTTTCCCAACAACTGATGTCAGGTTAACTGGCCCGTACGGTTTACTCCCTTCTATCTTTCTTGAGTATTGGTGTTCCATTTGTTAACACTCTCAATCTGCTCAAGCCATTCTAGAATCGGAGGATTTTGGATTGCCATAGCCAGTGCATTATTACTTCAGCTGTCTTTTTCAGAACACTAGGAAGTAGACCCTCACATCCTGGAAACTTGTCGAATTTTGGTGCATGATATTTCTCAAATACTTTTTCTCCATTGATATTAATTATTTTAAGTTCCTCAATCTCATTAGCCATTGGTTACCCTCCATTTTTGATATGTAACTTGTGTCTTCTGCTGTGATGAAAATATTTGGTCAATGTCTCAGCTATTTCATCATTCCCCACAATAAATTCTCCTGCCATTGCTTCTAATGAACTAATATTTACTTTAGCCACAGCCTTTTTTGCATTAAATTGTTGATTCGTAATTTTTTTTCATTTTTATTGATTTTTTGATCAATTTGCTGGTTTCTAAATACTCCTAATTGTCATGCTTATTAGCATTCTTTGCAGAATTGTATGTCACATCCATTCTTGAATGCAAGGACTAAAACTGTTTACCAGGTGCAGCCTCACCAACAGTTGTAAACTCTTATCTTCTAGCAATAAAGGCCAAAGCTTCATTTGTCGTCTTAATTACTTGCTTTCACCTGCATGCGATGTTTTGTGTTTCATGCCTAACAACTCTCAGATCCCTCTGTGCTACACATTTTTGCAGTCTATCTCCATTGAAATAAAAATGTGTCTTTTGATTCTTTCTACAGAAGTGCATGATGTCATTCTTTCTAACATTAAGCTCCATCTGCCAAGTTTCTGCCCACTCACCTAATCTATCCCTAGACTCTTGCAGATTCCTTATGTTTTTATGACAACAGGCTCTCCCACTTATTTTTGTACCATCAGCAAATTTGTATGTCTCTGTCCCCCTTTCAAGTCAACATGGCAGTGTCAACATGGATCCATGAAAAGGAAGTCAGGAGTTTTTTGAAGATATTGCTAGCACGGCAGATAAGGAGAAATCAGCGACTGAGTATATTTGGATTTTCAGAAGGCTTTTGATAAGGTCTGCACAGCAGCTTAGTAAACAAAAGCAGAATCATGGGATTTGGACTAGTATTCTGCAATGGATCAAGGTTTGGTTAATAAATTTGGTTAATAAAGTTATTCTCACCTTGGCAGGCTGTGGACATTGCGAATGATCCTTGTGGTATCCCAACCTATGTCAATGATTTGGATGTGGGGGCCAGTTGTAGTATTTCCAGGTTTATGGATGACACAAAGCTAGGTTGGAGGAGGAAATGTGAGGATGGTACAAAAGGCTTCAAGGGGATTTATACAGGCTGTGAGTGGGTAGGAACATGATAAATGGAAAATAACACAAGTGTGAGGTTATCCACTTTTGGTAGAAGGAACAGAAAAGCAGTTTATTTCTTAAATAGTGAGAAATCGGAAAGTGTTTATGTCCAAAGGTACTTGGGTGTCCATGGACACAAGTCACTCAAATCTAATGTGCAGGTGCTGCAGGTAATTGGGAAGGCATAAGGTATGTCGACATTTATTGAAAGAGGATTTGAGTACAGCAGTAAAGAAGTCTTCCTCCAATTGTTTAAAACCTTGATGAGACCGCATCTAGAGTCAGAGAGTTATACAGCACAGAAACAGACCCGGTGGCCTAACTAACCCATGCTGAACATAATCCCAAACTAAACTAGTCCCACCTGCCTGCTCCTGGCTCACATCCCTCCAAACCTTTCTTATTCATGTATCCACCCAAATGTCTTTTAAACATTGTAATTGCACCTGCATGTTCAACATTCTCAGGAAGTTCATTCCACATGCAAACCACCCTCTGTGTAAAAAATTTACCCTCTGTGTAAAACATTTACCTCCTTTTTTTTAAATCTCTCTCCTCTCATTTTAAAAATGTGCCCCCTTGATGTGAAATTACCCATTTTAGGGAAAAGACAACTATCATCAACTGTATCTATACTTCTATATAAATGCAGTTTAGTTCCTCAGAGTTACTACATACTCTGACTCTCCTCATTCCTTTCTAATTGATGTGCTCTCCTCACATTCAGAACCTACCCATCAATCCTTCCATTTACACTGGTGCTTAGAATTCCTCCACATGTCTTCTGTATCAGTATAAAGTTTTCCTTAATACAATGAGCAAATCTCCCTACTAAGATATTGGTCCCTTTCCAGTCTAGGTTAGACCGATCCTTTTCGAGCAGAAGACATACCAATTGGTCAAAAACCTGAATCCTTGAACAATACACCAGCTCTTCAGCCATTGATTTACCTCCTTTAACCTTTTGTTCCTTCCCTCGTTTGAGATTGGCATTGGAAGTAAACCAGAAATTACTACTTCTAAAGTTTTATTGTTTAATCTTCTACCTAGCCTCTTAAATTTACTCTGTACTGCTTTAATCTTTTCACCAAAAATATCATTCCTACCAATGTGGACAATAATTTCTGGCTTCTCAATCTCACCTTTTAACAGTATGCTAGAAATGTTTAGAAACATCCTTAATCCTAGCACCAGAAAAGCAACAAACCATCCTAAATTTATGTTCACTGCCACAGAATCTCCTGTCGATGACCTGACAGGAGCGTCCCCTGTAACAAGCCGCTGCCTGACATAAGAATCGTTCCAACTGACCGGCCCTTCCATTTTCCTCAGATACTATCCCCTTCAACTGTTCCAAAAACTGAATATCCTTTTAAAAGAGGAATAGCCACTGGAGACTTTTGAACTACCTTTTTATCTTTTCTGACAGTCACCCTGACTGATCCTGCTGGGTAATAATTCTTCCAAATCTACTAGCCAGCGCACTCTGTACCTTATATATGACCTTAATAACATTAAACCTAAAAAAAAGGATGTTTCAGTAGCACCTTATATATAAAATAAAAAACTGAAGTTTTTAAATAAGAAGTTGCATTTTCATTCTGGAAAGTCCTGCACGTGGTCAGCTCCAGAGAATTTTTTTTTCAAAGAAACCTTTGCAATGTTTAATAAAATGCCCTCGATAATACATACAGATTTTTTTTCAATTTCTGATTTAAGAATTGGGGAAAAAAACCTCTGCCATTCACTGTAGACCCTTAAAAAAAGTTCAAAAAAAGACCATTTGAAAAAAAAAGATTTTTTTTGTTTAGTTTTTTTTTGAATGTTAATAAAACAAATTGGAAAAGAATCTTATTTTAGTAAACTAAAATTACTATGATAACAAAAAACTGCAATAAATCTTTAACTAAGCCTGCAATCTAAAAACAGCTGCAAGTTCCACACTGCTCCTTCTGTGCAGACTCAATATCTTGCACACCATTGCCTGCTGTATGAGAGTTATGAATCATAATAACTAAAGCATTGTGTGTAAGGAGAGATATATTTGCCATTTATGATGTGCAATGAAGGTTCACCAGACTGATTCCTGAATGGCAGGATTGTCTTATGATGAGAGATTGAAGAGACTGGGACTGTATTCTCTGGCAGTGAAGAATCGGAGGTAATTTCATTGAAACTTACAAAACTGGATCAAACTCAGGAATAAGAAAGGTGCAGTCAATGTGATGGTGTTATGATGTAGGCCTCCCAATAGACAGTGGCAGATGGAGGAACAAATATGTAGGCAGATCATGGAAAGATGCAAAAACAGCAGAATTATTGTAGACAACAAGGTGCAGAGCTGGATGAACACAGCAGGCCAAGCAGCAACAGAGGAGCAGGAAAGCCGACGCCTCGGGCCTAGACCCTTCCCCAGAAATTATTCCCCAAAGTTATTGTAGTTGGTGATTTTAACTTCCCCAATTTTGAGTGGGACACCCTTAGTGCTAGGAGGTGAGATGGGGCATAATTTGTTCAGTGCTTCCAGTAGGGTTTCTTGAAACAAATTGTACGTAGTCTAACTAGGGAAGCAGCCGTACTAGACCTTGTACTAGGGAATGAGCCTGGCCAGCTGATTGAAGTTTCAATGGGGGAATGTTTTTGAAATAGCAATCATATTCCATAGGTTTTAAGATAGTTATAGATAAGGATAAGACCGTTCCTCAGATGAAAGTTCTAAATTAGGGAAAGGCTAATTACAACAGTATAAGGCAGGAACTGGAGAAATTGGATTTGGGCTAGCTGTTTGACAGTAAATCCACATCTGATATGTGGGAGTCTTTGAAAGGCCAGTTGATCAGAGTTCAGTACCAGGACGTTCATGTGAGGATGAAGGATAATGAGGGCAAGGTTTGGGAAGGCTGGATGACAAGAAATATTGAAAGTTGAGTCAAAAAGAAATAGGAAGCATATGTAAAGTTTAGACAACTCAAATCAGACGAGGCCCTTGAAGAATATACAGAAAGCAGGAAAGAACTTATGCAATGAATTAAGAGGGCTAAAAGGGCCCATGAAATGTCTTTGGCAAATAGAATCTCAAGGCAGATAATACATATATTAGGTGTAAGAGGGTAGCTAGGGAATGGGTTGGTCCACTCAAGGACAGAGGAGGGAATTTATGCATGGAGCCAGAGGAATTGAGTGAAGTTCATCATGAGTAATTTGCGTCAGCATTCACCAAAGAGAAGGAACGGCTGTTGGTAAAAATTAGGGAGGGGTATTTTGATAATCTAGGTCATGTTGGTATTAAGAAAGAGGTGGTGTTGGGTGTCTTGAAAAATAATAAGGTGGATAGGTCCCCATGTCCCGATGGGATCTATCCCAGGACTGAAAGAAGCAAGAGGGGAGATTGCTGGGGCCTTCACAGAGATCTTTGCATCCTCTTTAGCAACAGGTGACATTCCAGCAGACTGGAGAATAGCCAATGTTGATGCTTTGTATAAGAAGGGATAACCCTGGAAATTATAGGCAGGTGAGCCTTACGTCATTGGTAGGGAAATTATTGGAGAAGATTCTTAGGGACAGGATTTAATCACATATGGAGAAGGATGGACTTAGTAGGGATAGCCAGCTTTGTGCAGGGGAGCTCTTGTCTAGCAAATTTGATGAAGATTATTGATGAGGGTAGGGCAGTGGATGTTGCCTACATGGATTATACTAAAGCAGTTGACAAGGTCACTCATAATAGGCTCTTCCAGAAGATTAAGTTATATGGGATCGACAGTGAGTGGTAAATTGGATGCAAAATTGTCTTGGTCATGGAAAGCAGAGCGCAGTTACAGAGGGGATTGTTTCTGACTGAAGGTCTGTGATCATTGGTGTTCACAAGGATCAATGTTGGGACACCAGTTGTTCGTAATGTGGATAAATGATTTAGATGAACATGTAGTAGTCTGATTAGTAAGTTTGTAGCCAACATGAAAATTGGTGAAGTTGTGTTAGTGATGAAGGCTGTCATACAGCAGGATGTAGATCAGTGGAAAGTTGGCTGGAGAAATGGCAGATAGAATTTAATCTGGACGAAGTGTGAGCATTTTGGGAGGCCAATTCAAGAGCAAAGTATAGAGTAAATGGCAGGATCATTAGGAGCATTGATTTACAGAAGGATTTTGGGGTGTAAGTGGCAACACAAGTGGAAAAGGTGGCAAAGAAGGCATTTGGCATGCTTGTGGTATACCTCTTTTGCACCCTCTCCAAAGCCTCCACAACATTTTTATAGTGTGGCAACCAGAACTGCACACAATACTCCAAACGTGGCCTAACTAAAGTTTTATACAGCTGCAACATGACTTGCCAACTTTATACTCAATGCCCTGATTGAAGGAGGGAAGCATGTGTTGCGACTTACACCCCAAAATCCTTCTGTAAATCAATGCTCCTAATGATCCTGACATTTACTGTATACTTTCCTCTTGAAGTGTATGAGGTATAAGGAGAGGTTGGGGCGGCACGGTGGCACAGTGGTTAACACTGCTGCCTCACAGCACCGGGGACCTGGGTTTGATTCCACCCTTGGGTGACTGTCTGTGTGGAGTTTGCACACTCTCCCCATGTCTGCGTGGGTTTCCTCCGGATGCTCCGGTTTCCTCCCACAGTCCAAAGATGTGCAGGTTAGGTTGTTTGGCCGTACTAAATTGCCCGTAGTGTTCAGGGAGGTGTAGATTAGGTGTGTCATAGGGGGATGGGTCTGGGTGGGATGCTCTGAGATTCGGTGTGAACTTGTTGGGCCGAAGGGCCTGTTTCCACACTGTAGGGATTCTATGAAAAGCATGGACTGTTATCTCCACAGCTTTGGAGACTGAGAGGCAATCTGATAGAAGCATATAAAATTATAAGAGACATTGATAGGATTGATAGTTTGAGTCTTTTCCCCCCTGTGGGGAAATGTGAAATAGATGGTGGCGTAGGTTTAAGGTGAGAGGGGAAAAGTTTAAAGGAGATGTCTGGGGCAAGTGTTTTACACAGAGGTTGGTAGGTGCCTGGAACACACTGCCAGGGGATGTGGTAGAAGCAGATATGATAGCAACGTTCAAGAGGCATTTAGACAGACACATAAACAGCAGGGAATAGAGACATATAGACAATGTGCAGGCAGATGGAATTAGTTTAAAATGGCATCATGGTCAGTGCAGACATGGTGGGCCGAAGGGTCTGTTCCTGTTCTATACTGATCAATGCTACATGTTCCATGTTCTGTACTAGACTGGGTGCATGCATAAAAGGATATTTTTTCTGACTCTGATGTCTAGAACCAGGGGACAATCTCAGAAAAAGATGCAAGCCTATTAGGACTGTGCGGACATGAAATTTGTTCACTCAGTCGATTGTGAACCTTTTGAATTCTGTAATCTAGAGGGCTGTGGAAACTCAGCCATTCAGTATATTTGAGACCGTGATTGATGGATTGCTAATGATATAAACAGATATGGGCAAAAGTCTTTCTTTTTGCCTTAAAGCGATAAACACTGCTCCCAGTATTGTGTTGCAACAAGTTAGCAATATGGTCTTGGCCAGGGCTCCCCACTGACATTTTAGCTGTGGGAAGTCTAACATCAGTCCAGAGTTGCAGAGGATATACCAAAAGAACTGAGGGAGTTGACCTCACATAATCAAAAATATTTGGTGATTTACAGAAGGATTTTGGGTGTAAGTGGCATACAAAATATTATTTACAATTTTGAATGTAAAACTTGCAAAACTTATGAGCTGAAATTCTTTTTTGTTAAAATTCCCTAAGACATTTTATGCCTGAGTTATCAATTTTGACTGAACATCACCCAAAGTTTGCAGTTGTGGTTCAAAGAGACAAACCTTCTCATAGAGTCATAGAACATGTAATACAGCATGGAAACAGGCCCTTTGGCCCAAACTGGTCCATGCTGATCATGGTGCCCACTCAGCTAGTTCCAATTGCCCGCATTTGGTCTGTACCCCTGTAAATCTTTCCCATCCATGTACATATCCAAATGTTTTTCAAATGTTGGTATTATACCTGCCTCAACCATTTTCTGTAGCAGCCCATTTCATATACGCACTACTCTCTGTGTGAAGGTGTTGCCCCTCAGGTCCTTCTAAAATCTATCCCCTCTCACCTTAAACCTATGCCCTCTAGTTTTCAGTTTCCCTATCCCTGTGAAAAAGACTATATGCATTCATCTTGTGCATGCCCCTCATGATTTTATGTACCTCAATAAGGTAACCCCTCATTCTTCTGCATTCCAAAGAATAAAGTCCTATCCTGGCAAACCTCTCCCCATAACTCAGGCCTACCAGTCCCAGCAACATCCTCATAAATCTTCTTTGCACATTTTCCAGTTTAACTATGTCTTTCCTATAACAGGGTGACCAAAACTGTACACAATATTCCAAGTGCGGCCTCACCAATGACTTATATAACTATAATATAATGTCCCAACTCCTATAGTCAATGCATCAACTGATGAAGGCCAGCATGCCAAATGCCTTCACCATCCTGTCCACCTGTGACACTGCTTTCAATGAGCTATGTACTTGTACTCCTAGGTCCCTCTATTCGACAACACTCCTCAGGACCTTACCATTTACTACATAAGTCTGTCTTGGTTTGACTTTCCAAAGTGCAACACCTCACACTTATCTGTATTGAATTGCATTTTGGCAATCCTCAGCCCACTTCCCCATCTGATCAAGATCCCTCTGTAATTTTTGATAATCTTCGGGAATTTTCAGGAAAGATTTTCTGAAGAAGGGTCCCAACCCGAAACGTCAGCTTTCCTGCTGCTCTGATGCTGCCTGGCCTGCTGTGTTCCTCCAGCTGCACACTGTGTTATCTCTGACTCCAGCATCGGCAGTTCTTCTCCCTGGATCTAACTCTCATAACTAGCCTGTCATGCGGGACCTTGTCAAAGGCCTTACTAAAGTAGCTCCGTTTTCTTTTTTGTCGCTTTGACCATGCCCCACAAAATTGAATACCTTTAACATGGAACACTTCTAACACCAAGTAAAAGAGGAATATCTGTTATTGGCAGGTACAAATTGATATGGGTGCAATGTCCCGTTGACTTTGATTTTCTTTCAGACTTACTACCTCCTCGTTAATTATGTTTTATGAGAGAGAATTTCCAAGCAAGTTATTCCTTTGTCCATCTACAAATCTCTTATCAAGCTTGCTAAAATTCCTATTACTGTCATTTAAAAAAAATTCTCCTGTGGGATATTGGCATCAGTGGTTGGCGAGCACATATTGCCTGTCCCATCCCTTGCGACTCTTGAGAAGGTGGTAGTGAGCTGCCATCTTGAACCACTGCAGTCCCTGTGGCGTAGGTTGAATCGCAATCCCCTTAGGGAGGGTATTCCAGGAATTTGACCCATCAACAGTGAAGAAATGACAATATATTTCCAAGTCAGGATGATGAGTGTCTTTGAGGGGAATTTGCGGCTGGTGGTGTTCCCATGTATCTGCTGCCATTGTCCTTCTAGATGGAAGTGGTTATGGGTTCGGAATATTCTGTCTTCTTTTGAAGTGTTGTTGGAGCTGCATTTATCCAGGCAAGTAGGGAGTATTCCATCATACTTCCTGCTTGTGCCTTGTAGATGGTGGACAGTCTTTGGGGAGTCAGTAGGTGAGTTACTCGCCACAGTATCCTAACCTCTGACCTGCTCTCATAGTTAATATTTGTATGGCTATTTGAGTTTCTGGTCAATGGTAAGCCCCAGGATGTTAGTAATGGAGGATTCAGTGATGATAGCGCTATTGAATGTCAAAGGCAATTGTTAAATTGTCTCTTTTTTGAGATGGTCACTGCCTGGCATTTGTATGGCACAAATGTTACTTGCCACTTCTCAGCCCAAGCCTGGATTTTGTCTAGGTCTTATTGCCTTTGACCATAGATAGCTTCAGTATCTGAGGAGTTGTGAATGGTGCTGAACATTATGCAATCATTGGTAAACATCCCCACTTCTGACATTATGATGGAGGGAAGGTCGTTGAAGCAACTAAAGATGGTTGGATCTAAGATACTACCCTGAGGAACACCTGAAGCTGAGATGACTGAACTGCATCAACCACAACCATCTTCCTGTGTGCCGGGTGTGACTTCAACCAAAACTGGTTGAAGAGTTTGCCCCGATTCTCATTGACTCCATAGTTTCTAGGGCTCCTTGATGTCACACTCGGTCAAATGTGGCCTTGATGTCAAGGGTGTCACTCTCACCTCGCCTTTGGAATTCAGCTCATTTTACTATGTTTGAACCAAGCTTGTGATGAAGTTAGGAGCTGAGTGGCCCAGGCAGATCCCAAATTGGGCATCAGTGAGCAGGCTGGTGCTAAACTAGTACCGCTTGCTAGCACTTTTGATGACTCATTCTATCACTTTACTGATGATTGACAGCAGACTGATGGGGCGGTAATTGGCTGGCTTGGATTTGTTGTTTAAATATCAGTTAAAGAGTGCTGCTTATTGTACAGGATTAAGGCCACACTGAAACTGAGATCCTTTACTCTTCCCTTTCTCCTCCTCCACGTATTTAACTCTGACTCTCTGAAGTTGTCTGAACCACTTGAACAAAACCACTTTTGTATCATGAGTATATTGCATTTTAACATGAAAAGTTAGAGAGCAATATATTTTCTAAGGACTCTGCATCTCAGTTTGACATCTTTTTGATTTTATGTATTTTTAAATCAAATTGTGTATCCACATTCACTGGACTGTGCATTGTGAGATGATGGTGCCAAAGTGTTTTCTTGGACACCTTTATTCACTTCAGTTGAAATACACAGTGTGTTTCAGATAATTTGTAGAAACAAAGGTTCGTATCATTTCGGGAAATTGTCACTGCCATACTTGAGAAGTTAAACTCAGGTTCTTTTCTGAGTCGGTTCTATGGTAATGTTGGTGAGACTACTCAGACACGGTTCTTATTCCTTGATGGTGCCATGCTTGCTTCTGCTATGTGGGTGCTTTTTAATCTTTAAGTAATTTTCTTCCTAAAGTAATTTCCTTAAGAGGTGGGGATTTCCAGTCAAATCATCAAGGTGAAAATGTATTAAGCTTCAAAATGCATTAATTCCATTTATACTTTGGTTCTGAGGAACTCTGGATATAACAAGCAGAAGTGCTGTTGCTTCCAGGAATTATTTTAGAGGATCTCCATTTTGATCTAATGTTTCTCTGATTTTCTGACTATGGGCAGAATCCTGTTGAGGCAGACAGTGTCTCGCCAGTTGCATTGAGAGTTGGTGACAAATCCGTGCTGCCTTTTTATTGGGAAGGGGTGCTGAATCTAATGCTAATCAGGCATTGCAGAGTCTGCCAATGGGCCTTCATCTGGAAATAAGATCCCACAAGTGAAGGTTTTGGCCAGTGAGAGCTGCCAACCAGTTGAAGGAAGCCACAGCTACTGAAGAAGAGCACCCAGGATTGCAAAGGAGTGAGGAGTAAGGGGTGCGTTCTGGGGTTAGGTGTCACATGGAGATGTGGAGACAGTGTTTGGCTGCCAGTAGACACCCTCCTCCCCTGGGAGTTACTCCCTTGATCAGGTATAGACTGTCTTTGATCAAACCAATCCCAACTCCTGAAGGTGACAAGGTACCTGCATAGCTTGATCTGTTGGTCATGCTGCCTGCAGCTGGGTTAATCCCAGAGGTGGTGGGCAGAGACTTTCAGTTGGCTGCGAGGGACTTAACTAATAATGGGGCAGGAAGGTGGACCATAACTTCATAGAATACCTACAGTGCAGCACGAGGCCATTCGGCCCATTAAGTCTGCACTCACCCTCCGAAGACCAACCGACCCAAACTGACCCTCTCCCCTTAGCCCCGCATTTCCTGTGACTAATCCACCTAGCCTACACATCCCTGGACATTATGAGCAATTTCCCATGGCCAATCCACCTAACCTGCACAATGTTGGACTGTGGGACAAAACCGGAGCATCTGGAGGAAACTGACACAGAAACAGGGAGAATGTGCAGACTCCACACAGACAGTTGACCAAGCCTGGGGTCGAACTTGGGTCACTTGGTGCAGTGAGGCAGCAGTGCTAGCCACTAAGGCACCTTGCCACTCATGGGTCTTCATTCCTCAGATCTCATTCCAGCGGAGGCATGAAGACAATGGTACTGTTCGGGCATGACACAAGCCTCGGCTAATTAAGTGCCCTTTCTGCGTCCAAGCTCGGCATCTTCAGGAGCTGAAGTTTCAATCCAATGAGTCTATGGAAGAAGTGAAGCAGTTATGAAAACATGTTCATATCCTTACTTGGAATAAGCGGGAGACTAGAATTTAACAGATTCAAAATAAACTTCATGTGCAATTGATTTGATCATTTTAGGAAACCGTTTTAGGCCCACAATTTGGGACATATGCTATTTTTTTCCAAAAGAAACCTAATGTTTGTTGATTAAAAACATTGTACGGTAGTTTGTCACTAAAATTAACATTAGTTCAACAGAAGATATGTGGAGGTATGCAATTAAATCACTGAATTGCCCTGTTTAAACATGTAGCATTTTCTACTTAAAGCAAGAGGTCACACAGAAATCATTATAATTCAGATTTACTTTTTCATAATTTATTGGCTGGATTTTATCAAATGTGATTTATTGAGAAGTCATTACTAATACGTGTGAACTAAATCAGAAAAGTTGCATTTTTGCTTTTTCTCTATGCACTAAAATTCTCAAATTTACCAATTAAAATTAGCTTATTCCTCATAGGTTATTATTACTCTTATAACTGCTGTGTGTGGTGGTCTGTGAAAACAAAACGCTAGCTGACTACCATTTGTGTCATTTTAATTATGTGAATAGCTCAAACCTGTAATCAAATCGGGGCATCAAGTAACAGAAACAATTCTGTATCTTTGAACAAGCTACTATAAATAGTTAACATAAATGTCTTTATGCTCTACAGTGTTTAACTGCCCCATGTATATCATTTAATTTACACCAGTAGCACCTAATCTACCCCCATCTTCTTGGCAACTCCTTGTTTATCATAAAAATCCCCATTGCCGTAGTATAAGTCAAACATTAGATACATTTTTACAGCCCCAACGAAGAAGGAATTTTCATCAGTTCCAAATTTAATTTAGTGATTCACTAACATGTTAAGTTAGATATAGATGTCTACTGTATGGTACCTAATTGATCAAATAACTTTTTTAAATGCCTGGTGCTGTTTTATGACACCCAAATTACAGAATAGTGTGATGCGGGTTTTAATCTATTATTTCTTCACTCAACATGTTTCCAATGTTAACAAGCTGCTGGGAGAGTTAAGCAGCACAGTTGATGTTGCTAAGAAGGGTACACATTCACTGTCAATTGGTGTGTATATCCAGTGCATTTGCAGAACTTTGCAAGCAGGTTTCCTGATTGACCCTCTTTGAATGAAGGATCTTCCAAGAATGGAACAGGATGGTACATTGACCTACCTGATTTTGGTGTAGGCCATCAAAGGAGGCGACTGAAAGTGTGGCCTATAAGATAAGACCGTTCGGCCACCAAGCCTGCTCTGCCATTCGATCATGGCTGATACGTTTCTCAACCCCATTCCCCTGCCTTCTCTCTGTAACCTTTAATCCATGTGCTAATGGTGAACCTATCTATCTCTGTCTTAAATACACTTGGCCTCTGCAGCCTTCTGTGGCAATGACTTCCACAGATTCACAACCCTATGGGTGAAGAAATTCTTCCTCCTCACATCAGGTCTAAAGGGTTGTCTCTTCACTCTGAGGCTGTGCCCTTGGGTCCTGGTCTGTCTTAGTGGAAACATCTTCCTTCTAAGCTCCATTAAGTACAGACCCAGATTCTTCAACTGCGCCTCATATGACAAGCCTTTCATCCCTAGGATCATTCCAATAAAGTTACTCTTGACCCTCTTCAAGGTCAACACATCTTTCATTAGATTGGGGCCCAAAACTAACTACAATATTCCAGATGAACTCTGACCCGAGCCTTGTACAGTCTCAGCAGTACACGTCTGCTGTTGTATTCTAGCCTTCTTGAAATTAATGCTAATGTTACATTTGCCTTTCTAACTGCCAACTGTACTTGCATGTTAACCATGGGAGAATCCTGAACTAGGACTCCCACGTTCCTTTGAGATTCAGATTTACAAAGCCTTTCCCCATTTCAAAAATAGTATAGGGTTCTATTCTTCCTACCAACGTGCATAACCTCACACTTTCCCATATTGTATTCATCTACCACTTCATTGCCCACTCTTCTAGCCTGTCCAAGTCCTTCTGCAGCCTCCCTGTCTTCTCAACACTACCCAACCCTCCACTTATCTTTGTGTCATCTGCGAACTTAGCAACAATGCCCTCAGTGTGTCCTCATCATTAATGTATAATGTGACTAGTTGTGGTCCCAACATGGACTCCTGTGAACTCCACTAGTGACCATCCTAAAAAAGACCCAATTATCTACCAGTTAGCCAATCCTCTATCTATGCCAGTATCTTGTCCCAAACACCATGGCTGTTATTTTGTTTAGCAGCCTCCTGTCTGGCACCTTTTCAAAAGAAGTCCAAATAGATGACACCCACTAGCTCTACTTTGCTTAGCTTGCTCATTACCCCCACAAAGCATTCTAACAGATTTGTCAGGCATGACATCTCCTCGATAAAGCCATGTTGACTCAGACCTGTTTTACCATGCACTTCCAAGTACTCCGCAAGCTTATTCTTAATAATGGACTGAAAATCTTGTTTGTCATTTTCCACTCCTCTGGGATCCTCCCTCACTCCAGTGATTTCTGTAATATCACCACCAATGCCTGCCCAATCTCACTAGTTATCTCCTTCAGATCCCTGAGGTGTACTCCATGTGGTCCAAGTGATTTATCCACCTCGAGACTTTTCAGCTTCCCCAACACCTTCTCCTAAGCGATGGTCACCATGCTCAGCTCCGCTCTCTGACTCTCTTGAAGTTCTGATCTGCTACTGGTGTTTTCCACTATAAAAACTTATTCAACTAACTATTCAATTCCTCTGCCATTTTTTTTGTTCCATGTTATTACTTCTGCAGCCTCAATTTCCAGCAATCCAATGTTCACTCTTGCCTCTCTCTTTAGATATCTTAAATAAAACTCTTGCACTCTTCTTGAGTATTACTAGCTAGCTTACCCTCATATTTCATCTTCTCCCTCCTTACTGCTTTTTTTTTCGTTATTCTCTGCTGGTTTATAAAGGCTTCCCAATCTTCAGGCTTCACACTAATCTTCACCATATTGTATGCCTCTGTTTTGCTTTTATGCTGTCCCTGACTTCCCTTGTCAGCCAAGGTTGCGTTGTCCTCCCCTTAGTATGTTTCTTCTGCCTTGGGGTGAATTTCTATTGTACTTCGTGAATTATCCCAGAAACTGGTACCATTCCAATCAGTTCTGGCCAGCTCCTCCCTCATGTCTTTGTAGTTGACTTTTTGTTATGTAATACAATTACATCCAATTCAAGCTTCTCTCTCTCAAACTGCAGGGTGAAATCTGTCATATTATGGTCACTGGCTCTCGGGGTGCCTTCACCTTAAGCTCATCAAGTCTGCCTCATTACACATCAACAAATCAGAATCACCACATCCCTAGTGGGCTCTACCACCAGCTGCTCCAAACAAAACCGTCTTGTAGACATTCCACAAATTCATTTTCTAGGCTACCAACCTGATTTTCCCAGTTCCCCTGCATAGTGAGATTCTCCACAGTTGTTGTAATAGTGTCTTTCTTGCATGCTTCTTCTGCTTCACATCCTGACTACCGCTAGGAGGCCTACATAACTCACATCAGGGTCTTTCTTCATTTGCAGTTCCTCAACTCTACCCATACAGATTCTATGCTTTCCAACCCTAAATCATTTCTTGCCAGTGATTTAACTTCATTTCTTACTAACAAGGCAATCCCGCTCCCTCTGCCCATCTGCGTGTCCTTTCGATAGGACGTGTCCATGGATATTTAGTTCCCAGCCCTGAACCCTTTGCAGCTACATCTCTGTGATACCCGCAACATGGTACCCAGCAATTTCAATGCAACAAGCTCCATTTATCTTGTTTCATATACTGCATACATATAAATACCACACCCTCAGTCTTCCATTGACCAACCCCTTTCTCATAGTTTCCCTCTTTCTGCTGCGCCTGAAGTTAAATTCCTAACCCTTTCCATGCTCTCTGTCATATTACATGTTCAGGAAACTTTAATAACTTCTCCTGAGCCTTCCAACCTTTAACTAGTTTAAAGTCCTTGTAACCTTGATTTACCTCAAATTGCACCATCAGTTCATCTATCTTATTCTGAATCCTTCATGCATTAAGATACAAAGCCTTTAAGTTTATTCTATTATCAAGTCTCCTTACACGTTTTTATGGTTCCTTCATACAATATGACATTCTCATATTCTATCCCTTCCTTTTATTTTGTAGAAGCAATCAACCCCATCACTAATCAGTTATCCTACTTTCGCCTTTATCTTTGATTTCATTAGTTTCCACGCAATTGAATCCACTCCCCACCCCCAACAATTTAGTTTAAAACTCTATCTGCAACCCTAGTTGTGCAATTCACCAGGACTCTGGTCCCAGCATTATTCAGCTGAAACCCGTCTTATCAGAACAGCTCCCTCCTTCCCCAGCACTGGTGGCAGCATCCCATGCATTCAAACACATTTCTCCCACACCAGTCTTTCAGCCAGGTGTTTATCTCTTTAATCTTGTTGACTCTGTGCATATTAGCTTGTGGCTGAGGTAGTAATCTGGAAATTATTGCCTGTTTTTGGTTTTGCTTTTAAATTTAGCTCTTAGCTACTCACATTCCCCCAGCAGAGCATCTTTCCTCTTTCTGCCTATATTGTTTGTGGACCGCAACAACTGGAGCTTTTCTCTCCCGGTCCAAGTTCTTCTGCAGCCCAGAGGAGATATCCTGAACCCAGGCACCAGGCAGGCAACACAACCTTCAGGACTCTCAATCCTGGCCATAGAGAACAGTGTCTATTCCCCTGACAATACTATCCCCGATTACAACTGCGTTTCTTTTTGCTTGCCCTCTTGAATGGCTCCTTGTACCACAGAGCTATGGTGAGTTTGCTTATCCTCATTATAGCCCCTCCCTCTCATCCACACAGGGAGCAAGAATCTCAAACCTGTTAGGAAAGCTGCAGGACTGAGGCTCCTTCTGCACGACCTCCTGGATCCCTCCATCTGACTCGCTCATTGTCACACCCTCCTGTCCCTGGCCACTCACCAAATCTGAGGTAGTTAATGTAAAGCGTGTAATAAAAACAGAAGTTGCTGGAAAAGCTCAGCAGGTCTGGCAGCATCTGTGAAGGATAAATCAGAGTTAACATTTCAGGTCCGGTGACTCTTCCTCAGAGAGGCATTTTTTTTCCTTCGCAGACGCTGCCAGACCTGCTGAGACCCAAGGGCACACCCTCAGAGTGAAGAGACAACCCTTTAGACCTGATGTGAGGAGGAAGAATTTCTTCACCCATAGGGTTGTGAATCTGTGGAAGTCATTGCCACAGAAGGCTGCTGAGCTTTTCCAGCAACTTCTGTTCTTGTTCCTGATTTACAGCATCCGCGATTCTTTTGGTTTTTATTTAACATAAAGGGTGTGACTGCCTCCTGAAACACAGCATCCAGGAGACTTTTCCACCTCTCTGATGTTTCGCAGTGTTCGAAACTCAGGCTCCAGCTCATCATCTCTGAGCCAAATTTCCTCAAGCAACCAACACTTGCTACGGAGATAAAAGGTACTGCAGATGCTGGAGAATCCGAGATAACAAGCATGGGGCTGGATGAACACAGCAGGTCAAGCAGCATCATAGGAGCAGGAAAACTTGACGTTTC
>JAHRHZ010000088.1:9416229-9451233 GCA_024137785.1 Ginglymostoma cirratum
ATGATGCTGCTTGACCTGCTGTGTTCATCCAGCCCCATGCTTGTTAACACTTGCTACGGGTTGCCCTGATGTTGTGTGGCTTTGAACAACTGTGAGAAGTTATTATGTGCCTGGACTCTCGCTTTAGAAATGACCTTTATCAGAAATCAGACAATTTAACTGGAAAAGATCTATTTTCAAGCAATGAATTGGCTGACAGGGATGTGATAGTATCAGCTGTATAAAAATGGCCTGGTAAGACTCGCAATTATATCTAACTATTACAAAGAAAATCCTGCTGTTAATATTTGCCAACAAGATTAAGCTTTCTGCTATAAGAAATTTTCATTGGACCAATGCTCCAGAAGCAAGTTAGAAATGTTCATGTGAGAAAGATGTGTTACAATACTTCACGAACATTAGATTAAAATGTATATTTTAAAGTTATCTACTTTTGGGGATATGGTATGTAACAATTGTGTTACTGGATTAGTAATTCAGTAGGCTTGGCTACTGAGAATGTAAGTTTAAATCTAGGGAAAGTGCTTTAAGAATTAGAATTCAGTTTTAAAAATAAATCTGGATGTGAAAGACTGACTTGACTACTGTCTACCAAATTGACCCTGAACTGAGCTTTGAACACTGAACACTGTGACACATCAGGGAGCAGAAGAGTTACTTGGATATTACGTTTCAGGAGGCAGTTACACCCTTTTGATTAACCCCCTTAAATTCAGGCTCTTGCAAGAAATTACCACAGTCCTACCAGACCACAGAGTTCATTAGCGAGAGACAAATGGCAATGGTTTAACCTGACGGTCACCATGCCTCAGATGAGAGGAGATGTTGAGAAGGCAGGATTTTTGTGGTAACCTCAACGGGTGTGGAGATTGAACCCACAGTGTTGGTGTTGCTCTGTGTCACCAACCAGCCATCCAGTCAACTGGGTGAATCCAAATGGTTCACTGGGTCATTTGCGCAGAGTCAGGAGAAATCCCAGTTTTGCAAACCCAGCATTAAAAATGGCTGCTTGTACTTCCCATTTTTGGTCCAGGACAGGGTTCAGAGTTAGGATGGGCAACCACGAATTGTGGAGGAGGTTGCTGGTATTTGAGGTGGGCAAGGGGACACCAGCACTTTGCAGAAAGTTTAAAGGTTAAAACATAAAATATCTTTCCTGCTCTCACCCCCTCACTCTCAATATATCATCTATTCCAACTCATGCCATCTTATGCCCTATACTTACTCTCCAGCCCGCAATCCCTCCAAGCCAATCTATGCTCCTTTTCCCTACCCCCTATGGCCCCACCTGGGCCAATTTATACTCACCTGCTGCTCTATGTCCATTTACCCATTTTGCATGGCCCCTCATGCTATCTATATTCCCATTCAACCCCCTGGCTGTTTATATACCCTATACAGCCACGCCCACTACCCTTTTCCTTTCCCTATCCAAGACAACTAATGCCCACCTTGGGCATACCTCAGGAGGCATGCAAACAGAAAATAAACATATGTGTCTATTGATACTATCACTATTAAAAAAGACACTTGCATTGATACAAAAATGAATCAATACATTGAAATTCTTCCAAATTCTTCAAGCAAACCAACATTTCTTAAGTGCTTAATCCCTGATATAAACAAACATTTTCATTCTATACACAGTTGGAAATGCCCATCGAAATGCTGACTTGATATACCTTTTGTGAAAATTGTAGTCCAAGAAATCAGTCATGCAGGACAAATTCTAAAATGATTTTTGTCAACGGGAACTCTAAAGTACTGAGCACTTTTTTTTTACTCTATGCATTTGTTTGGACGGTTCCTTGACAGTTTTGGCAGTTCCTATACAGCTTTTTTTCTGCAATCATCACCGTAATCATCAAAAAACTGATGGAAGGAGTTGTTGACAGTGCTATCAAGTCGTGTTTGCTCAACAATAACCTGCTCACTGATGCCCAATTGGGGTTCTATTGGGGCCACTCAGCTCCTGACCTCATTACAGCCTTGGTCCAAACATGAGCAAAAGAGTTGAATTCCTGAGGTAAAGTAAGAGTGAATGGCATTGACAACAAAGCAGCACTTGATTGAGTGTGGCATCAAGGAGCAATAGCAGAATTGGAATCGGTGGAAATCACTCCACAGGTTGGAGTCATTCCTAGCACAAAGTAAGATTGTTGTGGTTGCTGGAGGTCGATCATCTCAGTCTCAGGACATCTCTGTAGGAGTTCCTCAGGGGAGTGTCCTAGTCCCAACCATTTTCAGCTGCTTCAGCATTGACCCTCCCTCCATCATAAGGTCACAAGTGGGGATGTTCACTGATGATTTGCACAATATTCAGCACCATTCATGACTCCTCACATACTGAAGCAGTCCATGCCCAAATGCAGCAAGAGAGGACTACACCAGGCTTGAGCTAATAAGTGGCAAGTAACTTTTGCGTCACACAAGTGCCACACAGTCTCCAACAAGAAAGAATCTAACCGTTATCCCTTGATAGTCAATAATTTTTTTTTTCTTTATTCATTCACGGGATTTGGGCTTCGCAGGCTAGGCGGTGGGTCAGGCAATGGCCTAGTGGTATTATCGCTGGACTGCTAATCCAGAGACCTATCGAACATTCTGGGGATCTAGGTTCGAACCCTGCCATGGCAGATGGTGGAATTTGAATTCAGTAAATAATCTGGAATTGAGAATCTAATGATGACAGTGAATCCGTTGCCGATTGTCGGGAAAAACTCATCTGGTTCACTAATGTCCTTTAGGGAAGGAAACTGCCATCCTTACCTGGTCTGGCCTACATGTGACTCCAGACCTATAGCAAGGTGGTTGACTCTTAACTGCCCTCTGGGCAATTAGGGATGGGCAATAAATGCTGCATAGTCAGTGAAGCCCAAAACCCATGAATGAATAAAGAAAAATAAATTACCATCATTGAATCCCCACTATCAATATCTTGGGGTTACCATTGACAAGAAATTGACCTGGGCCAGCCATGTAAATACTGTGGCTACAAGAGCAGGTCAAAGGCTGGGAATTCTGCTGCAAGGATCTCATCTTGATGTAATTCCTCATCTATATCACACAGCCATGAATGTAATGGAATATTCACCACTTTCCTGGATGAGTGTAGCTCCAACAACACTGCAAAAGTCTGATACTACCCAGGAGACTCCATTTGATTGGCACCCAATACACCATCTTCAATATTCAGCCGAACTTGGGTTTCGTGACTTCTTCCGGCATTTTCACCAGGGTGGATCCGCTGTCTATCATGGTGAAAATCTTGGATTTAATTATCCTTTTGAAGTTGCCTTGTAAGCTATTCAGTTATTTCAAGTGACTAAAAAGAAGATTCAAATGATTCTGAAACCAACAGTGCGACCACCCTCACAGGGATTAGAGATGAGCAATAAATGGTAGACCTTGCAGAATATTCAAAATCAGGGAATTACTTTACTGAGAGAAAAACACAGATAAAATATTTTACCTACCATCAAACATCTCAATATGTTTTACAGCCAATAAAATACTTTTTGTATTATCAAAATCATTACAATATAGGATATATGGGAGTTGATATGCACTGCAAATTTCCATTAATAGCAATATGATAATGACCAGATAATCTGGTCTTCTGTGATGTTGATTGAGGGATAATTCTTACAAGGGACTCCTCCCCTGCTCTTAATCATTTACATCACCCAGGAAGTCAGATGGGGTCTCAGTTTAGTGTCTCACTAAGATAGTCGATCTGATAGTGTGGCACTCCCTCAGCATTCCCCTCAGGAGCCTGCCTTGATTTTTGAGGGGCTTCATATAAGAATCTTGTAATGTGAGACTGTAAAGCTATTGTGTGTTATCTCTTGCAGTAATAGTATTGGTAGTATGAGGGAGCCTGATCACAGCCACACTAGCTCATTTTCTCATCTAACATCCACACTTGTATAGTTTCCCATTGAATCATGAACAGAAACATTGACTAGAGTTTTTTAAAGAAGTTCTCTTGTCCTTTCTCCATTGACCTCATTGACCCAAGTACCATATTTATTGTATTCAGGAGGGAGATTGTCATTGTTTGCCCAGATGGAATCTTCCCAGGCCTGCTGAAGCAGCTTTGCCAGTAGGACCGGAAGGAATAGTAGGGTTTTAGAATGGCCTGGTTTCAGATCAGTGGCCTGTGAGTTCCCAAGTCTGGCTGATCTTGGCAGATGCAGTGTAAAAGTGGCGAGGCACTCTGCCTTGACAGATAACCACATTGCACATTTAAATAGACAGTTTGGGGATGTCACTATCATTTTCCCAGTTGTAATAGGACCTCAACTGAGGCCAAAGCGTGACAGGCACTTGGAGGTGATTTCCTGTGGCCCAGCACGGGTTGGGAGCCACAAGCTTTCCCTTCCATAGTGACCTTGTAGTTGTGGCCCCCTGCTTAAATTTTATAGATGGGAATGCCTCCAGGGAATATCTCAAGATGCCCCCCTCCTACAGCAGCAGTGCTGACTTCAGGAAGGTGAGGCCTCTGTCCCTTCAAGTTTACAGGCCCTTTGAAAGGACCTAAAAAGGCCTACTCTCTCAGGAACAGGGCGACTATCCTTAGTTAGATTATAGGCACCGAAGCAGCCAGTTAGGATACTGTCTGCTCAAAGGTCATGTCCTGCCGACAAGTGCAAGGTTGGGACTCAGAAATAGTCCACACCCGCATTAATTTGAAAAGAACTTATGATTCAGTCATCATGAGTGATTTGCAGATAATGTAGTTTTTTTTTAATATTTCAGGGGTCTTAGTTGTATATTGAATAGGATTCATCTTAGCCAGGGCTGGGGGAGGGGGTACAGGTTAGATGAAGTAAAGAGACTTTTGTTAATTCTGCTCACTTCTATTTTTATCTTTGTGCTTGGTGGAATTTGAGGTTGAGGTTTTATACCTTGAAGCAAAGCATTTGATAGATATTGTAGAAATCTCCAGAAATGTGTGCATTTGATTTTTGTCAACGGCTTGCAGATTTTTATGTTAAAGTGAGTGGTCAACCCAGTTGTGAAATATGCAGCAAAAATAAACTTTAACTGATAAATTAGACAGTTTCAAAAGTATTTAACTTAAAATCTTTGTATCAGTTTTCTTTCCATCAGCTTTATTAATTCATTGATCTAGATTATTTTTTCTCTTGCAGGCACAGTACGGAAACTACCAGCAATAGGAAACAGCTGATTGCCATCTCTGAATCAGTCATGTATGCACAACATCCTTCATTGATTTTTACAGACTAAAATGAAGCATGGACTGTCATATTTCATTTTTAAGAGGTAGCTCAAAGCAGCTTCTGGATGTTGTAGAAATTTTCATTCTTTTCATGGTGAATAGTAACATTGCACTACCAATGACAAGCCAATGCGTATTAGTTTTAGACTTGGTGCTGTGAATATTGTACGTTTTAAACTGTTGCACTGTTGTACAATTGCATCTGTTTGTTAATAGGATTGCAACCTAATACTAGTGCACTTCCACCGTGGAAACACAAGATGGTTGGTTTTATAAGTTTGTAGGTGCTCTCTAAAGCAGTGAATTGTCCTGTGGATTTAAGCACCTGTGTGTTTATACTAAACTTTGCACTATTTTTTTTTCTTCCACATTAAATGCAGCAACCAAGTATTGGAAAAAGATCACTAAAAAATTCACTTGTGTTTTCAGTAAGGTCTAATAGGAATGCAACATGTAAAGTTGCACATTGAGGAAGTACATTGTCACCTTGATCCTAAAGCATAGATAAATTATATTCAAATGAGGAATTAATTGTCAGAGGTAGTTGCTGTGGTGCATTTGATTTCTATAAGGGAGGCAGTCAATTCTATGTCAATTCTTATTGCTTGTTCACAGATTGATGTCCATAATTCCTCACCATTTTTCTGAACAAATGAAATGCTGCATATGAATGACTATCACTTGAATCAGGTGAAAGTGGTATAGAGGTCAATACTTTGAGAGTTATATGGCTTGATAATAATGGGGTCATCCAAAGGAAAGTATAAAGTGTTGACTAGTGGTACACTTTCACAGTTTTTTTTATTGTGCTCTTAATGAGAGTGATGTGTATGTGAAATAATATTAATAATAGAAAAGCAATTCTTTTGTTCTAATTTGGTGTCCGCAAAATGTTGCCTCAAAAATGATTTTTAAAAATACGACCAGAAACAGTTGTGTCTAATAACTTTGTATTTATGAGTGCAATTGCTGCATAACTGAGTATTGAAAATATTATATATCAATATGAACAGATAATATCAGTGAACCCATAGTGAATTCTATGTTTAAGCTCTAAAATTAGTTCTCATGCTAACAGCCATTTTTCAGGAATTTTTCAGTAGATAGGGAATCAATTTTGATATATTTTATGTTTTTGTGGTTTACCTTTGGTAGCAACTTGTCTTCATTCAGCACCTGTTCAGACTTAGTACAGGTCTAGGGATGGCAGTATTTTGAGATTAGAAACAAAGCCTTGCTGCAGATGGCATGGTGGCCAAATGGTTATAACACTGACTGTCTTCCATCAGAAGACCACCACCTTGAGTTCCAAGTTGAATGCTGTCTGTATGAGTTCTATCACTTGCTTGTTGGGCTTTAGGCAAAGTGGGCTGCAGCTATTAATCAGCCCACACTAATTTGAGCAAAGGACTACTTGTGCTTATAACAGAGAAGTGTTGGCAACAATTAGAAAGAAAACAGTAAACTGGACCATACTATCTACCAACAATAGGGTTCAGGAAACCTCGTGTGTGATGGAGGGGTGGGGATATATTGGAGACATTTGGAGTACAGTTCCAGAAGTATTACAATAAATGTGTTACATTTACATTCATTATTGATTATCAATTTAACCAGAAAAGTGTGTTCTTTGTTCTAAAAACTATTCGAGAAAATGATTCTAAAACACACAGTCCAAAGTCAACCATTTTGTGTAAATATTAAAAACATTCCAGAGTGCACCAGCTTGTCCACTGTGGGAATGTAAGGACACGTAATTTATTGAGCACTGATGATTACACCGTTTGCTGTAAGATTTGTATTTGTGTACAATCACATGAACATTTTGCATTTCATTTGCCAATTTTTTTTTGGTCTTGCTGTTAAACAGCCAAATAGCTGAAATACAGATTGTACTGTGACAATCATCTGCTTGTTTTCAAGAAACAAAAAACTTGAGATTTTAGTATATTGAATTTTTTTTATGAAACTTGTTGTAATGTTATATGTTAAGTCTTTAACTTCTCATCATTATCTAAAAACACTAAATGTTGAGTAAATGTGTGTGCATCTCTATTAATGGAGGCAACTGCTGTTTGAATTTAGTGACCAAAAGAAGTTGAAGTTGTTGTAAGTACAAGTGAGTTGAATTGTCTTGCCTGTACTGGACATTGTATGTTGCTACTTAAAGTTGTTACATTCTAATTTTAAGAGGAATCTAATAAATCATTGAGTTAAATATATTTTTAATGTGCAGTTCACATCCAAATATCCTTCAAGTAGGATTGTTTGTATTATCCTTTGCAAAACAAGACTAATAATGTCTCAAAATTATGAAGTGATGATTGGTTAGCTTTCTATAAGGAGGGGAGGCTTGAAAAAGTCTGCAGGTAACAAGGAGTTGGAGTGGATAATCATTAGTTTTAATGGTAGTTTTATTTTATGCCAGTTGATGTTCTGAATGCATGCTTTGGTTCAAGGATAACTATTTCATGTGTAGCAGACTAGATATTCCACGCTACAGCAGTAAACTTTCAGAATATTTACCCAATGCTCCAAAAAGAACTAATTCTGAAATATCAGGAATTGATATGTTCTTAACTGACTTGAGCTGAGAAATCCATTTGGTTTTGTTGAGTGATGTCCATGGTTCCAAGATGACACATTCTGAAATTGAATTCTACCACTTGAGCAATTTGACCAGCACCACAAAAAGTATCTCTCCACAAAACTTCTGCTGGTTTGTCATTTTAAAAATCTGACTGCTTCATTAATGTTCTTCATTCAAGGGAAGCTGCAACCCCGACCTGTGACAGTTCCACATGATTGACTCACAAAACCTCAGACCAATTGGGTTGAGCAATAAATGCTGCTTTTCCAAAGTTACCCTCTTCCAGAGACTAAATAAAAGCATAATTAACAGGGTCAAGCATTCTAAACAGTGGATACTTGTTTAATCTCCACCTAAATGTGAAAAAAAAATCAACATTTTATGACATGGGGAAAGTTACAATTATTTTCTTAAACAAATGATGCCTTGAGAAATCTAATGGTCTCTGTTTTGTTTGGTTGAATAGCAGGTTGCAATATGCCTTGGTTGGTTATTCACTTGCATTGCGCAATAGATCTCTGTTATCACTCATTTCCTGACAGAAAGTATTTGAAAACTTCAGTTTATTGTCTATTTTCAAACTATAATTGCACACAATCTTGTGGCACGGTGAGTTCATTCTGATTGATTCTAAGTAGAATCTATGGCTGCCGTGTTCTTCTCTCTAATAAAAATTCACCTCCACAACTCGTTGTTTACAATTCAGATTATTAAACCCCAGAATCATTGTTATTGCTCCTCTTTCTTCATTTTAAAGACATAGTACTGTATACTGCACACACGTTTCATATATGGCCTTGCCTATGATCTGTACAAAGTTGGAGTTCCTTGTTTTAACATATATATGTGTGCACCTCAGTACTTGATTAGCCTTGAATATGAAAGTGAACAAAAAAAAGTTGGCTAAATAATCTCTGCTGTATAAGGTTACTCTTCACTTTTAATTTGGCGTAGAAGAGGTCTGTGTATTTATATAGCATGTGTGCAAGCTGCCTTCCATAAAGAAATTATGGCTACCACGATAAAAACAAATACTATACCTTAACAGTATAAAGTTGTTGTAAAATGTCAATGTATAAAATACTGTCACACCTTGATCATGCCAAAAACATTTGTTTGTAGTAATGTAGATTTGAGTTTGCAATAAAATTATTTAGAAAATTTATATTTGTATATTCAGTTGGGTTTGGGGTTATCACTGATCTACATTTGAACTGCACAGACTGTTTTTTTAATTAGCTTTTGGAAAGCCATGGTCTTAGGTTTTTGGCATCTAGACTATAGAAGAATTACTGCCAGCTTGAGTGATTGATAAATTAGAGGCGTGTCAACAACAAATGCCATTATTAACATGCAAATTGGCCAGCAAGTTTGGGAATTGGGCGATACATTTTGAGGTAAGAACCTTAAAAGGTTGTGGTGGATTTTTCTAAATTAATTCATGGGAAGTGAACATCTGGTCAACATTTGTTGCTCATTTCTAATTACCCTTGAGAGGCTGGTGGCGAGCATCCTTGACCGGATGCACTCCATCTGCTATAAGCACACCCAGGCCATTCCACTGTTTTCCACAAAGGAATGACATCTTCCCCTCACCATTGCTGTTATTTTTAAGAACTTACTGAATTGGTATGCTCACTTGACTGAACTAATAAAAACAATTATAGAGTTACACGGCACAGAAACAGACCCTTCGGTCCAACTCCTCCATGCTGACCAGGTATCCTAAACTGAACCACTTCCGTTTGCCTGATTTTGGTCATATCCCTCTAAACTCTTCCAATTTATGTACCTGTCCAAATGTCTTTTAAATATTATAATTGTACCTGCCTCTACCCCTTCCTTTGGCAGCTCTTTCCATACATGCACCACCGTCTGTTTAAAGAAGTTGATCCTCAAGTCCCTTTTAAATCTTTCCCCTCTTACTTAGACCTATGCTAGTTTTAGATTCTAGTTTTGGCATCCGCTATCCTTGGAAGAAGATTTTGGCTATTTACCTTATCTGTGCTCCTCATGGTTTTATAACCCTCTATAAGGCCCCCCTTCAGCCTCTGACACCCCATGGAAAAAATGTCCCAGCCTCCCATTATTGAGAGTATCTTTAATTCAACACCTATTTTCATATTTTAAACCATTTAAATTTTTCCAAATTCACCTTGAATAATAAATAAGATAATAATAAACATAAATAAGGTAATAAATTCACCTTGACATTTAGTACCCTCAATGTAAAGAACGTCTTACCTTGCCTTTTTGTCTTTTTTCATATCTGTTAGTGAAATATTCCCTTCAAGTTCTGAGGAACGGACACTGGAACTGAAACACCAACATTGCTTTCTCTCCACAGATGCTGCCAGACCTGCTAAGTTTTTCCAGCAATTTCTGTATTTGTTTCAGATGTTCTGTATCATAATTTTTTTTTCTTTACTTATTTAAATTTCTTTCGTTCTTCCTGATTTGATCTAATTCACCCCTTCTCTGTTGTTTCTCAAGTTCTCTTTCTACGCTTAACTCTTATTTTAAGGAATACATTGTTAGTCCAATCATTCAGTCAGGTCCATAAGCCCTGTTGTCCTCATCATGCTGGTATGAGCTCACAGAAACATTTCCAAACTGAAGGGAGCAGAGAGAGGTCTAACTGGCCATACTATGAGGTAACCCACTGCAGCAAGAACCCATTGTTTTGAAACTCCCATTTATGTCAGTGTTTTTTCCTAAATGTATGACCGTCTAATGAATTGCTAACTGCTTTATTTAAAATGAATACTGCATTTTACTTTAATTTGGAATTTTGTGAAATTGCGCAGTAGACCTCTGTTTCAGGGTTCTCCAATGTAGGTGAGTGAAAGGGTAGCTCTCATAACTGGAGCAACTGCTCACATCCTTGTCGATGTGACCAGCAGTTACCACGTTTCTCTGATGCACTGTGCCTGTAACGATCAGAAGCACTGCCTGTTAATGTGGGGCGTGGTCAGAAGGCACCACATCCCCTTCTCTGGGGTGTGACCATTATTATTACCCTCTCTTCCCCCCACCCAACCCTTGGGTGTGGCCACCAAGACGCCCTGTACATATCCCTGTGATCACGGCTGTTAATCTCCTGGGCTCTGGGAGTGTGGCCATTATTATCCCATGCTGTTTCATTGGAGGCGAGGTCACCAGACACCACACCTCTCTCCATGGATGGGGCATGGCCAATATCTTCCCCCTTCCCCCTGTCCTTGTGGATGTGGTCATCCGACGCCTCCTCCCCCTGGGGGAAGCAGTTATCACTATCCCTGTCCCATGCCCTTTGGTGCTGTGGCCATCAAGACATCCTACCCCTACCCCTATCCCTGTGGTCATGACAAATGCATTAAGAGCAAGAGGGTAACTAGAGAGAGATTAGGACCTCTTAAAGATCAAGGAAGTGTTCAACCCCAGGAGATGGGAGAGATACTAAAGGAATATTTACTGTGGAGAAAGAAATTGAGTCTAGAGAATGCAGAGAAATAAACTCTGATATTTTAAAAACAGTTCACATTACAGAAGAGGAAGTTCGGGAGATCTTAGAGATTATAAAGGTGGATAAATCTCTGGGACCTGATCTACTGTATCCCAGAACATGTGGTAAGTAAGGGAGGAAATTGCGAGACCCCTTGCATAAATATTTGCATCATCTATAACTACGAGTGAGGTGTCTGATGACTGGAGGGTAGCTAATGTTGTACCTTTGTTTAAGAAAGGTGTAAAATCAAATCGGGAAACTGTAGACCTGTGAGTCTGACTTCAGTTGTGGGTAAATTGTTGGAGGTGATTATAAAAGATGGGATTTATAGACATTTAGAGAGGCACAAATTGATTGGGGATAGTCAGCATAGTTTTGTGCGAGGCAGATTGTACCTCACAAACTTGACAGAGGTTTTTTGAGGAAATTCCCAAGAAAATCGATGATGGCAGAGCAGTAGATGTTGTTTATTTGGATTTCAATAAAGCCTTTGACAAGGTTCTGCAAGGTAGACTAGTTAGTAAAGTTAGGTCACATGGCACTCAGGGTGAGCTTGCCAGTTGGATACATAATTGGCTTAACGGCAGGAGACAGAGAGTAATAGTGGAGGGTTGCCTGTTGGACTGGAGGCATGTGACCAGCAGTGTTCCACTGGGATGGATCTGGGTCCTTTATTGTTTGTCATTTCTATAAATGATTTGGATGAGAATATAGAAGGCATGGTTAGTAATTTTGCGGACGACACCAAAATTGGTAACATTGTAGACAGTGAAGAAGGTTTTCTGAGATTACAAAGGGATCTTGATCAAATGAGTCAATGGACTGAGAAATGGCAGATGGCCTTCAATATAGATAAATGTGAGGTATTACATTTGGGTACAAAAAACAAATGTAGGGCTTATACAATTAATGGTAGGGCCTTGAGTAGTGTTATGGAACAGAGGGAACTCGGGGTGCAGGTACATAATACTTTGAAGTTTGTGTCACATATCAACAAGGTAGTTAAAAAGGTGTTTGGCACGCTTTCCTTCATTGCTCAGTCCTTTTGAGTGTAGGAGTTGGGAAATGATGTTGAAGTTGTACAGGACATTGGCGAGGCATCTTCTGGATACTGTGTCCAGTTCTGGTCGCCCAGTTATAGGAAGGATATTTATCAAGCGAGAGTGGGTTCAGAAGAGATTTACCAAGATGTTGCCAGGAATGGGAGGTTTGAGTTATAATGAAATGCTGGATAGGCTGGGACTTTTTCACTGGAGTGCAGGATGTTTAGGAGTGACCTGATAGAAGTTTATGTATACCTCTCATTATTTTATAGAGTTAATAGTAATGTTTTTTCCCTAGGATGGTGCTTTCAAGACCAGGGGCCACATTTTTAAGGTGAGAGGAGACAAAATTAAAAAAGACGTGGGGCAAATGTTTTTGCACAGAAGGTGGTTCCTGAGGAAGTGATGGATGCGGGTACGATTACGACATTTAAAAGACATTTGAATAAGTATATAAATAGGAAGGGTTTGGAGGGATAATGGGCCAAGTGCAGGCAGGTGGAGCTAGTTTAGTTTAGAATTATGGTTGGTATGCACTGGTGGGACCAAGGGATCTGTTTCCACGCTGTATCACTCTGCGGCGGCCTTTCTGGGCTCCGGGGGTGTGGCTATGGCCCCCCAGGGGGTGTGGCAATCAGACATCCCTCCTCTAACCCTGTGGACACGTTTCGCCCTGGGGGCGTGACCATGGTCGTCTCCGCCACGCCCCCACGCCGCGCGCTTGGGGGTGTGACCACAGCAGTCACGCCCACTTCGTTTGTGTGCCCGCGGGAGGTGAGTATTTTGGGGGCCGGAGAGTGAGCTGGGTTTGGTTTATGAGTTGTGTTCCTTTCCCATCCGGGCCTGGGCGCCTTCTTTCAGCCGCAAGTAGAAAGGCCTGCTCTCTGCTGATGATATCCACTTTAGAGCAACAGGCCGCATGTGAATCCCCGGACTCACGTTATGAGCACACCCGGCTGTAGGCCTCATTGCGGCTCTGGTGGGGGTAGATGTGACAAAGGGGCCATCACTGCACTGATTATCAAAATACTCAGTTGATTCTGAAGAATTATATTGGACTCGAAATGTTAACATACTCCACAGAGGCTGCCAGACCCGCTGGGTTTTCCCGGCATTTTTTGTTTTTATTTCAGCTCTACAGCAACCACTGTATTTTACTTGATTCTTAGTCAGAAATATCCAAGCTTTACACAGGTTTAAAATAATTCTGGAATATGTTTTTAATCCTGAAACGTTTATTTCAGAAGTTTTTTTTGTTTTATTAAGAAGAATAAGATTCTATCTTTTAATCTACAGAAGTATGAAGGAGGAAAGACCTGTACTTAAATAGTTCCCTGTTAAAGCAATTGACACAGTCATCCGAATGGCTATTTGTAATTGTAAGAAATTGAAATTGGGCAGAAAAAGACTAGATTTCGTGTATTGACCTTTAGTTAATCATTTGGTGGATAAGAGGCCTTTACAGAAGCAAACGTGTTTTGGATGATCAAGTAATGTCAGCTGGTGAATCTACTTGTCACTCAACAGGCTTGTTGAAAACACTTTAAAACTTTGAACTTAAAAAGCTGTTGTTGAAAGTGATGAAGTTAATCGTTTGCTACACAAAACAGTTGAAATGGCAAACAGCACTTAGCCCACCAAGTTCACCTTTTTTTTTCAATAAACTGTGGCTCACTGGATTTTTAAACACCTGCTTTCACATATCACAATATTTAGCACTGGAATGAGGTGAACATAGCCCAGGTGATCAGATGTCTGCCAGAGGTTACCTACAGGTTGATGTCTGGAATTCTTACAGTGGCAAGTCTTGCAAAATGATTGCCTCTGTTAAATGCACGGTATATTCAAATCTTACAAAATCACCACTGGCTGTTTTGTCATCTTCAGCCCTGCAAATTTCTCAGATTTCTGCACTGCTCCAATTTATAGAATCTTACAGTACATCAGAGGTCATTCGGCCCATCGAGTCTGTACTGCCAAAGATGTACTAATAATACATTAGTCCCACTTTCCTACACTCGGCCCATAGCCTCGAATGTTATGAGACTTCAAGTGTTCATCCAAGTACTTTTTAAAGGTTATGAGGTTTTCTGCCTCAACTATCCTCCCAGTACTTTCCAGAACCCCACCACCTTTGAGTGAAAATATTTTCCTCAAATCCTCTCTGAATTTTCTGTCTTTCACTTAAAATTACGCCTCCTTGTTCTTAACCCTTCAACTGAGGGGAATTCTGGCCTTGTACATCTCTAATATCCTTTGTTCCATCATTGGCAATCTTGCATATAACAGCCTTAATCCAAAGCTGTTGAATTGTTCTCTGAACCTTTGCACATCTTTAAGATATCCCTTAAAACTTGTTGATCAAGCTTTTACTTATTTGTCTAATGTCTACTTTTGTGCCTTGAATTTTGTTTGAAAATACTTATGAAGTACTTAGTGACTCGTAACATATTAGAAGTACAATATAAATAAAATTGTTGTTGATTTGTTATTTTTAAATTTATGTTTGTCACCCTGTCTGTCCTTATGACAAACCCTGTCACTCAGAAAGTTGGTTCCACTGCAGACTCCCATAGAAGGTGTTTGGTTATGTCGACATGTGGCATGTAATCTGTTGGTATATTTTCAAGCCAACAACACCGGTACGAAGATTCTCCATAAGTTGTTTGAAATATGCCAAAGCTCGAGGCCTCAGGAAGAAGAAAGAGCTTTCTGAAAAGAAACTGGTAATATTAATCAGACTTCTTTCTTAAAATCTTCAGATGTCTTTGTAACTTTGAAAGACATGCATTTATAAGATAGGAAAAGGAATTGTATTAGCTGTATAATGGCTAAGAATGTTCATTGATTCTGTAGCCAGCAGCAGCTGAATGATGGTAGCTATTTATTACAATTAAACCTGTTCACAGATTCAATGTGAAGATTTGTGCTGGAATTTGTGGTTGTCAGAGAAACCAGCAGCGTGATATTCTCTTCAATGGACATTGGATCTGTGTCTCTTTAACTAATCAAATTGAACAATACTTACTGAAACACGCAGAGTCTAAACAGGTAAATTTAGGTTAGTTAATGTTGAATAATGTGCATACAACAAAGTAAAGGTAGGAAAAAGTAGTGGATTAAACAAAATCTGAACAAATAAGACTTCACACTTAACTTTCAGTGCCAAAGAAGTTGCTTGGTGGATTTATGATGCTGTTCAATTTGATTGGAAAAGCACAAAGTCTTCTTTTTCTAGTATGCTTATTAGATTCTAGTGGCTAAGTTCTACAACTGCATGCCCTTTCATGTGTTTGAAAATCAAGTCTCTCAGAGAAGTACCAGTGTAGCTTGGCTTCAAACATGAACAGGGCAACCCTGAAAGCAATTTCCTGATTTTTAGCAATTTAATTGTGCGCTATAAAAGCTGGAAATTGCTCTCTTATTTACTCTTTAATCACAGTGAGTGCTATAACCGCACCATTTTTATTACCACAAAACCCAGGGCATTGTTTATAGTGCTCTCTATGATCAAAATCATGAATTACCAATAAATGTGGGTGTCCACAGTCCCATAAATGTATGTACATAAAGTTCTCTTATAAAAAGGAAGGCTATTTTTGATATCTTTTAAGGGAATTTATACATATGGTTAGTTTACTTCCTTTTAAGGAGGAGCTTTTTTCTAAAATACTGGGATTATAACATAATTTATAGCCATAAATTTTTTATCATTTAGACCCGTTACTTTGTGGATCATCGGAAAGTCACTGCATATGGAGGGAGAGGTGGTGATGGAATATGCACCTTCCACAGTGAGCCCCGCAAAGAGTTTGGAGGACCTGATGGTGGAAACGGAGGGGATGGAGGACATGTCATTTTAAAAGGTAAAATGTTTCTTTTGATTGGTGAGTGGTGCTTACATTCCAGGAGATGCCTGTATTTATTTGTTATCATCATTTGGCTGTTTGACTATGAAGGGCATTGTAATCAACTCTGAACCCGATGTGTGCAAAACTTCTAAAATTTACTAATTCTACACAGTGCAGGATCGAATCTGGTTATAAGGCTCAGTTATTCACTGGACATACTCCCAAGCTGTTCAGAAACACCTGAGTGATGACGTGTCTTTTAAGAAAAGACTAGAGCCTGTACTGCTGATGCTGATTGGGGCCTGGGGCCTCACCTGCTCCTTCTACGAACTATGTTTTAATTTTTATTGCTGCTTTTGTGTATTTTAATAATTCTTTTAAAATTTATACTTTTAACCTACGGTAAAGGAATAAGGTTATAAATTTTTTTAAAAGCTTTATGATTGAACACTGAGGGTTATTATTAATTTTGATTAATCCATTTTAAGTTATTTGCTTTCTTAACCAAATAACCATTGTGTCTCAATTTTCATTATGCCATCCACTTTATAATATTTTGCATGAAACCTGCAGTCTAGGTATACAGAAGAATGCAATTATGTAGCAGAATATAATAAAGCCATATAGGAAAGATTGGTACGATGTTACTCACATTCTAAAGAAAATAAAATGAATGTCTATAATACCTTGAATGACCTCTAAATGTTCCAAAGCACTTCAGAGCTAATGAAATATTTTACAGTGTAGCCATTGTGGTACTGTAAAGAAATGTGGTTATCAATTTGTACACAGCAAGGTTTCAGAAACAGTATTGAGATTAATAGCTAGGTATGTTTAACGTTTTTAGCAGGGTTAAGTCACATATGCTTATTATGATGCATCATAGTAGCAGAAATGTCTTGTAGTAAGCTATGGGAGAGGCCAAATTGACTCTGTTTGCTGATTTGAGACTGCAATACATGACATAGATATGGGTACAGCATAGTGTTCTTTGGAGCTTGAGATTCTTGAGTGACCAGCTATGAAGATCTCTTTTGTCTGATGTTTGGTGAAGGATAAATATTGTTGGGGATACCGGGAGAGCACCTTTTGATCCTTCTTATATCATGCCATTGATCCATATGTGCACCTTGAGGGCAGACAGGACTTCTGTTTCATAAAGGTTGGTATAATTCTAAACACAACATTATCATAGATTGGTCAAAATCCTGTCGAATTAGACATTAAAGAATTTCCTATTTGCATTTCTAGATTCAAAATTGGAAATAATCAAGAACAAATGAGATGATTAAAGTGCATTATAAACATTGTAACCTTGTATTTAGTTTGTTTTTAATGCTATCTCAAGCTAGTTTTGGGCAATACAAAAAATAATCCTAAACAGCTTTCCAGAATAAAATGGTGATGTGAAGAAATGGTGTTGTTCTGTTTCACTAGTGGAACAATAATGGTTGTCACAGCGACGAAGCTTCACACTGTGTCTTCTTTATAGTGTTGCTTTGTTTGCATAGCTCAAAAGACAGCACGATACTCTTCTTTTGAGGTTTGCATCCCACCATGCAAAACATGTCATTGTTTTATTCTTATTGCTGTAGAACGTTATTGATGGTGACAGCGTGACAGCTCTACCTAAAGAAAAAACTTGTGTTTTCCTGACTTGCTAAAGAATTTAATCTCGGCCTAAGATTTTTTTCTTGTTTGGTAACTTTTAAAATTTTAATTAATTTTTCAGTTGCTCGACAAATAAAATCACTGTCAACCATTCTATCCCTTTATCGTGGCAATGATGGAGAATCTGGAGGAAGTAAAAACTGCTATGGAAAAAAGGCAGCTCACACTTATATATTGGTGGGTAGCTAAAAGTTCTCAATATTTAGAATTTTTGAGGTTTTATTGGCTAAATTAAATTGTTGTAATGGTCTCAGGTGCCACTTGGTACTGTGGTCAAAGAAGATGGGAAGATTGTGGCTGATCTCTCATCTCATGGAGAAGAATATGTTGTTGCCTATGGGGGACTTGGTGGCAAGGGCAATCGTTTCTTTCTGTCAAATGAAAATCGGGCACCAATGACCGCAACCCCTGGGGAGCTTGGTCAGGAACGGGTCTTGCAGCTGGAGGTCAGGACCATGGCTCATGCTGGGATGGTATGTAAAGATGCAAGCTATTCTTTGCCAATTTTTAACAATGCAGCACAATGCTGTGACTGGAAGTATATTGGTTAACCATGGAAAGCTATACTTTGTGCAACTTTGTTTCACATCTGAAGCATGGCTGTTTGACCTGTGTCTGATTTCTCATTCAAAGTATTCATCATGTGGGCAAAAGTTCAGATGTACTTTATCGTGACTAATGAAATGAAACTGTGTCTACCCTGCATTATCTTATTGAAAGCATTCTTTTTAATGATGCCTGAAAGTCCTATGACTTCCATTCAACATGATTTGCCAATGAATCAATGCATTTGCACTTGATACTAATAACTTGAATAATGTCAGTACTGAGTGTTTTAATTGGAAAGGCATTTTTGTTGGGAAGTTACTGACAAATGTAACTTAAAAAATTACCTGTTTCACATTTTCCTTCAGCATCATCTCCAGTACCTGAGAGAACAGGATGACTCCTACCCTGAGTCCTTAATTAACTGTTAGAAATTGACCAAGAGCAGCCAATAGCTTATCCCTTCCGAATTCCCCCTACTGCTCATCTTTTTCTTTTGCATCAAGCTGTTTATATATTGGTTGACAAATGTCATACCTTTTAAACAAACCATTAATATTTTTAATCATTGTTATCTCTGTGCTGCACTAGATAAGCAGATTCAAAGTGGAAACCAGTAAGAGATTGGCTGAGTGATGAGTAATTTATAATGACTTAGCTCATCACCTACTTCATGGTGGAATAAATTAATGCAAAAATTTGCATTTATATAGCACTATTCGAGACTTCCTAAACCACTTTAAAGTCAATTGTGTGCAAGCACAGTTGCTGATATGAAGAAACGTGGGAGTCGATTTAAATTTCCACAAATGCAATGAGATAAAAGACAAGATAATCAGGTTTTCATTTTAAAGTGATATTAATTGCAATAAACTGCTTAACAGAATTGTGTCTATTCTTGATGGATCTGTTTGAAATTATAAGCATCACTTATCACCATCAAGAGATATTTGCACCACTGAGGCCAGCAGAGTATAGCCATAGTCTTGTCAGATGGTGTGGTTGCCATAGCACCAACACCAATGAGAAGGGAGCTATCTGATTCTCTATGGTAGTTTTCATTGAATGACAGCTCAAAAAGCCAATCCTACAAAACCAGCAGCTGAAGTGACAAGCAGTGATACTAGGCTTTTGGCTTCTTTTCTTAGTTTGCGACATGAGGACAGTTGGAGTGAAACAGCAAGACAGACAAAAGGGTCTTGCTTTTCTTTTAACCATAACAAGGCTGTCAGAAACCCTAGACTGAATCATTAATGTACAGTATATGGCATGTAATTTGTTAATTTGATATTTATGCAGAATCTTGGGAAATAGTTAAACCTGCTACACAAACGGTAACCTGACTATTCATGTCTTTAATTCAAAATTGCCAGCTTGTTGGTTTGTAATTATCCCCATCACATTAGATTGCTTAGTTCTCTCATACGGAATGTAGGAGCAATCAGTATGGGAGTGTGTCTGAAATCAGTCAGGGAACAGCCTTAGGCTGACTGGGAAGAGTCTTAGTAACTAAGTTTGGCTTTTGATGAGCGAAGTAAGAAGATTGAAGTGGAACAGGTTTTACCAAGATTACTTTGTTTTGACCACATTGCCGTAGCAAAGACTTTTTTACAGGATTTATTTTCAATATTTATTGAAACCATTGGCTGCTGTTATCTTTTGAATTGCTTTGTTTAAAACTTTTTATTTTAAAAAATTGATTAAATGCATTTATTTTGGTCCAGCATCACTTGACAAGAAAATTTAACCTTATTTTCTATTGTGGTAAGGTTGGTTTTCCCAATGCTGGAAAATCCTCTCTTCTGCGAGCAATCTCAAATGCCCGGCCAGCAGTAGCAGATTACCCATTTACTACATTAAACCCTCATGTTGGTGTGGTACACTATCAAGACTTTGAGCAGATTGCAGGTAAATCATGCTGTTACAAGCGCATTTTTACATTGCTTGTTTTCTGTTTGAAATTGACATAAAATTGAGTTGCTACCTTGAAAGTTTAATAGTGCCTTTTCCTCCTCTTAAGAAATAAGTCTGATAGTTGTCTATATTTTTGGGGAGAAGTGCTTCTAACCCAGGATTTGTATTTTGGATTCCATTATCTTTTCACCTATATCTGCTCTGCTGCTGCCTTCTTGAATGCTGGACTTTTTGGCGGGGTATGTTTGTGCAGTTACCAGTTGCTGTTTTGTAACTTGCTTACAAGACAGTGTTTTGCATGTGAGCCTTCACGAGCAAGTTAGAACAAAAAAGTTATAGCTTTGATCAGTTTCAAACATCATTTCAACCTTTTGATGAAGGTGGGACCCTCTATTCACTTTTTCTGTTCACCCCAATAATAAAAGCAAAATACCGTGCATGCTGGACATCTGAAACAAACACCGAGAAATCTGAAGAAATTCAGCATGTCTGGAAATGTTTGTGTGGAGAGAGACAGAGTTAATGTTTCGAGTCTGATTTGACTCCTCAGTTCTGAAGAAGTTATTATCAGACTCATTGTCAATTCTGTTTTTCTCTCCACAGATTTTGCCAGATCTGCAGAGTTTCTCCAGCAGGTTTTGTGTTATAACTACCACCTTGATCTTAAAAAGAGTGCTACAGTTTGGTTTCCTTTCCAACAACAGAACTAAAATCAACCCAATGAAAATACTGATGATCTGTGTATCAGGCATAGAGGACATGGTTTACTTCTCAGCTGCTCCACAATGTTGAATAACTAACCAGTCATTAAGGGTCCGTTTCTGTGCGGTATGACTCTATAAATGCCTTAACTGTTCAGGTTTTACCAAAAGGCATTTTTCAAGACTATAATCAGACAAAATAGAATTGACTCTAAGCGAAAGAAAGAGGAAGAGATTAGAAGAAACAAGGTGACCAAAACATACAATCAAAAAGTAGGTTTTTAAGCACTGTAGTGGGATGCAACAAGAGAGAGGTTTAGGGCTGAGATGGCTGAAGGAACGACTGCTAGTAGTGGGCTGAAGAAAGTAGACAATTTGGAAGAGTTTTACAGTTTAAAAAAAAAAGGTAATCTTTCAGGGCTGGTGTATTTTTTTTAACAGTTTGAACAAAACATGTCTCCAACAAAGGTTTTATTGCTTTAAAATCCATTATGTCTATGCCTATATCGGTTGTATTTTAAAATAAGGGACAAGATTTCTTATACATCTTTTTTACATCACAAACTAACTGTAATTGCTGTAATTGTGCATTTCTTTTCTGCAGTTGCAGATATCCCAGGAATCATCAGAGGGGCTCACAGAAACAAGGGCCTAGGAATTGCTTTCCTGAGACACATTGAACGTTGCCGCTTTCTACTGTTTGTGCTCGATCTTTCAAAGCCAGAACCTTGGCAGCAGCTGGAAGATTTGAAGCATGAACTCGAGCAATATGATAGAGGATTATCAGAGAGACCATTTTGTATCATTGGGAACAAAATAGACCTTCCAGAGTCCAAAACCAACCTTGTGCTGTTTCGAGAAAAATTAAGGCAGCATGTAATAATTCCAGTATCGGCACTAACTGGTGCAAATGTTGAAGAACTTATATTGCATCTCAGGGAACTTTATGATGGATACCTGGAGGATGCCCGAATTAAAGGCTGCATGCCAGTCAAGTGGTAAAATTATACTTGGGGAAATATAGCTTCAAAATAAATTATTAAACTTGTCAAAAAGTTAAATTGTGTGATTTCTTTTGTTCTGAACAGAAAGCGTTGTAGACTTTACGTTCCTTTACTACATTATATCTCTTCAGAACTGCATATTATCATCAGTGCTTTGTTGCAATGGAAATAAGGTTTCTACTGATGTCTATCTAGCATCCGCAATTCACAAAGAAAATAATCCTGATTTATTCACATACAGAAAGGATTGTTTTTTAAAAAACAAACTGGATAATTTATAGCATGACATTCAGAAGTGAAGCATGATTGGAAAGAACAGGTGAATTTGTCCATTGGTTCGCAAAGCTCTCCACCATTGTTGAGATGGGTGTTGCGGGGGTGGAGTGGTGTTTTCCTTATCTCATGCTTCTGTTTGTTTGAGATAGAGATTAATCGCTTTGATTAGATAAAATCTGAAATTTTGCCACATAATGTAACCACCAGGAGGGTAAAAGGTGAACTAGATGGACTTGGGCTTTTTTTGCATCTAGCAATTCTTGTATTTCTATGTGTCTTACAGGTTTTGTAAATTATTTTTGGTTCATTGTACATCTGGTTTTTAATACTCTTAGCATGTCTTTTAAAACAGCATTGCAGACAATGAATTGGTTTTAAGTGCAGTCATTGTAATGTAGGAAGGTAAGGCAGTCATCTTCAGCACAGAAATTTCTCACAAATTGTAATGAGATAAAAGACATTTAATCTGTTTATTTCATTCACTGATATTTAAGAAAATATTGTTTCATTTTAGCCACTCTCTCGGATAACTTTTAGGCAATGTAGAAAAGTATGAAGATACTTATTCAAATTTCCAACACTGAGTTAGTTTGTTTTTGGTTAAAGTGGAATGTCAGTTCTTAGGGTGCTTTTTTTTTATTTGCAAAGGTAAGTTGTGATCTGTCAGAGACCAACAGTGATGGAGTGAGTTTGAGGCAGGGAATATCTACTATACACTAAAAACAAAAAACTGAATACTGGAGATCTGAAATAAAGAGTGCTGGAGAAACTCGTCTGGCAGTATCTGCAGAGCGAGAAACCGAGTTAATGTTTTGAGTCCTATATGATTTTATGACTTCGCAACATATTGGATTCAAAATTTTACCTGTATTTCTCTCTGCACAGACTGTGCTGGATCTAAGTTTCTCCATGATGACCTTATTTAATACAGTGTACGTTTGCTGGCTGGAGCTCAACTTTTCAGAGATTGGTCTGTGCACTTACACATGAAGCTCTTCACCTTGAAACTTGTATTGACTTGAGTTAGATGTGTTTTTATTGTTTTATCATTTATTCCAACATTTAATTGTAAATGCCCGATACGTCTGAGGATTCCTTGAGATGGTTTTAAAGTTTATTTAGGCAAGGCACTGGAATCATACCTGATTTGTGTCACGTTCAAGTGGTGTGTAAACTCCTGCTCCAACAAGTCTCACTTCACTTCTCATGTGACCTACTGGGGCCTGACTCAGATTTTGCGCTGAATATTTAGCATTGCAGTGATTTGTAAAGAGTTGAAAGTATCCTTAAAATAGTTTGGAAAACAGATAATGTTTTAAGGTTTTATTATCAGTTTGGACAGCTTGTGTAAATTGTACAATTTGGCATGTTGCAAACATAAAAGAAGTGAATGAACTTAAGCAAACCATGATGAAGAATTTGATCAAAAGCATTAATAAGCTGTTTAAATTGAAAGTTTACTGGAATCAGAATGTTGCAGTACTGAGGGAAGCTGCTTTTTTGGATGTGCGAAAAGGTAATTAATCCAATATCCCCATCGTTTCCATATGATCACCTGCAAATGTTTCCTTCTGAAGAATATTGAACTCCCTGCTGAAAGTTTATATCAAATCAGCCTCAATTACTCTTTCAGCCAGTACATTCCAAATTCTAACTTTGTCCTTTTTTGTTTCAAAAAAAGCCCCTCATTTTGTTCTGCCAATTACCTTAACTGTGTGTACCCTGGTTCCTGACCAAGCTTGTCAGTGGGAAGAATCTATTTATTTGCAAAATCTGTCATTTAGGATATCACTTAGCTGTCTTGGTTGTCAAGAGAACAATCTCAGCCTCGCTGGTCACATCATGTAACTGAATTCCCTCAGCTCTCATGTAATTATGGTAAATGTCTCATTCCCTCACATTCTCTTTAAAGTGTGATGCCAGAATTGAACACAGTGCTCGAGCTAAGAAGGTATAACCTCTGATTTATGAAGGTGCATCATAATTACCTTTTGGCTTTCTACCTCTATATAAAGCCAAGGATCCCAAATGCATGTTTTAACATGGCCTTTGTCAAATTACCCTGCCATCTTCAAAGGTGAACCCTTTGAACCCTCTGGGCTCTTCCTGCACCCGCTGTAAAATTATAAACACTTAATTTCTGTTGCCTAACCACATTCTTCCTTTTCTACTTCACACTTCTCACCATTATGCTTTATTCCGTGGCTCTAAAGAAGGGTTACTGAACACAAAACGTTATCTCCTGCTTTCTCTGCACAGATGCTGCTAGACCTGCTGAGTTTTCCCAGCAATTTCAGTTTTTATATCTGATTTTCAGCATCTGCAGTTCTTTTATTCAAAAAATGTTTTACTTGTCCACTTTGCCCAGCTTGGCTTTCATCTCAGAATCAGTCCTTCCCACTTTTTATCATTTTTCCAAGTCTTGGATCAAGTGTGCACTAAAAGTGTAAATTGTAATCCCAACACCAGGAACAGTGTTGTAATCTCCCCTATGGCTCAGTTGGTAGCACTGTCATGCATTAAGTCTTCTCCCAGAGACTTGAGCACAAGAATCTGGTTTGACTTGCAGCTGAAGGAGTGCTGCACTGTTGGGGGATGCTATCTTTTAGATGAAATGTTAAACAGATGAGTGTGCACGTTTAGGTGGTGTAAAATATTCCATGGTATTATTTTGAAGAAAAGCAAGGGAGCTCGATGTGTTCTCCTGGCCAATATTTCTCCCCCAGTCAACCATTAGAAACTGTTTCAGAGCATTTTGCTGTTAGTAAAAGCTTGCTGTTTGTAAATGGTTACTATTTTTAGTATAACTTCTAAAATACTTTATTGGCTTCTAGTATATTGGGATATCCTTGGGTCATGAGGGCGCCTATATAAACACAGATATTCTTCTTACCTCATTCTGTCTGACTTAATGTATATCTCTATCTAATGCCACCGACCTTTTATAATTCAATGGATTTCAATTTTGAAATGCCAAGGCCCATCATTGTAAGAGCACAACCAAGTTTGGAGAACGTGCATAAAGCAGTCAAAATAAATGTATAAGCACTAGTTGAAGCTAAGAGTGTAAGAGACTTTTAGAAATATAATCAGTAATATCAAATGTAACAGGAAACATTGGTACCTTCTCCAAAAATGTAGAGCCTTGTGGAATAAACATTTCATAAAAATATGAAAGCATCATGAAGATATAAAGGGATTTAAATAAAACATGACATGCGTGTATGTAAGATTTAACATGCCATATGTAATACCGCATTGTTACGACTTAATGGGATCCGTTTGTAACAAAAAACTCATAAATGTTTATTAGCTTGTATCGATCTTATAACATGGTTTGACGTTGCGTTCGTTTTGCCATGTTTACAGTTACTATAGTGGCACATGTATCAACAGTCAAAAGTAAGGGGTGGGTTAATGTCCCTTGAGTTCCCCCCACCTCCCCCGAGCTAGGCAAATATTACCTCCTTGGGCTAGAAGAATAGGGCGTGACGCTGGGGAGATGTTCAATGAGAAGATCCGAGATGAGGGTAACTCACCATGCTCACTGACAGGTCAGATGACAGTATTATTGATGCAAACAAAGGGAAGCAGATGCTGCCTTTACCCCGGGTGGCAGGGATCAAGCTATGCTTGGCCGTGACAGAAGAACTTGGAAGCTGTGCCCAGCCGTGCCATTCCAACAATAACCAGGTAAAGGAATCGAATTTTTTTTAAAAAAAACTGGCTTATACGGTCTTCTTATTCACAATTGGATTTTACTGTCTCCTAATACCTGCTCACAAATTCAGACCTAAAGACTAATTTAGTTTCTGGATTTGTTCACATTGGTGCATCACCGGAGGTTACAGCACGCAATGCAGAGATGAAATCATTCAATCGAGACAGCTTGAAATCAGCAAAATCTCTTCGCCCTGGTATAATTATAGATCTTGTGAATGAATATATATTTTTTCATATTTTAACTATTCAGTTTGTTGATTTTCGAAATGGACTTTAATTTTTTTGCTTCGAATTGTTCTATTTTTACTTAGAAGTGAGACTATTATGAAAAAAATAAGTAGCAATTTTTTTAAAATTCCAGAAGGGGGAAGAGTAGGGCTTCTTTCTTTTGTCACAATGACATATTTTAGTGAGACAACCAGGAGAGTAATTGATTTATTGTAGCAAACAATTTATCATTTAGATATCAACATGTTCCTTGCCTCTGGGACTTTTCATGCAAAATTACAATATTCAGCAAATTATGTTAAATGTGATACGTGTAAAGATTCAGTGAATTTGTTTTGAGGCATTGCAAACTTGTCTCGGCGTAACTTTGGCTTTTGCAGTGGGAATGCTGGTAAAGCTATCGGCATTTGCCGCTTACTCCACCAAAACTGACAGCTACTTTGGGAATCCAGCAGTGTGCAGATTGACATGGTAACCCAGGCATTGTTGTCAGTAATGTTGCGCGTTTCCACAGCGAGGTTTCCCACCATAAATACCATGCTTGATACCATCCATGAGCAGTGAATGAATTGGTATGAAGTTCAATTTTTTGTCAATCACACTGTAAAACGCTTGAAAATGTGACTCTTAAGTATTATGAAGCTGGGTTATAGCAGGCGTACTGTTATGCTCTTGGTAGATTATTTCTTTTTATTTTTAATTTTGAAATCTAAAACTCCGGGATTGACGAAATGAATGAAGTCACAAGATTCGTTGTTTAAAACAAAAGAATTTTATGACACAAAAATCAAAGAAAGTGAATACTATTTACGCACTCTATTTTAAACAGTCAGTTATAGTAAAGATAACTAAGAAAAAGGATACTGAATGCAGAATCTTCCCAGCCCCTGAACAACATGGCAACTCCACCAGAGGTCCTATAGCTTCACACATGCCAGTCTTCAGCCAATTCAATTCACTCCAAATGGTGTCAAGAAAAAGTTGGATACTACAAATGCTTTCAGCTCTGACAACATGGTAGCAATAGTACTGAACACAAGTGCTCCAGAATTTGCCACTGCCCTAGCCAAGATCTTCCAGAACAGCTACAACATTTACCCGACCATGTGAAAAATTGCCCACATATATCCTGTATGCAAAAAGCAGGCCAAATCCAACCCAACCAATTACCACCCCATCAGTCTACTCTCGATCATCAATAAAGTGATGAAAGGTGTCATCAACAGTGTTATCAAGCAGCACCTGCTCAGTGACACCCAGTTAGAGTTCTGCCAAGATCACTATGCTCCTGACCTCATTCTGGCCTTGGGTCAAACATGGACAAAACAGCTGAATTCCAGAGGTGAGGTGAAAGTGACTGCGCTTGACATCTATTTGTCCATATGTGGTATCAAAGAGCCCTGAACAAAACTAGAATGAATGGGAATCAGGAGAAATTTGTTAGAGTCATACCTGGAATATTGGAAGATGGTCATGGTTTTTGAAGGTCAATCATCTCAACTCCAGGACGTCTCTGCAGAGGTTTCTCAAAGGACTGCCTGAGACCCAATCATTTTCAGTTGTTTCATTAATGCCCTTCTCCCCATCATGAGGTCAGAAGTGGGGATGTTCACTGAAGATGGCACAATGTTCAACACCATTTATCTTTAATGGAATGTCCTCCAGAGAGCAAAGCATGGAGCTGTCACCAACTGAGGGCATTCCAAAACACTTTGACACTGAAATCCTCAGATACTGAGCCAGGCTATATCCAAATGCAACAAACCCTGGACAATATCCAGGTTTGGGCTGACAAGTGGCAAGTAATTTTTGTGCCACACAATGACCAATTCCAATAAGTGATGACATTACTATCTCTAAATATCTCACAATCAACAGGTTTACCACTGACTGGAAACTTAGCTGGATTGGCTGTGTAAATAGTATAGTTTTAAGAGTAGGTCAGAGGCTAAGAATCTTGCAGGAAATAACTCACCTCCTGATTTTCCAAAGCCTGTCCGTCAGTTACAAGGCATCATTCAGGAGTGTAATTGAATACTCCTCAGTTGCCTGGATGAGTGCAGCCCCAACAACACTCAAGAGGCTTGACACCATCCAGGGCAAAGCAGCCTGATTGATTGCCATCACATCCACAAACATTCTCCCGCTCTACCATTGATGCACAGTAGCAGCAGTGTGTACTATCTAAAGATGCACAACACAAATTCATCAAGGTTGTTTTATGTAGCACCTTCCAAACCCCATGACTGCTACCATCTTGAAGGAGAACAGCAGCAGATACATAGTAGCACCATAACGTGCAAAATCCCCTCCAAGCCATTCACCATCCTGACTTGGAAATATATCGCCGTTCCAGCGCTGTTGCTGGGTGAAATTCCTGGATTTCCCTTCCACGTGGCAAAGTAGATGTATTTACCATTGTGGTTGCAGCAGTTCAAGAAAGGAACTCACTACCACCTTCTCAAGGGCAACTAGGAATAGGCAATAAAGGCTGGCCCAATCAACAACACTCACATCTCATTAAAACAAACCTTGCTTCCAATGGAACTGAGTTGGCTGAAGTCATCATCCAATTATAGTATAGGCAAGGATTCTCAAATGAAAAGAAAACAGCTCATTGGTTTGTTTTTTTCATGCTTTTCCTGTTGTGCAATAAAAGTTAATGTTACAAACTCTTGGCAATCTTCACAATATTCAAGGCTCCCACAACGAAACATCACAATGCATGTTTTTATGTGAGTATGTGCACCAGGCAAAGAACAACACACCTCCAGACAGAGGTCTAATATTGTGCAGTGCTAAGAAATGATGGCTTCTCGAGCCTCGTTCTTGTTGCTGCAGCTGATATGAGTCAACCAGACATGTGATGATATAAAGTGATAATGTATTTCTAAACATGACATTCTATATACAATGAAGTGCCAACGGTGCCACTTCTATGCCCTTATTCTTTTTCCTTTCCCTCCCGTTATATCCAGGTGCAGCGCTGGGGTCAGCAGCCAGGGTAAGGGCAAACTGCACTTTGTTGCAGCCTGTCGCTCTTGGAACTTTGGACAGATGACCTAGGTTTGGACACTTGTGGCTAGAGGGCCCAGACATGCTTACAATGACCTGGTCACAAGCAGGTTCACCCTCCTCCGAGTTGATGGTCGCGGGCAGCTTGAAGATGGTGGGGCCAGGCACCTCTGGAGTGTCCCAAAACAAGTATTTTTGGGAGTGCTGTATGGGGTTCCTTCTCTGGCTGACTGTCTGTTAGCACCATCTTGTCTCCTGGTGAGGAAGAGGCCCCTGGATTGAAGTGAAAGTCCCTCTTCCTCCTGTCACCTTGCTGCTGATGCTGAGAACCAATGGTTACATTGATGGAGTGCGCGTCCGCATTTGTCTTTGGCAGTCACTGAGTGTTCTACTCGACCTGGCTGTCTCCATGGTGACCACCGACTTGTCAATGGAGAAAGCCAGATGCAGCGTGCCAGAATCAGCACGGTACACAGGACTCCACTAGTCTTCCATCTTCCTGGGTGTCTCTGACAAACCTGGCTGCTGCTCCTGTGTCTGTGCGTTTCAATCAAGCTATTAATAGCCAATACCATGGAGTCCTCACCTGCCCAGGGCTGAGCAGGTGCCTGGCCTTTGGCAATCCTCCAAGTGCCGGCAGCCTGGGGTGTTTCATCCTCAGCCAGCTGTGGATGCGGCAGTGAGATGCTCACCAGAATACGTTCACTACTTTAGTCTTGCAGTTGTACTCCCTGAGGTGCCAGCATGTGAGCTGATGGACAGGCAATGCACAGCCTTCCTTTGAGGGAACTGTGTCTTCATCCTTGGAGGTGGAAGGGTGGCTGCTGTTCTCTCATGGATGGAGGCTGTGTGGATGCTGCCTGTACCTGCAGAAGACAAGAGCACGAAGAAGTTGAATAATAGGGGTGAAAGCTTGTGTATCTTTAGAATAAGTTGACAATTCACAATGTTGTTATTGGACAAGAAACACAGCATTTGACAATTAATCTTACTGGTTGTTAAGATCAATCTCTTTTTGAAGGAGGTGAGCTGACAGATGTTGGCTACCACACCACCCACCTTGGCCAACTCTGCCTTTTTGTAGATAACCTTTTCCGAAAACGAGAAAAGAGCAGAAACTGAGTGAGATGGCACAGCCGTTAGTGGTGGTGCTGGAGGGTGAACAGTGGTGAAGTGTTCTGACTGAGTAAGTAGGAAATGCAGAGGGGAGGCAAGGTATCTGGGGAGATGGGGCAAGTGAGAGCGACTGAGGGGTCATGCTGTAGTGAGAATAGGAGACCATGAGCCTTTATGGGAGGTAGGTCCACTATCAGAGGTAGAGTGGATATGCAGTAGCAGAAAGAAACATTTACCTATGCAGAGCAAGGAAGATCATAAACTTTGTTCCTGCACTGCTAGGCATGCCTCTGACATGTAGATCCTGCACTGACCTGGGTGAGTAGACTGGTGCGGTGATCTCCTCTGAAGACCCTGAGGAAAGAGAATGGCCCTCCTGCCTATCACCCCCTGAACCAATTCCTCCAGGTCCCTGTCAGCCTCAGGCACCAATTTTCATCTGTCGACTATCTCTGATGCAGTTTTTCATTCCTTTGAATTGTGAAGTCAAACTGCAGGTTCTTTTTAAAAATGACCTTTTTAGCTAACGCAGTATTTAACTGAACCTGATTTGAAAGGAATGTTCCCTTCTAGCTAGCTTGTTCCAAAACAAAACCAAACTGCTTTAACACAAAAACACACCCAGGAACCTACTCACTACCACCCCCACAAAATGTAATTGCTGATATCTTAAACCAATCACATTGAGTTATATTGTTATTTGAAAATGTAATATAGAAGCAATAATAATCTTTTAACTTCCTGGTTTGCTTTTTATGAGAATACTTCAGTGTGATTGGTTGCTTACTCTGCTAGCTGATACCACTGCTCTCAGACAGATCATCTTGACATTTTCTAGATTTAAACTGGAAAAGTAGACGTTTGGCCCCAGAAGTAACTATATCTTATAACATAACTTTAATTGAAGTTAGGGGCAACTGCAGATGCTTCACAGCTGACTGCAAAATCCATCCCTTAGCAGGGCAATTTAGTTTTTAAAATTTAAATTTAGGCTTGCAGTTAGATATGTAATGGATTAGGTCTTTATGAAAAATCCTTTTCCAATACTAATTTACACGTAGATTCTTGGAAGTTACAGTTTAGCTAATAATCTCTAGAAAAACCCTGTTGTTACCGTAGAAAGTTTGCTTGGATGTCTATTACCTTACCTGAAACACATATAGTTTGAGAGTACAAGCATGGGGCTGGATGAACACAGCAGGTCAAGCAGCATCATAGGAGCAGGAAAACTTGACGTTTCGGGCCTAAACCCTTCATCAGAAATATTGTTTTGCTGCAAAATGGTTTGAAATTTGCCTTCATTTAAAAGTTATATCAGTATTTTGATTTAATATCACATTGCAGAATAGTTTCAACCCACCTCTCGCTTTGTGCAAAGTCACAGTTTAAAAGTGCTGGTGAAGGCTGTTGGATTTCTCAGATATTTTATAAACTGATCATTCAATTTTATTTTGACGTAAGGAGAATGCCTGTGCTCCTACCCTGGTTTCAGAGATGAAAGTCAATTGTATTGAAAGTGCAGATGCATACAAGCACACATTGTGGACTATTTTGTGTCATTGTGTTTCATTGTCCAGCTTAGATCTGATAACTCCACATTATCATGCACACATACTAATCTGAAGACAATTGGCTGCAATAGGTCTGCAAGCTAATTGAACAGCCAAATGCTATTCCCTGAATAAAATGTCATTGAAAATTGTTTGGTTCTTTATTTTAGCTGATGGCGATGATGTGAGTGGCATGGATAATGACCGCAAACAATGGGCACTAGTATTGTGGAATTACCTTCGGTTGGGTCAACCTCTTGTAAAGGTAGGACAGCCTTATAAGTGACTAGCTGGAAGACAAATTGTATATTAGCATATCCACAGAGATAAGCATTTGACTGGTTAATTATCAAATCAATTTACTTGGTCTATTCACATGCCGTTGGTTCCAAGCCTCTTCCCGACCACTGTTTTAAGCGGAAAGTGACTTTGAATTGACTGTGCTACCTTACTATCAGTTAAATGTACAACCTCCAAAACATCTCCATTACAAAAACTATAGACCTGCCCCTCTACAGCAGCACTTGTCACTGATCCTGACTTCAGTCATTTACTCGTCAAGCATCCAACTGTACTTTTGTCATTTCCAGACTGAACTATTCCAAAGTGTCTCAGTCAGCCACCCATCCTCCTCCCACGATAGTCTTCAGCTAATCTAAAACTCTGCTGTCCTTATTTCAATTAGCACTAGGCCAGCCTCCTCTACCATGCCTAAGTTTGCTGACCTATGCTAAGTCCTGGTTTCTAGCGCTAGTTCCAACTCAAAATTCTCATTCTGCAGTTCAAATCCCTTCAAAGCCTCATCCTTCCGACCCTGTCTGATTTTGTACTCCTCCAACTCTCCTCTCTTACATAGCCCATTCACTTGGCCTACTATTACTGTGCTTTTACTCATCCCAGCCTTATGCTCTGAAATGCCCTCTTTCAACCTCCACACTTCTCCCCCCATCTCTTACTGTCTAAGTAAAAACTAAAAGAGCTGCAGATTCTGTAAATCAGAAACGACAGCAAAAATTGCTGGAAAAGTTCTGAGGAAGGGTCATTTGATCTGAAACGTTAACTCTGATTCCTCTCCATGGATGCTGCCACACGTGCTGAGCTTTTCCAGCATTATCTATTTTTGTTTCTTACCATTTAAGGCTGACCTTAAAACATATGCCTTTAAGATTCCAGTCGGTGCTGCTAGTATCACTTACTTTGACACAATCAATTTAATCTGATTTGTGCCCCTGGAAAGTACTTTGGGATATTTATAAATGTTAGAATTTCAAACTGTAATTCAAATTGCATAGAAAGTAATTCCAGCTCCAAGATGGCTAGTGAGAAATAAGTTCACAATGGTGCATGTTCCTGATAATCCTTCAAGGTTTGCAAAATGGGCAGCCTGGTGGCTCAGTGGTTAGCACTGCTGCCTCACAGTGCCTGAGACCTGGCTTCAATTCCAGCCTTGGGTGACTGTGTGCAAGTTCTCCCTGTGTCTGTGTTTCTGCCATGTGCTCTAGTTTCCTCCCACAGTCCAGGTTAGGTGGATCGGCCATGTTAAATTGTCCCATAGTGGGATTGGGTGGGGTACTGGGTTTGGTGTTCGGAGGGTTGGTGCAGTCTTGATGGGCTGAATGGCCTCTTTCTGCACTGTAGGGATCCTATGATTCAAAGTGTAGGCTGTCATTTTAGTGTTTCTCATGAATTCCTCAGTTATACAGCACGAATTAGAATGTTTGGACCTCCATTTATGTCATGTTTGTGCATGTTTAGCCTACTGTTGTTTTCAAGAGAAACCCAGTTAATGCTTTGCACAGATGGGAAAGAGGCAATAGTGAACAGAGGTGTAGTTTTGAACTAGAGCTTGTTCATAGTCTTTATGAATACACATCTTCAAGCAGTTCAAAACACATGTACAAAGCTCAATTATGTCTTACCGCCCATAGCATTTTCATTCAAATGAAGTCGTGCTCAGAAAACAAAAATTGACTGGATAAACAAATGAAAATGATCCTTCACTCTTAGTAATGACTATTATGCTCTGCTGTTTCACATGTGAAAGATCGTCTGTATTTATCAAACCATAATTATTTACTCCAGACATTTACAAAAGAGTTCTAGTTTTAGAGAACAAAGTCTTAGGGGCTTAAGTAGACTGAAACTTGCGGCAATTGCAAGTTTATAAACGGAGTGAGAACATCTATTATAGACACTAGGGTACCATGTTCTGTGAAGGCTCTGGGGTGGGGTGGTAAAACAAGACTGTGCTTCATTAAGTAAAACATGCCAATGGCAAAAAGTCCATAAGATAACAAAATTCTTTAGATTGAGAGGAGCTGGTACTGGCAGGAAAATCCCTTTCCTCCTTGATGGTAACATTTTCAGGTCAGCTATAGCATAGGGCAAAAGTGGAGTAAAGTTCAATTCTCATAATGTACCTTAGATCTCCGCTGGAAACATCCGCTAGCCTGTACTGTTCCTGTTTCCTATGCCAGCTTATTTGAATACAATTGCCATTTAGAATGTAGCTCCAGTGCAATCAGCACATTCATTTCCAGGTATGACTGTTCTTTTTTACTGGTTTTTCCCTCTCAACTGAGTAGAAAATCACAAGTTGATAATATGCCTTTTCCTAACATACATTTGTGCTATGAAACAGGGAGAAAAGTTTCACTTCTTAACACCAAACTGTGTTCAGCTTTATTCTGTGCCCATATCTTCACCCTCATACCCATTGAAGGAACCAAACTGAAACTGCACAAACAAAGCTCTGGCTGCATCCTTCCGTTCCCTAGAGATGGTGTCGCTTTTATTTGGTCACTTATCTGATTTGCACCAGGAACCAAAAATGAAAGAATAGTTTTCCCTAATAAAAACCAAAATAACTGCAGGTGCTGTAAATCAAGAACAAAAACAAAGTTGCTGGAAAAGCTCAGCTGGTCTGGCAGCTACTGTGGAGGAGAAAACAGAGTCAACGTTTCGGGTCCAGTGACCCTTCCTCAGAACTGGGAACCACACAGATGCTGCCAGACCTGCTGAGCCTTTCCAGCAACTTTGTTTTT
>JAHRHZ010000088.1:9466659-9492183 GCA_024137785.1 Ginglymostoma cirratum
TCATTAGAAATTCTTGTCAGTATCCTAGCACAAACTAACTAACATAAAAAAGACTGTCCACAACAATAACACACAGCTGGTGGCCTAAACCAGCAGAGAGTGCCTAGGTGGGAAGGTGTCCCACCCTTAAGAAAGACTATTACACAGGAATGTGAGGAGGATATTCAGCCCATTGGGTTTGTCAGCCAATCTAATTGGTTGGTGCCAGAACTCAGTAGTGGTTGCCTCTGAAAATGCAATCAGGCCCTGAGAGGAAAACAACGAATCACAGATTAAAACAAATTCAGGGGTCGAGAAACAGTGTGTGGGTGATTTCTGGGGTTGGGGTGGGGTGGGGTGGGGTGGGGTGGGGTGGGGTGGGGTGGGATGGGTTTTTGCAGTCTATTAGGGAAGCAGTGGCACAGTGGTAATGTCACTAAATCAGTAACCCTACGCCACAATCTAAAGTTCTGGGAACATGGGTTCAAATCCCACCAGGGCAGATGCTGAAATTTGAATTCAATAAAAATCTGTGGCCAAAACTAACAACTGTGTAACCAGTGTGGATTATTATTAAAAATTCCCCTGGCTCACTAATTCTTTTAGAGAAGGAAATGTGCCATCCTTGCCCTGTTCAGGCCTACTTGTGACTCCATAGAAATGTGGTTGACTTTTTCTGCTCTCTGGGTAATTAGCCCAATTAAGGATATGTTACCAACACTGCCTCAGCCAGAATCATCCAAATCGTGTGAAAGAATAAAATAAAGTTGGCTTTTCCATCTTGCAGGGAGGAGTGCCCTTGATGCTCATGGTGCACATCACTTTGCCTCAGATAGTGTAAAAATGGATTCCCTACTCTCACCCATTTGCTCACTTCAACTGCATTTTGATGTGTAGATAGTGTAATAGTCAGGTCAAATGGGTTGTTAACAAACTCAATTGCTCCTAAATTACTTTTTCCAAATGTAAGCAGGCTGCTGATTGTGGCTGTTGCCTCCCTGTATTATAGGGAATGGGTTGGTGATAGGTGGACAGAACGTGGACTGTCCGCATATCATACTTTATGAGTCACCCTCCACTAAAAATACCGCCACGCTACATGTGTTTACAATTCAGAACAGAGAAATCAAAACGTTTTCACTGCGGTTGAGAAGATGTAGGGCTGACCTGATAGAGGTCTTCAAGATTGTGTGCAATCATGATAAACACAAATAGTGGCAGATTATTTTTTCCAGTCAGAGAAATGTTAATGAATGGGCACCAATTTAAGATAATCACAAAAAGGAAAATAGATTATAGCTGTATTCCTATGACATCTAGCAAGACTCATGTACTAATTATTTGAGATTCCATCCTCAGCATTGACCTAAAACGAAATGTTTTCCTCAAAGGTTTAATAAAAGGTGGCTATCAAGAGAACTTCATCATATTCTAGTGAATTAGAAAACTAAAGGCTTATTTAGTTCCTTCACATTACATTCAAACACTGTTCAATAATAGTCAGGCAACAATATAATTTTAAATTGTTAACTAATTCATAGTGACCTGTCTGAGTAATAGTAATTAGAATTGTTTGAAGAATCATTGTTAAATATCTATATTAATAAAACAGCATTTTAATATGGCCTTGAGCTCTAACAGAGCCTGTTCAAACTGAAGATGTGGCTTGAAATCTAACTTTTAATAAATATATTGCTCTACAGTTATTAACATAGTATATTGGATGTGAAAATGTATATTGCAGATAATCCATTTTACAGAATCATGGAATTGGTACAGTGTGGAAGCAGGCTGTTCAGCCCCTCAAGCCCATACCCACCCTCTGAAGGGCATCCCACCCAGACCAACTTCCATCCCTGCATTTCCTGTTATTAATCCACATAGCCTGCACACTATGGGGCAATTTAGCATAACCAATCCACCTCAGCTGTACATCTTTGGTGTGTGGAAGGAAACAAGAGTACCCAGAGGAAACCCACACAGATGTGGGGAGAATGTACAAACTCCATACAGTTAGTTGCCCAAGAGTGGAATTGAACCTGGATCCCTGGCACAGCAAGACAGCAGTGCTAACTATTGAGTCACCATGCCATTATTTCAAGAATGCATTTCTCTTCTGTCTCAAAGAACAGCTCACAGTTAATCGGACATGCACATAGTGAAGGAATAACTGTAAACTTATTGTCTATCCCTGGCATTCTTGAATCACTCGTTTATTGTAGGTAGTCCCACATTGAGTTAATGAGGGAGTTCTGGGATTTTAAGCCAGTGGCATTGAAGGAACGGTGATATATTTCCAAGTCAAGATGGTGAGTGGCTTGGAGGGTAACTTGCAGGTGGTGGTGTTCCCATGTATATCCTGCCCTTGAAGAGGATAATGGTTGTTCATTTGGCAGATGCTGTCTAACATGCCTTGGTAAGTTTCTGCGGTTTGTCTTATAGTTGGTACACATTGCTGTTACCAAATGTTGTCAGGCCCCATATCCTTTGCAGTATCCAATGCCCTTAGCTATTTCTTAATGTGGAAGGAGTGAATCGAACAGCTGAGTAATGGGATTTGTGATTTTGGGGATCTCCGGAGGAACCAAGATATATCATCTACTCTGCGCTTCTGGCTGGAGATTGTTGCAAATGCCTCAGCCTTAATCTTGGTCAAAATGGCATTACACCACTTCTCTGAGGGGGAGGACATACAAAAACCTATCCCCACCAAAGAAAAACACCTTCTTCAGGCCTTCAGCTCCCTGTGGAACAACAGGTCTCTGAAGAAGAATCACACTGAACTTGAAACATTAACTCGGTTCCTCTCCCCAGGTGATGCCAGACCTGCAGAGATTCTTCAAAACCAATATCTATTTTAAGCCCACCGACTCCCACAACTATCTAGATTACACCTCCTCTCACCCACCTTCCTGCAAGAATGTGATCCCTTACTCCCAATTCTTCTGCCTCCGCTGTGTCTGCTCCCAAGATGGGGCATTCCACTCCCGAACATCCCAGATGTCCTCTTATTTCAAGGACTGCAACATCCCCTCCCATCAGTGGTCGAAAATGCTTTCGACTGCATCTCTTGCATTACGTGCACCTCTGCCCTCACATCCCTGCCCTGCAACAAAAACAAAGACAAAATCTCCCTTGTCCTCATGTATCACCCCACTAACCTCCGGATTCAATGTATCATTCTCCGCCACCTCTGCCACCTGCGATCTGACCCCACAACCAAACATATATTTCCTTCCCCACCTCTATCTACCTTCCATAGAGACCGCTCTATCCGTGACTCCTTCGTCTGCTCCACGCTCCCCACTAGCCCCACCACCTCCAGCACCTTTCCCTGCAACCGCAGGAAGTGCTACACCTGCCCTTACACGTCTGCCCTCACCTCCATCCAAGGAACCAAAAAAATCTTCCATATCAGACAGAAGTTCACCTGCACATCCGCCAATGTGGTCTACTGCATCCGCTGCTCCTGATGTGGCCTCCTCTACATTGGGTCAGACCAAACGGAGGCTCGGATACCACTTTGTAGAGCACATGCGCTCTGTTCGTGACAAACGACAACACCTTCCAGTCATGAACCATTTCAGCTCCCCCTCTCACTCCCTGGGTGAAATGTCCATCCTGGGCCTCCTCCAGTGTCACAACGATGCCACCCAGAAACTGGAGGAGCAGCACCTCATATTCCGCCATGGGAGCCTACAATCCAGTGGCCTAAATGTGGACTTTACCAGTTTCAAAATCTCCCCACCCCAACCTCATCCCATGACCAACCCTCCCTCTCATCCCCGCCTCCTTGACCTGACACAACCTGTCCATCTTCTCTCCCATCTATTCGCCACTCCTAGCTCACTGACCAATCCCCACCACTCCCTACCTGCACTCACCTATCACCATCCCACCTACCTTCCCCAGCCCCACCCCTCCTCTCTCTATTTATTTCAGAGCTCCATTCACCTCCCCCATTCTGAAGAAGGGTCCCAACGTGAAATGTCAACTTTCCTACTCTTCTGAGGCTGCCTGGCTTGCAGTGTTCCTTCAGCTCCACACTATGTTATCTTTTTCAGTGCTTTCTGGTTTTATCTCTTTGAGCACATAATCGTCTCATTCTGGTATTGATAACCTTAACCCCACTGACGGTTAGGGCCTCAAGAGGTTCCACTGAGGTTTATAGAAAGCATAAAAGGTGGATGATTAGGAACCCTCCCAAGCTTAACAATTTAATGTAGGGGTAAGGTCTGCTGACCCCCATTTTAAGAGACGAGCCAACAAAATTGGACAGAGTCCTGCTCCATCCCTAAAATCCAGATAGCCTCTCCTAAATAAAAATCAGACATTTCACCCTCAGCAAAGCAGGAATTTTGGGGCCCACCTGTTCTCTTATGAAATCAGATGAAAGGAGGTTGGATATGTTGTTCATTAAACTGAGATAGCTAGAGGTATTCAATCTCCAGCTATGAGCAACATCAGACTTAAAGGCATTCAGCTGATGTGAACTCATATTCTGACCTCTGCCTGGGACAATGAAAAGTTATAATTTGAAGGTAGGTAAATTGACTGTGTGGTTTCCTAGTTTGCACTTTTGAGAAAAGCGGATGATATCCACAAGTATGTTGATACTGTAACAGGTGAAAATAGTGTCCAGTTGACCCATATTGTCAATTGTGGCTCAGTGGTTCCATTATATACACCATTGTCTCTCTGCAACCTTTTTCCTGCTCCTTCCCAAAGCACCATTGATTTTCTCATTCTGAGGAGCAGTGACAGCCTCCCCTTTAAATATGTGTTGCTCGACTATTGCCGTGAGGAACGTGGTCGCATCTTTAGTTTTGTGGGACAAAGCAGTTTCATAAAAGCTCTTTTAAAATTTTTGTGACATGAAGGATATAGAATTGGATTAATAGCAGAGTTAATCCACAGAAACCAGAATGAAGCTTCATGCCAATCATATGCGATGCGGTGCCCTTGACATCCTGCCCTGACAAGCATAAGCAAGGTATATGATGCCCAACAGATGCCAAAAACGCAAACAATAACAGCAAGTGATTTTGCAATTCTTTTGTCCCTCGACAATCTAAAATGTTGCACAACATTCTGAGAAATTAGCTTGATTTTTCTTTTCGAAAATGGCTGTGATTGTGAAATTTCTTCTTTCGCTAAACATTTTACTTTGCTGGATGGAATTATTCCTCCCAGATCATTCCTGCGTTTCAAGTGACCAAGTGTTTCTGACCTCTCCACCTTGATTTTTATCTCAGTGGACATTGTTGTCAAATCACGAACCGTGGACTTGATCAGTTTAGTTTTTTGATTAGATTTACAAACTTTTAAGGACCATGCCAAATTGGAACTTGCTTCCAAGTGCTCAAGTGATGATTTAGTTTGTGTGGTATTCCAAAATCTATTTGACTGTGACCTTGTTCATTTCTGAATGTTGAGGTATATGCTTAGGTTGAAATACGTGACACAGATGAAAGGTACAAAGAACTCCACCATTGATGCTGTTATCAGAAAGTACCAGTTATTGTAAAACTCAGCAGAACACTCTCCCACAAGCACAATATTCCTGCCAATTACCTACTCCCAGGCTGTTATTGCTGGGCCATATAAAAGGAAAGCAGTGAGCCACACCAGCATGATCTTACTAGCTGCATTTCTCCTCTTCCATTGCTGGGCTTGGTATGAAAACTAGATAAAATTTAGACAATAAATAAGTTTTATTTAACCTAACATAAAAGGTGTCTAAGTTGATGATATGGTTACAGATGAACTATAAACATTTCCAAATACATTTCCTAAACTGTGTCAAAACCAGACTTCATCTGCATCCAACACTCAGAATGTCTCTAAAGTTACTATTAATATTAATGAAGCACAGATCATGTAGAGGTTCAGGGCATGTAATATTTTAAGTAGTCACTAACACCAAAATGTCAGGATTCTCTGTGGGTTGTGGGAGACAGGGAGAGGTTCACTGCAACATCTTGTCAAGACAGAAATGGGCCCACAATATTGGAGTCTCAAGGAATTAATTCCTTGCACAAGTTATAGATTCCATTATTTTAGCTTTTGTAATGTAGTCGACTCAATGTGGCTAGTGGTGTTCTCAGAGGTCAGTGCTGGGCTTGTTGCTGTTTGCTATCTGTATCAATGATTTGGATGAGAATGTACCAGGCATGATTAGTACGTTTGCAGATAACTCTAAAATAGGTGGTATCATGGACAGTGAGGAAGCTTATCAGAAATTGCAGAAATTGAGGAGTGTAGTGGAACTGAGGGACCTTGGATTTCAAGTGCACAGTTCTCTGAAAGTGGAGTCACAGGTAGACAGGACGGTGCAGAAGGTGTTTGGCACACTGGCCTTCATCAGTCAGGTCATTAAGTACAGAAGTTAGGAAGTTATTTTGCAGTTGTACAGGACGTTGGTGAGGCTGTTCTTGGAGTATTGTGTTCAGTTTTGATCACCTTGCTACAGGAAGGATATTATTAAACTGGAAAGAGTGAGGAAGAAATTTATAAGGATGTTGCCAGGACTCACTGCACTAAGTTATAGGGAGAGGTTGGACAAGCTAAGACTTCCTTCTTTAGAGCATAGGAGACTGAGGAGGGATCTTATAGAAGTGTATAAGATCATGAGAGGCATGGATAGGGTGAATGCACTCAGTCTTTACCCAGAGTTGGGGAATTGAGGACTAGAGGGCATCAGTTTAAGGTAAGAGGAGAAAGAATACATGGGATCCTGAGGGGCAACTTTTTTTACACAGAGGGTGGTACGCATAAGGAATGAGCTATCAGCGGAAGTGGTTGAGGTGGGTACATTAATAACATTTAAAAGACATGTGGATGAATACATGGATAGGAAAGGTTTAGAAGGACAAGGGCCAAGTGTGGGGAAATGGAGTTAGCGTAAATGGACATTTTGGTCGGCATGAACTAGTTTGAGCCAAAGGAACTGTCTCTGTGCTGTAGGACTCTATGACTCTATGACTGTATGACTCCATTAGTGAAATTTGTCTGTTAATATTTAATTTCATGTCTTCACCCCAACCCCCACTCTCATGGCCTTTAGTGACACTGGAAGTTAGAGGTGTCCCTTACATCCAGCATTCCTATGATTTATTTCCATTTGCTTGTGATCATAAAATTGCCACCAATATTTGTTAGAAAGTGTCAGGGACACTCACAGAGAAGTTCCACACCCAATTTTCCTACCGCCACTTGTCCAGAAATGTATGATTTTAAACTAGACATTCGAATTAGTGACATTTACGGAGATAAGATGTTTCAGTGTATTAAGAATCTTAACTACATTTGTGTTTCTTCCAGATATTTGTTCCAACTTAATTTGTGCTGCCTTCATCTATTTTGCCATTTCACCATCATTTTACAGCAAAGTGAAGTATCAAGGTGCTAAAATTTCTAATATTGCTTAATGGCAGCAATCAAAGATATATATGGCTGTTGAAATGGCTGTTGAAGTTGATAGATAAGATAAAAATTTCACTTTATTTGCCTTTTCTATGCTAATCCCTGTTTTTTTCATAAAGAGAGGAAGGATGAAACTGGTAATCATAGGATAAAATGGGGTGGCATGGTGGATCAGTGGTTAGCACTGCTGCCTCACAGTGCTAGGGACCTGGGTTCAATTCCAGCCTTGGGTAACTGTCTGTGTGGAGTTTGCACGTTCTCCCCATGTCTGCGTGGTTTCCTCCAGGTGCTCTGGTTTCCCCCCACAGTCCAAAGATGTGTGGGGTAGGTGATTGACCATGCTATAGTGCAAAGGGATTTTTGGGTTAGACATGGGGAAATCAGGGGTGGGATAATGGGTCTGGGTGGGATGCTCTTCAGAGGGGCTGTATGGGCTTGTTGAGCCAAATGGCCTGTTTCCACACTGTAGGGATTCTAACATCTGATGCCATTTTCCAGTAGCACCAGTAAAAGGTAAGAATATGAGACACAATAATTGCTTTGGGCCTGTTTGTTGCTAATCGCTTCAATGAAAAGGCAAGAAGAGATGGAAAGCTAAAAATCTAAACTCCACAAAATTGGCCCCTTTGTTTCACATTAGGCTTGTTTTTGGATTTTCTAGAACACTTTTATTCTCCCAGTAATATTAGCAAGATTGACCAAGATTTGAAGGAATTTTCAGTGTTTAAATTATTTGCCCCACACGTGGTTGTCTGGCTGTAAACCTGAGTTTTAAGAACAAAATAACATGAATTTAAATTGCGGATCTTTTATCAAAACATCAAAATACAGTTTACCAAACTAAATGATGGAAACCCCAAATAAAAGTAAATTTATTGTAGGCAAATAAAATAAACAAAATTCCATCCAACTCACTCCTTACACACTCCCCCCTCACCTTTTGATGGCTTGCATTGCCCATAATGGGCTTTGCTTGTAAATATTAAATTTGATACATGGGTGTTTTTACTGATGGTGGTTACTAATTTAAAAAAGAATTTTAAAAAAGCCTCAGTGATTTTAGTGGTAGGAAGGCACTCAGTTGTGTGTGATAACACTTCAGATAGGGACAAGAATAAAATAAACAAAGTATAACAATAATAAAAGGTACTGCAGATGCTGGAGAATCCGAGACAACAAGGTGTGGAGCTGGATGAACACAGCAGGCCAAGCAGCCTCATAGGAGCAGGAAAACTTGACGTTTCGGGCCTAGACCTTTCATCAGAAAACAGTATAACAATTATATTATGATGCTTTCTAGAAGTAGACTCCTATGATGCTGCTTGGCCTGCTGTGTTCATCCAGCTCTACATCTTGTTACCTCGGATTCTCCAGCATCTGCAGTTCCTATTATCTCTGATACAGTTGTGAAGAAGTTCAATTGATGTGCATGCATCAGTATTATAAAAGTTGTAAACCTACTAATTCAATTCTAAAATGTTCAAACACAATATATTTGAGAGCCAACGTGATTATGGACTGGAGATGCCTCAAAATATTTAATCTGAATCAATTGAGAAATGCATGGAATTTCAGGATTGCTCAGCTGAGTTTGGAAAGCACTTTATGTGAATGACTGTTTAGAATACATTTCTGCATAATTTATTTCGAAATAATTTCATGGAAATTCATTGTCATGGAGTCATAGAGTCATACAGCACAGAAGAAGTCTTTTGGCCCATCAAGTCTGCACATACATATCTACACAAATCCAACATTCCAGCACTTAGCTATTGTCTTGAATGTTATTACATTTGAAGTGCTCATCCACATACGTGAAGGTTCTCTGAATTCAGGTTCTCCTGAATTTACCTGCTCACTCGAAGTCAATGGTGCTCTAAAGCATGTGCATTGTAAACAAAAACAGAAGGGATTAATTTGATTCTCTGTATTGCTAAGTGCTCTAATTAAAATAAAGATTTCCTTAATAGTAAGTCTGAAGCCACTATGGAAATTAAAAAAAAGTCACCATGATTTTGATGGTGGGAAGGCAATCAGTTGTATGTGATAACACTTCTGGGTAGGAACAAAAATAAAATAAAACAATGGCAGGGCAGAGCTATCTTGGATAAGCCTTTGAGTACGTCAAGCTAGGCAAGATGTCATTGACCAAAGATTGGTACAAATCAATCAACTGGTAACAAAAGATTGAATAATTTAGAGCTTTGGTTTGTCAGTAATTTAGTTAAATGATATATCCATAAAAGTCTTTACCGAAACTTTACTGTATTCTGGAAAGAAAATTATAAACAACGAGGTTGGAATCTACTGACAGATTTTGTTGAAAAAGATTCTGTAATTGTGCTATTGGATTCTACAATGGATTATGATGTGGAGGTGCCAGTTTTGGACAGGGGTGGATAAAGTCAGAAGTCACATGACGTAAGGTTATAGTCCAACAGGTTTATTTGAAAACGCAAGATTTCAGAGCGCTGCCCCTTTGTCAGATAAAATCATTTCACTCCTGTTCACATCTTCACATCTCAGAGAGAGATGTCACGTGGCACCATTTGTAGGTCAAGAAGAGAATATTGGATTTGGACATACAGTCTGAAAGGCATTTTGCCTGGAGCAGTTGCCCCTCTGTTCTCTTTCTCTGATACTGCTCTGATCAAAATTTGTGAATTCAAAACCCACTTGGCCCTATCATCACCAATGGAGTGGTCCTACAGGAAAAGTCATCTTTCCCGCAGTACTAGAGTTCTTAAAGGAAAATCTGAAATCTACCACAACTGACTCTGGATAAAATGAATTCAGTCATCCATAACTGATCCAGTAATAACTCTCAGAGGAGTTCTGCTGACACCCAAAAAGCTCTCAAGTGCACTCGAGTAGTGTCATTCCTTCCTGTTTTCTCAGACTTTTTGTGCTTTTTTGGCATCGCATTTCACAAAATGTGCATATATGCAGAACTTTTTACATATGCACTGTAAACTTTCAGGGGTGTAATGAAACACAGTCTAAATCTCAGCCACAAACAATCAGATAATGTGTGAATAATTATTTTTCTGAATATAACTGTCACATAAATTTTTAAGATTACACTCAGTAGAGGATTTTTTTCCCTTGACCTGTAGATTACGTGCATGTTATTTCTCAAGAAGTGTAGTTGTATGTATTTACACAGTTTAAGCCTTCTATTAATAATATTTATATCTTTGCTTCGATAAGTTTTATTTGCAATAAAACTAGTTCTATATTTTGTTACTTAAGGAACCTGCTTGACATGTTTCTGATACTGAGCTATATACAGTCTGATACTTAATTGACAATGTCATGTCACTTCTAAAATTCAAACCTTGTTTTGACCGGTGGAGGAGTGGGACACGGAAAGGAATCAATTCACTCCTGTAAATTCAATCTTAACAATAGGATACAACATTAGGATAGGGAAATGGAAACTTCCCAATTCTTCAGATTGCATTTATTTGATCTAGGGGGAACCACTTCTAATATTGAGTGTGAGATATGGGGATATAGTCAATTAGTTGACTCTGATATCCTGATATAAATTGATGGGCTGGAAGTTCACTGGAAACAAACATGTACCTGAGAGTCTGTATAAATTTTAACAAAAAACTCTCTGAGAGGAAAATATAACTTGCTTAAGTTAGTTGTTAAACAGAATTATTAGACTTGTACTTTTAGAATAACTCTTGATAAGAAGTCAGTTGTATGTTTCATTGCCTACTTAAACAATGAATGACCAAATCAAACAGAATAATGTTAACCTAAACAAAACAAAAGCTGAAGACTTTGTTGTGAAGATTGTAAGTGGTAAAAAGTGAAGTTCTTAGCATATTTTTGATATAGTGAGAAATAGAACACAATGTTATTTGTTTTTCAACATATCTGGTCAGTTATATGATCCATTTTTCTTTGCTTTGTGTTGCATTGAAGTAAGATGAACAGTAAAATGGTGATGTTTTGAGTTAATTTCTTTTTCTTGTGCTGTGAAGTTGGATTGAACTAGCATTCCAAGTTGTGCAAATTAGTGCACAATAATAAAATCAAGACAGTGTGGTGCTTAGAATTTCAAATGTGGACAATCAGTGAAGGTAGTTTAGGGTGCACATCCCCACATTCTAGTTTATAATGTTGCCTTTACACTCACTGTTTCTCCTCCCAGGTCAATCATACAGGTTTAACCACACAGGATAATGCTTAATCTCAAGCTGATTTTCAAACTCTACAGCTTCTCACTTCTGTAAATAATATTTAGGTAGAATATTCTAGGGTATCTTGTATGAAGTTTCATCTGAGTAAAATGGACATCCCAACAGCCACCTACATACTGGTAATTAATAAGAACTGAAGTGCCAGAGAAGGGATAAAAGGTACTGCAGATGCTGGAGAATCCGAGATAACAAGCATGGGGCTGGATGAACACAGCAGGTCAAGCTTGACCTGCTGTGTTCATCCAGCCCCATGCTTGCCAGAGAAGGGCAGTTCAATATATCTTCTTTACCCTTTCGAGTTCAAACCATGGTCATTGGAAGTGGAAAGATAATGGATCAAATGGTGAGCAAAGAATTCAAAAATTGATTGGGGTTTTTAAAGAAGAAGAGATAAAGATGTTTGGTGTAGTGAAGTAGTTGCAGGAAGACAAATAATTGATTTGAATTTAAACAAGTAAAAGATTTAATGACAGCATTGTGTTGGAGTGGGAGACATGAGTGAATGTGTCCCACATTCCCACAACCCCCAAACTTAAACTTTGTGTACAATCATTGCTTCCTTTCTATACTACCTTGTGTCATGCCACCTGTCATCTCCGGGAGGATAACATGCAGTGAGATCAAAAGATTTTACCTAATTTGGGCCCTAGCCAGCATAGGGAAGCCATCCCAATAAAAGGTCTCCCTCTATTTTCCCAGCTCTAGCACCACCCTATCCACCCCATTCCACTGCCTCCAAGCTGATACAGCACTGTGAAGATTAAACCCCAAAGGATCAACAGAACAATCGGACCTGGTGAAATATTACATGCAAATTAATGTGTGTGAGTATAGCTGTTCAATTTTAGGATATATGATGCCCACCAGGTTTGGGGCAGGTTGCTGGAGCTGTAATGTTCAGATTACACAGGTCAAAGGACTAACTTTGTGTTTGCATGTAGATTTGGACTCACCGGCCTAGCCACACAGTCGAATCTGGACATAACTTATCAGGACTGTGTTAAAGACTGAAGATGTACAGAGGAGGTAATTCATAACCAGCCAGAATTTGCAAACAGTCTTGCCCAACATCCATCGGCTGGTCAGGGCATAGGGAACATACAAGGGGTTGCAAAACGCTCCTGGGACGGAATATAAACCATGATTAATAAATATACAGTTACAATAATATCAGAACACGATCAATTCAACACAGTTAAAGGTAAAGAAAGTTAGTTTGAACCAGGAAAAAGGATGGATGGAAAGGTATTAGATTACATTCAGGATTGAAACTCATATTGTATGGTTATTTGTCACAGTCATAATATACCATAACCATCAGCAACACACTTACAGTTGAATGTGACAAGTCCATTTATGATCAGCGCAATATTGAAGACAATTCTGAAGCTGGGTCACTGGTCTCCGAATGTTACCTGTTTCTCTCTCTCCACAGATGCTGCCAGACTTGCTGAGTTTCTCCAGCACTTTCTGTTTTGTGTGAAGACAATTCAGTTGATTGTGCGTATAAGTAACTTATATGACTTCATGGTATAGTTTTTTTTTGTTGAGCAGATGGTACCTTTGTAATGTTTAACACCGGCTTACAGACTTACAGCTAATTCGATGTTTGAGAACAAACCTTAAGCAAGCATAGAAAGTATAGACCGAGATGTAAATCAAGACAAAAGAACCGCGGATGCTGTAAATCAGGAACAAAAACAGAAGTTGCTGGAGCATCTCAGTATCTGTGAAGAGAAAATCGGAGTTAATGTTTCGGGTCCAGTGACCCTTCCTCAGAACAAATGCAGGTGAGAGAAAAGACAATAAGGAACGCTGAGACACCTGGAGAGTTGACAGTGTAAAAGCTGAATGCATTTCTGTCTGAGCCACTGTTGACCTACCCACTAAGAAGTCGGAGATGGCCAGGTTTAAGAGGAAGAAATTATTTTGACTCCGCAGACTCTTATCCACCACAAAAGCCGGGATCACTGAAGCAAGCACGGTGATGATCACCAGGAGAACCGTCAAAGTGATCAGGAGTCCGGCGGAGGTGGCCGAGAATTGGTGGAAAGGGAGGCGGCCAGTGCTCTGGGCGAGATTGGGAAGCGAGCGCTGAGAGCTGTTCACTTCAGCACCGAGAGAGGCACACAGCAGCGGCGCCGTCCAGGCGATCGCCTGCAGGGTCCCCAGTTTGGCCATAGTGCCGTGAGCGCTCAGCACTAGCAGCCACAGCTAATCTCTGGCACTGTCTGTCAATCCTGAAACTGCAGGGGGTCTGAACTCCTTCAGCTCTAGTTCAGGACTGCCAGAGGACACAGACTCCCCGTCAGTCTTTCACTCAAAGGCCAACATCACCACGACAGGATTTACAAACCAATTTAAATATCAACAGCAAAGGCAGAAAATAACCTTAAAGTCCATTAAGAAACCTGAGAATACTTGAAGGCGCTTGAGGAGCTGAATCCAGATGGGATCTGTACACGAGATTGGCTTGTTATATCATTGCAGATTTTTTTTCAGTTATATTATGTGACAAGGAATCCAGATTAAGGAAAAGAGGGGTATTTTGTGAAATGAGGTGGATTTTTTAAGGAAGATATTTTGATAATTGAATGCAGCAAACTCCAGAAGTACACCTTACAGCAGTACTTACCATTTTCCCCAAAGTAAACCCGCATTTCAAGGCTTCATGTTGTCAACTGTTGTGACCCTTCAGAGGAGACAATGATGAGGGAGGAAGAGAAGGCCTATTACAGCAGGGGAAAGCAGATGTCAGCTATTGCTGACTCAGAGCTCATAAACTCCAAAAAAAATCAGCTCATGATCCCACTTGGTGTCCCAACCCCACTTTGGGAAGTCCTGCCTACTGCAAACACACAGTTGACCCATAACAGTAGGGATGGTGCTCACAGCCATAAGAACATAAGTAAAAGCAGCAAGAGTAGACCATTTGGCCCCTGAAGACTGCTTCATCATTCAGTGTGATCATGACTGAGCTCTCACCTCAGCTCCAATTACCTGCCATACAGTCATTGAGTTATTTAGCACAAAAACAGACCCTTCAGCCTTAATAAGCAAGGCTGATGAACCCAGGGCGTGTGTCAGATCATGGGACTGGGACATCATATCAATTACAGAAACTTGATCAGGAGGGACAGGACCGGCAGCTCAAAGTTCCAGGTTTTAGATGCCATAGGAAGGATAGAGAGGGAGGCAGAAGAGGAGGCAGAGTGGTGTTTTTGATTAAGGAAAATATTAAGGGTTATGGTGAGAGGGTGGGTGAGTGGAATTGAGGCTATGAAAAGATCAACCATGATCTTATTGAATGGTGGAGCAAGCTTGAGGGGCCAAATGACATACTCCTGCTCCTGGTTCTTATGTTCTTATGTTCTCACTGTTGTAACTAGAGAAGATATTTCTGAGGGATCATCCTGTGAAAATATATGGGTTGAAATTAGAAATAAGAAGGGGTGATCACCTTGGTGGGATTGAACTATAGGCCCCTAATAGTCAGAAGGAGATTAAGGAGTAAATATGTAGAAGAATCTCAGATATACATAAGAATAATAGGGTTGTAATGATAGGGAATTTTAATTTTCCAAACATTGACTGAGACTGCCATAGTGTTAAAGGTTTGGATGGTGAGGAATTTGTTAAATGTGTTCAAGAAAATTTTCTTTATCAAAATGTAAATGTTTCTACTTGAGAAGGAGCAAAACTTGACCGACTGTTAGGAAATAAGGCAGGGCAAGTGACTGAAGTGATAATAGGGGAACACTTTGGAACTAATGATCATAAATCTTTTGGTTTTAAAATTGTTATAGAAAAGGATAAGCCTTCCATCAAAGTTAGAGTTCTTAATTGGAGTAAGGCAAGTTTTAATGGTATGAGACAAGAACTTTCAAAAGATGATTAAAGTAGACTGTTCCCAGGTAAAGGAATGACTGACAATGGGAGGCTTTCAAAAGTGTGACAATGAGAGCTCAGAGGCATTATATTCCTCTTTAAGTGAAAGGTAAGACTGGTAAGATTAGGGAGCAATGGATGAATAAAGATATTGAGGTTCTAGTCAAAAATAAAAAATATCATATATTAGATATAGACAACTTGGATCAAATGAATCTCTTGAAGAGTACAAAGAGTGTAGGGGCATTCTTAAGAGGGAAATCAGGAAGGTAAGGAAGGGATATGAGATTGCCTTCATAGATAAGGTTGAGGATAATCCGGAGAGATTTTACAAGTATAATGATAGCAAAAATACAACTAGAGAAAGAAAGTAGGGCCCCTTAAAGATCAACAATGTTGTCTTTGTGTTGACCTTTAGAAGATAGCAGAGATAGTAAATGAATATTTTGCACCATTTTTTACTGAGAAGAAAGAAATGGAGGCTAGAGAACTTAATAAAATAAATATTGATATTTTGAAAACAGTTTACATTATAGAAAAGGTCTTAGAAAACGTGACATGGATAAATCTCCAGGACCTTGTCAAGTGTATCCCAGGACACTGGAGGGAATTACAGGCCCCTAGCAAAAGTACTTGTATCATCCATAACTATGGTGAGGTGCCGAAGGACTGGAGGATGGCAAACGTTGTGCCTTTATTTAAGAAAGGCTGTAAGGAGAAGCCTGGGAACTATAGTCTTGTGAGTCTGACATTGGAGTTTGGTAATTGATGGAGGTGATTCTCAAGGATAGGATTTACATATATTTGGAGAAGCCAGAAAGATTAGGGATTGTCAGCATGGTTTTGTGTGAAGGAAATCATGTCTTACAAACTTGTTTACGTTTTTTGAGGAAGTAACCAAAAAGATTGATGAAAATTGTTTACTTGGACTTTAGTAAAGCCTTCGATATGGTTCTGCATGGTAGACTAATTAGTAAAGTTAGATCACATGGGATTCATTGGGAGCTTGCTAATTGGATAGAAAATTGGCTTTATGGAAGCAGACAGAGGAATTGAATTAGCTTTATTGTCACATGTACTCACATGAGTACAGCGAAAGTTTGCAAGTTGTGACTTATGGTGCCATCTTAGGTACAAAGATACCTAGGTGCAGAATCTTGCTACAAAGCACAAAAATAAAGGAAATATAATTTAACAAGAATCTGCCATTCCTTGGCCCACTAGCCCAATTGATCAAGATCCCTTTGTACTCCTAGATAACCATCTCTACTGTCTACTTTATAATCAATTTTGGTGCCATCCATAAATTCATTATCTATGCCTCCTACATTCTCATCCAGACTGCTTAGATAAATGACAAACATATGACAAACATGATCCCCAAACCCTTTGATTCCCAGTCAAAACCAAAAGCTCTTCCACCCCTTCAGCCTTGAATGAAACCAAAGGCAGAAAATCCACAGCCCTCTGGGACAGAGAATTTCAATGAATCACAAACCTATCAGTGAAGAAATTTATCCTCATTTAATTCTGAAATGATCAATCTGTTGTCCTGAGGCTGAATCGCCATGTTCTAGATTCCTAGCCAAGAGACAAATAAAGCCTCCTGAGACAGTTGTCTGGAACCTCATGTTGCCACCAAGTGTTGCTTCTATAACTGGGCTTGCCATGAGTCAGACTGGGCAGAGTCTTTCTCCACGAGGCTGCCCCCTGTTCATGCCCAAAGAAGGATGGTGGGCAGATTGACTCCTGGTTCTGCAGGCTCAGTGTTGGTAGTCTATGAGCCTCAGCAGCCCCACTGGGAGAGATAGGCATTGTTGAGGCACCTTGCGGAACATATGGGTACATTCGAAGGTGTAAAAAACTGAAACAACCCACAGGCGGAGTTGGCAGGAGGGTCTCTCAGTTTTCAGGGCAAAACCCTCCAGATGGAGTATTGTGACCAGGGATGATGACTTTCTCATCTGTATTTGTGGAACGGAGCCACTCTTACTTTATATTTTAAAGTTTTCATTTATAGGATTTGGACATTGCTGACTGGGTCAGCATTTATTGCCCCACCCTCAGTTGCCCATGAGAAAGTGGTGGTGAGTTATCATCCCACTTTGCCCCATAATCCTCTGGTTGCCACATCTGGAAGCCTTCCCATATGCTGTGGTCTGTGCCACTGCTGGCAAAATCATCCCTAATTAAGATCTAATGTAGTTAAATTAAATTTGATTTAACGATTTTTAAATAACTCCAGGAATATTTTACTACTTAGAGGAGTCAGACCTGTTTTAATTGTCCCTTTTTTGTTCCTAGAAATTTGAGTTTCACTTCAGTAGTATAAGCCACCACATTAACAGGATACTTACTATATAAAATACAAACACTAGCGTTCTACAGAGAACTGCATTGATGTTTGCACTGCAAGTGCATTAATTTCTTGACACTCAAAAGGAGGTTGACAATGACTTCCCATTTTATACGCGACAAAACATAGGACTAAGGAGCAGGAAAATGCCATTCAATTGATGGCATCCAGAAATTTGGAACAATTTACTGTTTCTCTTCCTTGCCACAAATTGAATTTTTTTAATACTAATACAGATATTATGGATACGTAATTATTTTTGCAACAAATTTTGGATTGTCGTATTGAGCTATTTTACATTTTAAAAGTTCTTTTTAAAGCAGAGGACAAGTCAAGCAAGTTTCCTTTATCAGATCTATTTAAGTAGAAACATTGGGAAAGCAGTGAAAGGGTTGGCACCTTCATTTGTTGGTTGGAACAAGAGTCCTTCCTTGTTCAAGATCCAGGAGTTATTTTCCCAAAGGAGGAATCTACTAATATTTAGTATTTATAAGTGATATTTTGTTACATTTTTACCATATATCATTTTTACTTCAATGGTTTCTTTGTGTAAGTTTTGTAAAACAAGTAAGGTGTGTTTGCTTTTGAATAATAAACAATAATACTGCTACCAACAGTCTCGACATCTCCAACTTTCCGCCTTCCTGTCCAGGACAGACAAGCTAGGCAGTGAACAAGTTTTCAGTTTTGGCTGTGAAGTGTCAATCATTTCATCTGTTGTAAGGATCACAGAAATTGAAGTGAAACATGACAGTAACTGCTATGTAGTGTATTCTGAAATTAATCACTATCTTACAATGCAAGTGCTCTCAGTTGCTTTGTGCCATTCATTAATTCACAGTTCACATTTCTCTTTCCACTGCATTACCTTTGCTATTACTTCAATGTTTGAACTACACTTTACTGCAGCTGGGCAGTAACAAAGTACTGAGCCAGCAAATGATGAAACATTGACCAGGGTGAGTGTGAGACAGAATAGGACATTTACATTACACACAGTCTTGACTTAGATCATGCTTCAAGAAACCAAAACAAATTATGCACACCTAATGAAAATATTGAATATAAAAAAATGTATTTTCTTTGGGAGATGTTTGTAAAACACTGTGACTACTGTATTTATAATATATATTTTTATAGTGCACAACTTGGAGTACTTTCAGCACCTTTAGCTTTTAAGATTGCAAAGATCTCTTCACATTTTGTAATGTTGTAAATTTTAAAGTGTAGTTGCAAATTTTGTCCCAGCATGCTTAAACAAGCAGATGTTCTACAGCATTAAGTGTACATTATACAAAATCCAGGCCACACTGATGAAATGGTTTTGTTGACATCAATAAAAACTTTGAAAAGCTGTAATCCTTATCAAACCGCAGAATCACTTGGATTCAATCTGATTCTTTTGGGAATTGATGAGTCAACTCAACTGTTGGCAGTCTGTACTGGTTCAGTAAGGAAGTATATTAAAAATGGATCATGGTATAATTATGATGTGGCTAATGCACGCATTCAGCTTTGGACTTTGGTTTAGTGGAAAAGTTAGCCTTTGGAACTGGTCTTCAGGCAATAAAAGCTCAAAATAGTACGAAAGCTCCACTAATTGAATATTGAAAACCAGGAAGAAGATAAAGGTAAGTGAAAAAGTTTGAAGTCAGAATACTTTGTTTTATGAAGTGTCTTAAGTGTGAAAGAAAGTAATTAAAATTAAAGAAAAATGGACTACAGATGAAAGAATAGGCAATAAACAAAATTAATTTTTTTTTTGTTTTCATGTATATAATCTAATATAAATAACAAATGTCTCCTTAAACTTTAAAATTAATATCCAAGCTAAAACTGAAATCCTGTGAATGCTAGTGAACTGAAATAAATCTCTAAAGTGTTGGAGAAACTCAGCAGTCGCAGCAGCATCTGTGCAGATGGAAACAAAGTTAATGTTTCAAGTTTGATAAACCTTTTCTTTGAAACGTTAATATTTATTTCAGTATGTTGCATGAGAGCTGTAAATTCTGGAAGATTCAATTCTCCTGTGCCTGCTGGCAATCTAAAAGCTTCTCTTTCTTCCAGCACGCTGACTGTCCTGTAAGATACATAAAATAAGTTTTATTTTATTTCATTGGCAGTGGGATCCATTCCTTCATGGGTCTTGCAATTTTTGACTGCCTCTTATGTGATAGGTGTCAAAGTAAGTAGCAACAAGAAGGGCTGGGAGGGAAGAACCAAAACAGTTGCAACAAATGCCTTAACTGTTCATTAAGTAAACCTTTTTTGTCTTCTGTGAATGAATAAACCTTATTCCGTAGTAGGTTAGTTATTTGAAAGCATCTGATCTTTTAATGCCTACTGAAATCCTAATTTGAATTTCCATTGTCGTTTCGTAAATAATTTTAGCATTTCAATACCAATGAATTTATTACTATCCCACTTCTAAATAAACCAGAATACATGAGAAACAGTCTTCTGTTGAATTATATCTCCCCGAAATTGAGGTGAAATGTATTGTTTGAATAGATCCTTTCACTGGACCAATCTTCATAACAAGGCTCTGTTGCTTCCTTTAAGGAAGTACTATATTTGCTGTGCTTTCTTGAGTTTCTACAGAGATTTGTGGAGGTTTTCTCACTTAACCTTATCAGGTACTTCCTTGCTATTGATCATTCCATTTTCCTTCACAGATAACTAACTCTGATGGATAAGATGTTCCTCTCAGCCCTTTAAATTCAATTTCTAAAGAATTCTCCATGCACAATGTTTGATTTTAAGGTGTATGACAAGAATTATACAATCAGGCGAAAGTTATATTGTCAATAATGCTTCACTATGAGAACTAAACAGTACCTTTCCTATAATGAAAATATTGAGGATGGTGGAGATCTGAAATGAAAACAAAAATTGCTGGAGAAACTCAACAGGCCTAACAAGATCCATAGAGAGAGAAGTAGAGTCAACATTTGAAGTCCAGTATGACTCCTCTTTGGAATACAGTATTATTCCTGCATTATCTGAAGAACGAAACTGCTTTCACACTATAAGTTACTCATTCATCCAACATCTGGAAAAAATCTTTTAGTATGTTGCTTGCATTGTTGGATGAGAGTCAAAGAATCATAGACACATGAAATGCAGATAGAAATCTTGTAACTCTTTGAATCAGCTGTGGCTCTTTTGAAGATCAATTCAGTTAGTCCCGTTTCCCTGCCTTTTCCCTATATCCAGCAATGTTATAGGTCGTAGACTCAAGAAAAAAATCTACCAAATAGGTGATCCTTTACCTTTGAACATACCATTCTTTGCAACCACCTTTCTTTCCTCTTCTATTGGCGTTGAATGAACATTGCTCCTCTGAATTTTCTTTTCTTATGCCTTCTAATCCCATATGTACCAAATTGTACACATTTTCTAGTTCCCTTTATTCTCACTACATTAAAATTAAAATTTACAGTGATGTTTCTCCTCTAACTTACTGTTTCTTAGGTTTTCAAAGCTGTGAAACTCTTTACTCCAATAATCATCCTCAACCAACAATCTGTAACGTCCAAACAGAAAGATTATTGAAGAAGAGAAGGAACTTTTTGAAATTCCATTTCTCTGAAGAAATAATATTTCCATTACTCAATGACTATTAGTTAATTCACCTGATCTCTCCTAATTTTTTCCATCTTGTTGTGACTATAATGGGAAGAGTGTGTTGGTAATCAAGCCCCACTACTTCACAAGCTAAACCAAGTGTATATATCTTATTTTGTCATCAAAATTGTCAATTTATTTCTTCTTAATGCTGTTATCCAGAGCCAAAAAGACTTTCACCAGATTTCTTTAATAACTCAAAAACACCTCACTTATTATAAATAAACTTATTCTTTAAACAAGTGGCAAAACTGGCTAACAACTAAACTATATTCCTGAATTAATCTACATGCACTTAATCTAGTCAAACACATTCATATTACAAACAATACAATACAGCTCTGCAGAGATGTACAATGTTTAGAAGAAATGTAATGGAAGAAGTGATATCTTCAAATCAGACTTGAATTCAAATGAGAGTCAGTTAGAAATCCTGATATTTGACTTTATCACCTTCCCACAACATTTCAGTTCAGACAGATTTTTTTTTCTGCTCGACTTACTTCCAGAATAAAGAGCAATCTTTCTGCTGCAAGATTTCTAAGGTCTTTTCTTCTACTGACAGAACCAGGTATATTGGAGAAAAAGAAAAACTGAAGAATGTTGCGAGTCAACTTTCAGCACATTGGCCCAATCTCTTTCAAACCAAGTTTCCAAGCAGTTAAAGTTGTAAAACCCATCTCTTTTCTCTCTTAAAAGCTTGGCTTGCCTTCTCTTCACAAGGCTGTCTGATGTTTTGTAAGCAGCAGGCAGCCACAACATAAGAAGCCCCATTGTGTGTTCTTTTTGTCTCAGAAATTGTCCAAATCTGTCCATCTCTTCCAACTTCCTTCTTCTTATTATTTTTAAAGACTACGTATTTCCAACAATCTTCTTGATATTCAACTTGTATGGTACAGAATTCTGTTTATTCCACTCCTCACTCAGATGAACCCCAAGATCATAAATTGATGGTATTTGAGCCTTAACTGCCATCAATTTCAATAAATTAATATAGCTTTGTTTATTTCAATAAATTAATATATATTAACATGGCTGAGAATGTAGAATTACTTCATAAAGTATCCATCTAAAATTCATAACAAAATAATAGTACAAGAGTTGCCAGATATCACAATAAAACATGATTTATTCACTCTTTGCCAAAGAAAGTTATATTGAAAGATGATATTATCATGTGATATATAATGTAATATTTGATCAAAAGATGGAGAACAATGGTTAATAAAACAAACACAGAGAATGTTGGAGAAACTCTGGTAGTAGCTGTGGACAGAGAAACAGAGCTAATGTTTCGAGTCTGATATGACTTCTTCAGATAATTCATGAAGAAGAGTTCTGAAGAAGAGTCATCTCAGCCTAGAAATGCTAACTCTGTTTCTATCCCCACAGATACTGACAGACCTGCTGAGTTTCTCCAGCATTCTCTGTGTTTGTTTCAGATTTTCAGTATCCACAGTATTTTGCTTTTATTTGACGGTTTATAAAACACATGTAAATGTGTTAATGTTGGCAAAACAAGCATTTGAATGCCAATATATTCATTCAACATTAAGATCTTGGACCAATGAATATAAACACATTAAACATTAACATCGATTGATTCTGTCATCACCAGTTTCTAGTCCATGATGCTTAGAAAATTGTCAAAGACCTTGTAACTCTCATTTTGGTGTCCTCACTCAGAGCCATTTGCTTTCAATGAAAGGATGTTACTTCAATTATTGTTTTCAGTATCAGTCTGCTGGTGCTTTATCTTTCTCGGCAGCTGTCCTTGTAATGTATCCCAACTCATAACTTAAACACACTGGCTTAGAGAGAAACATGTAACACCACCCTGCCCCGTAAGCACACACACACAATCATGCAGGAAACCAATCAGGAAAAGGTCTGACCCTTGAATATTGAATTTATGGGAATATTCAGTAAAGGATTTCTATATATATGAGGCAGAAATGAAAACTGAAAACAAAGATATCATAATAACTATTGAATATGATCCCAATTGCGAGCCACAATTTTTCTTTTGGTCTTTATTTCTTGCACAAATGTATTCTCTTCTCATTGTTCCAGTACATTTTGGCTGAACGCATTGCCTTAAAAATTATAACCTGAACCTTCTGCTAGAAAAAAGTTAAAAGTTGGCTTATGTTGCATGCCCATCATTAAGAGTAAATGATAAAACTAATGAACAGAATATGGATTTATTTTTTATAATCTATGTATATCTGGATTTTTAAAAGATTTTGTATACAAATCCGGTTCTATTTTGATTAGATTCCTAAACTTCAAAACCTAGGTTTTTTCAAATCCATGAAGCTAGGCATTAGGTTTTGTTGTCAGTAATGGAGTAAGAATGCTGCCATTGATCATGAGGAAAACTGCTCACAAAGATCTAGTGATCTGTTTGACATGGATTTCTCCATTACCAATGACAGGCTAAATCATGGGCTAAGACAAAGATAGGACTTGCAGCCTTCGGGTCCTTGATCTCAAGGAAGGTTGACCAATAACCAGTTAATTGCCAGATTGGCACTTAATGAAGGCTTTCCCAAAAACAGATAATATGTGGCTCTTTAACCAATAGATGAGACCTAAGAAAGACACAAAATACATTTTTTTTGAGGTCTCTCGTAGTCATTGGAACCAGGTGGATCTTGTTTACTACAAGGTCCTTGACTGGACTTGTTAATCTGGGCCAATCAGGAGGCACTGGCTGACCAATATTAACTGGGGATTTAGGGGACGGACAGACGGCTAGCTAAATAAAGGCTGTTTTGGTGATACAGGCCTCTGTGCAGTTTTTAAATCTCTTCTTGACTTTTTCTTGAGACCTACATTTTCAGGGGTTGTTTTTGGTTTTTCAAGGGCTCCTTTTTTGACCTCATTAACTCATATACAAGGTGATACAGACATGTCACCTTCTTTATTTGCACTGACCTCTGAGATAATTGGACTTACACAGAAGCAGAATTAGATGAATTCATTGACGCCCTCAATAATTTTTAACCCTCCATTAAACATAAAGCCACAGCACACAAGGAAAGCATTAACTTCTTAAAAAGTGTATTTAAATTGGGACAATATGAATAAGTTATAGTCACAGAGTCATAGAGATATACAGCACAGAAATCAGACCCTTCGGTCCAACTCGCCCATGCTGACCAGACATCCCAAATGAATCTAGTCCCATTTTCCAGCATTTGGCCAATATCCCTCTAATCCCTTCCTGTTCGTATATCCAGATGCCTTTTAAATGTTGTAATTGTCCTAGCCTCCACCACTTCGTCTGGCAGCTCATTCCACACATACACCACCCTCTGCATGAAAATGTTGCCTCTTAGATCCCTTTTAAATCTGTCCCCTCTCACCTTAAACCTGTGCCCTCTAGTTTTGGACTCCACCATCGTGGGGAAAAAAAACTTTGTCAATTTACTGTATCCATGCCAGTCATGATTTTATAAACCTCTATAAGGTCACCCCTCAGCCTTCGAATTTCCAGGGAAAATAGCCCCAATCTATTCAGCCTCTCCCTGTAGCTCAAACCCTCCAACCCTGGCAACATCCTTGTAAATCTTTTCTGAACCCTTTCAAGTTTCACAACATTCTTCCTACAGCAGGGAGACATTCAAAATAACTGACACACTTTTTTACGCACAAAATACCATCACCCCAAGTACACCTTCCGCAGCCTGGTGATGTCATGGCTAATGCATTTACAAATAAATGCAACAAACTGGAAGATTTAAACCAAAACGTTATCACATGTTTTCAGTCTATCTTAGACCTTAATCTTAGATTTTAATTTAACAATTGACACAGTGTTCATTACAACTGAAACATCCATTATATCATTGGGTACATTGCATTGTTAGAACTGTCTTGGGTTGTTGATATCCATAGTAACGACAGACCAGAGAAAGTGGGAATAAAAAAAAATTGAATTTAAGGGGGCGTGTGATACCTTTTCTGTAGCCTGGTGTACTAATTACCTCAGAGATAAAAGGTACTGCAGATGCTGGAGAATCCGAG